>CM055066.1:20201020-20303629 GCA_029204045.2 Tillandsia leiboldiana
CTTGGTGGCTTGGTATTACTTTACTGCTTTAAGTACTATTTTGATGATAGTGTCGCTGACTACCCACTCTGGGACAGGTACCTCCCGGGGGTAGAGGTAGGCGACGGTGAGGCCGAGTTGGTAGCAGTCGGTCTGAGGGAGCCCTAGTATGCTTTTTATTTACCTTCTCTGCATTTCATTCAGAACTGTAGGTTATTGTGTGGTTCTCGATACCCTTGTGGGGTCGTGTGGATGTTGAATTCTTTCTTTCTACTTATGCACTACTATTTCGTTATTGTCCCCGTTTGGCCGCTTTCAAAGCAACATGACTAGAAAGAAAAGAACTTCGAAAACAATTTTTAAAAATCTGGTCGTGTGGACCTGTTTTCCAAAACTGGTGGATTTATGGCATCTTTTCAAACTGTCTTCAAAAAAAAAAAAAAACTTGGTCGTGTGGACCTGCTTTCAAAACTGTGAGGTTATCCTTCAACTTGATTGGCCACGGGTATTGTTTAGTCTTCATGCACCGTACTACTTCGAACTGTTGTGATTAAATGGGAAAAATGATTGCTCATAATCGGCTATCGTAGCAGCCGCGACGCCGTGCATATACAGAGGAGACTCTGCCCGATTTTCGAGTAATCGTATATGTGCGGGTCTGGGCACGCGCCGGGGAAGGAGGTTTCTAAACAATCAAAAAAAATTATTAGTACGCACTTTGCGCGTATTTTGAAGTATCGTTTCCGCTAAAATAAACCCCGGGGCGTGACAGAATTAAGATGGTATCAGAGACTTTGCTTTAATCACAACAGTGACAGCCCAACATCCACCGAGATATCACACTTAACTACGAATAAATGAAATGTGCAGGGTTTAAGGGTTAAGACGTGAGAGATAAGGGAGGGGATTTGTAGATAATGTTTCTTTTCTCTCTCGATTTTACGATGATTCATCTAGCAGAGATGAGTGCTAACTTTGGTTGGTATGTCTGTACAAACAATGGTACGGACCAGAGCGTCGGCCGAAGAGGATAGGCGGCCTCAACCGGGCGGGCGAATTTCCATGACCCGCCAGGAATCGGACCCGCCGGAGCACGTACTTGTAGGTATAACTCCATTTTAAATTCACGTTCTAGGACCCTCTTTGATACTGGAGCAACACACTCGTTCATTTCTCGCGAGTACGTGTTTTCGCATGACCTCGAGGAAACACCTCTCTAAAGTCGGTTGACGGTCCAGACCGTGGGTGGGACGCTAGAGGCGACTAGTTTGGTAGCCACTTGCCCGATTAAGCTAGGGCGGCTATTTTGCCCTTGGGATTTAATAGTAATTCCCTTGAAGGAGTACGACGTTGTTTTGGGCATGGACTGGCTCTCAAGGTACCAAGTGCTTATCGACTGCGATAAGCGGATGGTACAATACAAGACCTAGTTTTCCTAAGAATGCGTACCTAGCGTGCAGAGCATCTCCTTCCCGGCAGTCATCTCCGCGGCTCGAGCCAGGAGTCTGATAGAGGGTGGGTGTGTAACCTATTTGGCATCGGTAGATCTGGTTACCCGACCTCGACGACACCTTCAGACATCCCGGTGGTGAAGGACTTTCCCGATGTCTTTCCGACGGAGCTGCCTGGGATACCCCCTGAAAGGGAGGTGGTGTTCCCTATTGAACTCTTGCAGGTACTCAACCTATAACGAAGGCACCCTACCGAATGGCCTTCGCGGAGTGAAGGAGTTAAAGGCGCAACTGGAAGACCTCTTGGACAAAGGGTTTGTCAGGCGAGTGTGTCACCCTGGGGCGCACCAGTGCTTTTCGTACGGAAGAAGGATGGAGCCTGCGACTCTGTATCGACTACAGAGGAATAAACAAGGTCACGGTGAAAAATAAGTACCCCCTGCCCAGAATCGACGACCTCTTCGACCAACTACGAGGAGCGACGGTCTTTTCAAAATTGATCTACAGTCTGGCTACCACCAGCTTCGGGTTCGGAACGAGGACATTCCGAAGACCGCTTTCCGGACCCGGTATCTGGCCATTACGAATTTACGGTCATGCCGTTCGGACTTAAAACGCCCCCGCAGTCCTTATGGACATGATGAACCGGGTCTTCAGACCATTCTTAGATCGGTTCGTGGTGTCTTCATCGATGATATACTAATCTACTCATCAACCGACGAGGAGCACGAGGATCACTACGAACGATTCTCCAAACCCTCAGGGAGCAGAAGCCGTACGCTAAGCTCAAAAAGTGTGAGTTCTGGCTACGCGAAGTGGGATTCCTGGGCATGTGATCTCGGCAAAGGGAATCGCCGTAGACCCCAAGAAGGTGGAATCGGTGATAGACTGGCAGCCGCCCACAACGGTGACGGAGATCCGCAGTTCTTGGGGCTGGCGGGGTATTATAGACGCTTTGTCGAGGGTTTCTCGAAGATTGCGACCTCCTCTAAACCGGTTGACCAAGAAAGGAGAACAGCTTGTATGACGGCCCCAAATGCCAGGAAAGTTTTGAAGAACTCAAAAGAGCTAACCGAGGCACCGATATCTGGTACTACCAACACCCGGTGAGGACTATGAGGTGTACTGCGACGCTTCAAGAATCGGCCTTGGGGGTGTGTTAATGCAACAGGGGAAGGTAATAGCCTATGCATCTAGGCAACTAAAGGACTACGAAAGAAACTACCCAACACACGACCTAGAGCTGGCTGCAGTGGTCCTTCGTCCTGAAAGTTATGGAGACACTATCTCTTTAGTGTCCATTGTAACATCTTCTCAGATCACCAAAGTCTTAAATACCTGTTCACACAAAAGGAAACTAAACCTGCGGCAGAGACGGTGGCTTGAATTACTGAAGGATACGACCTAACGATCCAATACCACCCCGGGAAAGCAAACGTGGTAGCAGACGGCTCTGAGCAGGAAGGGGCGACTGGAGGGAGGATCGGTAGGTGCCGATAACTGAGCAGAGCGACTTGATCGCAGAATTTTCTCGACTAGGGTTGGAAGTAGTGTCAGCGGGCACGGTTGCGCAACTTCTAACTCTGGTAGTCAAGCCAACACTGTTAGAAAAGATTCGAGAGGGACAGCAGGCGGACTCGCACTTACAGCTCGTAAGAGACAAGATCTCACCGGACCAGGAAGGGGACTTTTCATTAAAAAAGCGATGATACCCTACGGTTCCGCGGGCGGATTTTGCGTGCCGGATACCCCGGAATTAAAGAAGGAAAATTCTGTCCGAGGCACACAGCGCCCCTTATACAGCGCATCCAGGAGGCACAAAGATGTACAGGGACCTCAAGCAGACCTTCTGGTGGCCCAGATGAAGAGGGATTAACCCAATTTGTAGCTCTTGCCTGGTGTGTCAACAAATAAGGCGGAACATCAACGACCGGCGGGAAAATTACAACCCTTACCGGTACCGGAGTGTGAAGTGGGATCATATCACCATGGACTTTGTCACCGGGTTCCCACGTTCACCACAAGGACACGACACAATATGGGTGGTGGTGGACCGGCTGACTAAGTCAGCACACTTTCCTGCCGATTCACACAACCTGGACCAGAGAGCGGTTGGCTCAAGTCTATCTCAGCGAGATAGTGAGACTGCATGGGGTACCGGCATCGATCACATCAGACAAGACACACGTTTTGTCTCGAAGTTTTTGGCAGAGTCTGCAACAAGCCTTGGGGACAAAATTGCACTTCCGCACAGCACTTCCACCCTCAGACAGACGGGCAGTCGGAGCGAGTGATACAGACACTAGAAGACCTGCTCCGGGCCTGTGTACTCGATGGGGAGTCGGTTGGAGCGATACCTACCACTGGTAGAATTCGCTTACACAATAGCACCAAGCCAGCATACTGATGGCACTCCTACGAAGCTTTATAAACGGGAGACCTGCCGATCCCCGACTGTTGGGGACGATTTGGGGAGAACGAAAGCTCTTGGGACCCGACTTGGTAGAAGAAACAGAAGTGAAGGTGCGTCTCATCAACAGCGCTTACTAACTGCCCCGAGTCGACAAAAGAGCTACGCGGATCAAAGACGCCGCGATTTAGAGTTCCAGGTGGGAGAACACGTGTTTTTGCGGGTCTCGCCGTTCCAGGGGAATCAAGCGATTCGGTTAAAAGGCAAGCTAAGCCCGCGGTTCGTGGGACCCATTCGAGATCCTGGAACGGATCGGCCCAGTGGCTTACCGCCTTGCCCTACCACCGAACCTCAACCGGATTCATGACGTGTTCCACGTGCCGATGCTCAAGAAATACCTCCCGACCCATCGCATGTGCTGGACGTCTCGACACTCGAACTAAAGGGGACCTAAGTTTCGAGGAAACCCCTGTGCGAATACTAGCAAGAGAAAGTAAGACGCTTCGAAACCGAGACATCCCCTATGTGAAGGTGCTCTGGAGCAACCACGGGAGCGGGAAAGCGCGTGGGAACTAGAATCGAAGATGAGAGAGGGCTATCCTTATCTACTTACCGCAAATCAGGATTGAGTTTCGAGGACGAAACTCGTTTTAAGAGGTGAGTGGTGTAATAGCAGATAGTTTATATAATATTTTAAGGGTCTACTTTTGGTTCGTATTTCCGCTTTTCGTTTCGGGTGGATTGGGGGATGATCGAATAATTTCTTGTTTCCGGACAGACCGTCGGGGCCCGCGGGTATTTTTAGTTAATAGGGCTCGCGAAACGGAGAGTGGCGGCGAAATCGGTTCTGAATTCCGACGCCGGAATCTCCCCGGAATAAATTCCGGAAGGTAGCTAACGGCTCAGATGGTAACGCGGGTTATTTAGATAGACGGACTCTAGTTCGCACCTGATTTGGACCCGTTTTAAACTTGAACTGGGTTCTTTCCCTTTTACCAACTTACCGTTCCCGTTATTTTTTTCCCCGTCGTATAACTCCCCTTAAACAAACCGTAACTCCATAACTACCCACCCCCTCTAACTACCCCTAACTACCCGTAACTCAATAACTACCCACCCCCTCTAACTACCCTAACTACCCGTAACTCCCATAACTACCCCCTCTAACTACCCTAACTACCCGTAACTCCCATAACTACCCACTCCTACCCACTACCCGTAACTTCCATAACCACCCACTCCCTCTAACTACCCATTCCCCCATAACCACCCGTAACTCCCTTTAACTACCCACTCCCCTTAAACCACCACACTCCCCTTTAACTACCCGTATTCCCCACAATTCCCCTACGTACGAACCCCATTTCCCCAACCCTTCTATTTCCAAACCAAATCCTTCGCTTCCTCACCGACTGCACGGAGGACCCAAGAGGCGAGACCAAGGAAGGAGAAGGAGGCGTCCTCACATTCCTTGTAAGCCGAACGCGCAGGCCCGGATCGCCTCTTCCTCCGACAACCGAGGTGAGCACGCTAGGGTTTTGCCTTCTCGCCCCGTTCTTGGTTGGAGCAGACGAGAGGGGGGGGGGGAAAAGGAAAAAGAAGGGGGCATGGGCATCGCGGGAATCCGGGCGCGCACGGCGGCACCGCATGCGGACTGCCGCATGCGGGGCGCCGCCGCTTGCGGGCGGCACCAGCATGCGGACTGCCGCATGCGGGGCGCTGCCGCTTGCGGGCGGCGCCGCATGCGGGCTGCCGCATGCGGGCTGCCTCTTGCGAGCGGCACCGCATGCGGGCTGCCGCATGCGCGCCGCCACTTGGCGGGCGGCGCCGCATGCGGGCTGCCGCATGCGGGCGCCGCCGCTTGCGGGCTGCCGCATGCGGGCGCCCTCGCATGCGGGGCACGCCGCTTGCGGGCTGCCGCATGCGGGCGCCCCCGCATGCGGGAGCGCCGCTTGCGGGCTGCCGCATGCGGGCGCCCCCGCATGCGGGCGCGGCCGCTTGCGGGCGCCTCCGCATGCGGGCACGGCCGCTTGCGGGCTGCCGCATGGGGCGCCGCCGCTTGTGCGCCGCCGCATGCGGGCGCCGTCCGCATGCGGGCGCTGCCCGCTTGCGGGCACCGCCGCATGCGGGCGCCGCCGCTTCGGGCACCTCCGCATGCGGACGGCCGCACGCTGTTAGTACCACCGCCCAGCGTGCGGGGCCAGCGCCGCCGTACCTGTGCGTATTATACGCAAGGTGAGAGGGCGCCGGGCGCTCTAATCTTTAGTCTGACAAAGCCTTAAGTTGCTGACTCCTATATGACAGATTCGTGTAGGTCCGGGCGGGCACCCGAGACGCGAGAGACCTTACATCAGTCAGGAGCGCGACAACAAGGTGGGTTTACGGTCGAGGCTGAGTATTATGTTGGTAATCCGACAGGGACTTTTCATTATTTATCGGTACTAACGTGGATGGTTCTATGATGTACTACCTTACCCCGTGACATGGTGACATGATTACTTGGATACTGGTTACTTGGATACTTGGTTACTTGGATACTTGGTTACTTGGATACTTGGTTACTTGGATACTTGGTTACTTGGTTACTTGGTTACTGGTTACTTATGCTCGAAGCTTGCGACACGCGCACCCGCGGTTTGGCCACCGCAAAGGGTGCTCTTTTCCGGAAAGGCGGTCTTGACCCGTGTTACCCCACGAGGTGACGTAGTGGGGGCCCCTGACCGCTGGGGTGTCTGAGGCAGCGATGGGACTGCCGGGATTGGATCCCGATGTAGTCAGGTGTGAGACCGCCGGGATTGGATCCCGACGCGGTCAGGTGTGGGACTGCCGGGATTGGATCCCGATGTAGTCAGGTGTGAGACCGCCGGGATTGGATCCCGACGCGGTCAGGTGTTACAGGTGTTACCGGGGTTGCAGGTGCTACAGGTGGTACAGGTGGTTGCGAGTTACCATTACGAGTAGAGCGGTTGTTCCGGCTAGCATTACTTTGTGGCTTGGTATTACTTTACTGCTTTAGTACTATTTTGATGATAGTGTCGCTGACTACCCACTCTGTGACAGGTACCTCCAGGGGGTAGAGGTAGGCGACGGTGAGGCCGAGTTGGTAGCAGTCGGTCTGAGGGAGCCCTAGTATGCTGTTTATTTACCTTCTCTGCATTTCATTCAGAACTGTAGGTTATTGTGTGGTTCTCGATACCCTTGTGGGGTCGTGTGGATGTTGAATTCTTTCTTTCTACTTATGCACTACTATTTCCGTTATTGTCCCCGTTTGGGCCGCTTTCAAAGCAACATGACTAGAAAAGAAAAGAACTTCGAAAACTATTTTTAAAAAATCTGGGTCGTGTGGACCTGTTTTCCAAAACCTGTGGATTTATGGCATCTTTTCAAACTGTCTTTCAAAAAAAAAAAAAAACCTTGGGTCGTGTGGACCTGCTTTCAAAACTGTGAGTTTATCCTTTCAACTTGATTGGCCACGGGTATTGTTTAGTCTTCATGCACCGTACTACTTCGAACTGTTGTGATTAAATGGGAAAAATGATTGCTCATAATCGGCTATCGTAGCAGCCGCGACGCCGTGCATATACAGAGGAGACTCTGCCCGATTTTCGAGTAAATCTGTATATGTGGCGGGTCTGGGCACGCGCCGGGGAAGGAGGTTTCTAAACAATCAAAAAAAATTATTAGTACGCACTTTGCGCGTATTTGAAGTATCGTTTCCGCTAAAATAAAACCCCCGGGGCGTGACAAGGGGAAGGGGGATTCTTGGAGGGTTTCGGAGACGGGCATCCGCCGCCCTCGGAGGCGAGGGAGGGACGAGCCACCCGCCGGCAGGGCACCCGCGCGAGCTTGAGGCCGCGTGGGGCCGCCCGTGCCTGCGGGCAGCTCCCCCGAGCGTTCGGGGCTTCGTTGATTTTATCTATCGGTTTTGACTTCCCACCCGGGGATCCTGTTTGTAGCTTCGGGGAGCGTGCCGGGACGCGAGGAAGGTCGAGCATCGATCGTCACAAGTGACAGGTGGGTTTTATTTTGGGATCAAACGTCGGGTTCCCGACAGCTGTACTTCAATCTTTAAGCGTTTCCGGTTATTTCGATGTATGTCAAATTGAGTAAAATTTCACGGTATTTGTTGATACTAACATGGAATCCTTATGGTCACTATTATCTTGTATACTATTGTCGTTCGGTTACTTGGCTCGAGGCTGCAGCACGCGCACCCGCGGTTTGGCCACCGCAAAGGGTGCGCTTTTCCGGAAAAGTGGTCGTTGACCCGTGTATACCCACAGGATGGAGTGGGACCCCTTTAGTTGTGGGGCATGGATGCGCCAAGGTGTGAGCGGCGCGACCCGTCGGTTTAGTTGTCCGGCGGGGGAGCGGTGCGACCCATTCGGTTTAGTTGTCCGACTTGGGCGTGGTGCGATCCGTCGGTTTAGTTGTCCGGCGGGACGGGTATTGCAGGTTCACAGGTGGTTGATTTTACTTTTCCCTTGCGAGGGTGGTTGCTCCGGATAGGCTACGGTTGGACGTTGTTTTCTTTACCCGCTTTACTATTATCACTGTTATCTAGTCGCTGACTTCCCACTTTGCGACAGGGTCCTACCGGGGGGAGAGTTAGGCGACGGTGAGGCCGCGGCGAGAGATTCTGGGTCCCTGAAGACCTGAACAGTATTTTTATCTCTTTCTTTCGCATTCCATTTGCTATTTGTAGATTGTGGATGGTTCTCGATACCCTCGTGGGGTCGGTGTGGATGTCGGTATGGTGACTATTTAATTTCTTTGTCTTTCCTTATTCCTCTGTTGGCCGTTTTGGAAAATAAAAGAGTAAACCAAAGAAAAGATCGCGAAAACTTCTATTTCAAAACTCGGGTGTCGTGTGGGCACTGCTTTCAAAACCCTGAGTTTATGATGCTTCCGAAAATAGGTTTCAAAAATCTAAGTGTCGTGTGGGCACTACTTTCCAAAACCCTGAGTTTATGTTGCTTTCGAAATGGGTTTTCAAAATATGGGTGCCGGGTGGGCACCGTTTCAACCTTGTGGATTTATCCTTTCAAACTGAACGACCGTGAGCCTTATTCAACGCAGTGTGAATGGTTGTATGTTCTGGATTGTTGTGATTGATCGTTTACTACCTTTATGAACATTGTACAAACCGTTACGCCGTGCATATACAGGGGAGACTCTGTCCGTTTGTAGAGTGACCCTGTATATGCGGCGGATCTGGGCACGTGCTGGGGAAGAAGGTTTTCAAAAAAAAAAATTTTACTACCTTTTGTAATTCGTTTCCGCTAAAAATAATCCCCCGGGGCGTGACAATTCTGCTTTTTACTGTGCCATGCAACAAGGCAATGACCAAGATAGAAGCATGCACCACTCGTGCTTTTCCGATCATCCACTGATCCTGCCCAATCGGCATCTGAGTATCCAACAATATCCAAACTAGTTCCCATAGGATACCAAATTCCGAAATTAATTGATCCTTTGATGTACCGGATGATCCTTTTCACCGCTTTCAGGTGAACCTCCTTTGGTGCTGATTGATATCTCGCGCAAATCCCAACACTAAAGGATATATCCGGGCGACTAGCCGTGAGGTAAAGTAGACTTCCAATCATACTTCGATACAGTTTCTCGTCTACATTCTCACTTTGTGATTCACTTCCAAGTCCCTTGTGGCTAGTTCCCATTGGAGTCGGAAAATTCTTCGAATTTTCTAAGTCAAACGTTTTAACCAACTCCATCGCATACTTGGATTGACTCAAGTGAATACCTTCATCATTTTGTTTAATTTGCAATCCAAGGAAGTACGTCAATTCGCCCATCATGGACATCTCAAATTCGCTTTCCATGGTCTCCGCGAATTTAGAAGCATCATTATCTCTTGTTGCGCCAAATACAATGTCATCGACATAGATTTGTGCTACAATGAAATTGCTTTGATAATGCTTCACAAAGAGAGTCCTGTCAGCTCCCCCTCGAGTATAGCCCTTCTCCAAAAGGTGCTTTGTCAGCCTTTCGTACCATGCTCGCGGTGCTTGTTTCAGACCGTAAAGAGCCTTTTTCAAACGAAAAACATGGTTAGGTTGTTTATGGTCTACAAAACCTTTCGGTTGAGCCACATAAACTTCCTCATTTAAAAACCCATTTAGAAACGCGCTCTTAACGTCCATTTGAAATAATTTGATTTTAAAATGACAAGCAATAGCAAATAGTATACGAATGGACTCGAGTCTAGCTACAGGGGCGAATGTTTCATCAAAGTCTATACCTTCTACTTGAGAGTAGCCTTGAGCAACTAATCGTGCCTTGTTCCTGATGATAGTACCATCCTCATTTTTCTTGTTCTTGAAAATCCATTTGGTACCTATCACATTATGTTGCTTTGGAGGCTTCGTTAATTCCCAGACTTTGTTTCGCTCAAATTGATGGAGCTCTTCCTGCATTGCTTTAATCCAGTAGTCATCCTGAAGAGCTTCATCTATGTTCTTTGGTTCGATTAAAGATACGTAGCAAGCGAATCCACAAACCAACTGCCTCCGAGTTCTAACTCCTTCTTGTGGATCTCCAATGATGTTTGATTCAGGATGATCCTTGGAGATTCGTAGCGTTTGTTGAAACGGAGTACTCGGAGGTATATGAGATGATTCCTGCACATCAGATAAACTTGAAGAACCATTAGATGCATCATTAATATTGAAAGTATTATCATGAGAAGATGCAATGGCAGGTGAATCATCATCTAGAGAGATATCGAGGGTAGATTTTTCAGATGCAAAGTGAAAAGCTTCATCTACTTTAACATTTATAGATTCTACAATCGTTTTAGATTCGATGTTAAATACTCGATATGCTCTGCTATTTGTAGAATAACCCAAAAAGATCCCTTCGTCACTTCGAGAGTCAAACTTTCCAAGATTTTCACGGTCACGTAAAATGTAATATCGACTCCCGAAGATACGAAAGTATTTGATATCCGGTTTTCTACTAAACCACAGCTCATATGGTGTATTTAAAGTTCCTGGGCGCAAATACACTCGATTAATGACATAGACAGCGGTGTTCACAGCTTCAGCCCAAAAATGTAGCGGTAAATTCCGGCTATGAAGCATCACACGCGCCATCTCTTGAACAACCCTGTTTTTGCGCTCAACAACACCATTCTGCTGAGGTGTATAGGGTGCTGAGAATTCATGTTTTATGCCGTTGGAAGTGCAAAAATTAATGAATTTGGAATTTATGAATTCTCCACCTCTATCACTCCTAACACGAATGATCTTTTCATTCTTTTCAATCATAATACGATGACAAATCTCATGAAAAGAATCAAACGTATCAGTTTTCTCTTTTAAAAATGCTACCCAAGAAAACCTAGAGAAATCATCAACCAATAAGAAAATATACCATTTACCTCCCAAAGATGGTTGACGGGTCGGCCAAAAGAAAGAAAAAATAGTCTACATAAACTACACAACATTTAATCGTAGAACGATTAAAGACAAGGAAGGATTTCACCTTTGCATACCCAAACCTTTTGAGTTTTGGAGTATGTTGGCAATGGTTGAGAAATTTTCCTTGATGAAGACGTTTTGTATGATTGGTCTTTTTCTTTTGTCATTGTCTTGTTTGGAGTACTACCAACGTTCTTTTCTTTTGAAAAGTCCTTCTTTGAATTCCGGGGAGTGAACTTATTGGTAGCAGTTGCAAGATGTGGTTGATTTGATCTTTGAGCTCCAATCTTGCAATTTCTTTCAATGTGCCCTGCAAAATTACAACGAAAACATACCTTTGTGCTTAACGATTCCGAAGAGGATGAAGTAGGCTTGTTGTCGTTGGTTGTCGTGAATTCCGGTGTCGGAGGAGGAGATACCGACTGAGGCACAAAGACTGTCCCAACCGAACTAAAATTGTCTTCAGTTCGATTGTATCCGAGGCCGAACTTGTTTGTTTGACCAAGACCAAAAAGTTTATCCAACTTACTCCTTCCGGAAGAAAATTGCTGTAAGTCATCATTGAGTTGGCAAATGGTCTCTGTCATTTCCAATTTTTCCCGTCGGGCCTCGCCGTAGAGCTTCAAGAAGTAGTTCGCTTTGTTCACCATATCTATATAATTCTTCTCGAGTTGCTCATTGGACTCTTGAAGGGAAACATTTGCTTTTATCAGATTATCCCTTTCCACTTCAAGATCGGTCGAGAGAGAAGTTACCCTTTTTACTTCTTCTTCGAGATCCTGCAATCTCCCTCTCAACCCCTTGTTTTGCTTAGCCGGTTTCTTTGAATCCCGTAAAGGTCTGTGGTAGGCTAAAGCAAAATCTTCACCTTCCGAATCATCCGATTCGTTGTCCGTTGCAATCTTTTCAACAGTGGAGTTGGACAACGACTCGGATGTACTTGCCATAAAGCACATGAAGGGTGAAGATATGGACGCGTGGAATGCCGTGGAGCTCTTTTCTTCATCACTTGAAGACGACTCATTTGACGTTGAGTTGTCATCCCAAGTGACGACTTGCATCGCCTTCTTCTTTGCCGGATACTTGTTGGGACACTCCGTTGCAATGTGGCCGTAGCCTCGACATTTGAAGCATTGTAGTTGTCCCTCTGAACTTTTCTTATCCTTTGAGAAGTTCTCTTGCTTTCTTGACTTGTAACTTGAAGTACCCTTGCCTTTGTTCGACTTTCCGAAGGATGGAGATTTACTTGAATTACCCCTTCGAAAGTTGCGGCGAAACTTCCTTGTCAAGAGAGCGAGCTGCTTCTCAAATTCCTCCATAGAAAGGTTCTCGTCATCGTCTGAGGAGGATGTATCCGCGTCTTCTTCCTTAGTTGTTTTCAACGCATAACCTGAAGACTTTGAAGAGGATGCTTTTCCAGAAGAATTGTTAGTAGTAAAAGTCATTTCATAAGTTTGTAATGAACCAACTAATTCTTCTACACGTATTTCGTCCGGGTGTTTAATAGTTTCAATGGCTGTAACCTTTGGGCGAAATCGTTCAGGAAGAGTTCTTAAGATCTTTCTTACAACCTTAAATTCTGGAATCTTCTCTCCCAGGTTAGCACATGAGTTTACGATGTCTTGCAATCGTGTATAGTAGTCCGTGAAAGATTCATTTTCTGCCATCAAGATAGAGTCAAACTTGCTCGTAAGCATTTGCAGTTTCTGAATCTTCACGAGGTTAGTTCCCTCATGTGTAACCTGAAGAACATCCCAGATTTCTTTCGCAGTCTCACATGCCGAGACGCGAGAGAATTCAGTTTGAGATAAGGCATTAAAAATAGCATTAATTCCCTTGCCATTGTAAGAAGATGAATCTAACTCTTCCTTGGTCCATTTCGACCTAGGTTTTAAGGTGCGAACATCAGAGATAATTTCAGTTGGATTAGACCATCCTAATTCAATTGATTACCACACCCTTTCGTCGATGGAAATTAAAAAGGCTTTCATTCGTACTTTCCAGTACGCATAATTAGTTCCATCAAAGAAAGGGGGTCGATTGATGTTTCCACCTTCAACCATTGTTTACAACCCTATTCCCGCTCCGATACCACTTGTTGGGTTATATGTAATGTAGATCTAAATAGGGGAAAAAACACCTAGAGGGGGGTGAATAGGTGTAAACGTATAAACACTCAAAAATCGTTGCGATAAAAACCCAATGCGGAAATAAAAATAACACGCAAGATTTTTACGTGGAAAACTCCATCACCGGAGTAAAAAACCACGGGACCGATAACACGGCAGAAATCTACTAGAATTAAAACACGTACAAGGTGATTTACCATACACACTTACGACTCAACCTTTTCCATATGCTCCTAGAGGATCTTCTCCGCTCGCTCCGCGACGCTTCTCGAATCCACGATCTGCGCCCAACGCCGAATCCACGGCGTCCAACGTCGAATCCACGACGTCCGACCGAATCCACGGTCTGCACCCAATAGCACCCTTCGAATCCACGAACGTGCCTCGCTCCGAATCCACGAGAGCGGTTGAACCTTGAATCCACAAGGACACGCGAATCCACGCGCCGATTTTGGAGAAATCGTTGTTTTTTTGGGTGGTGATGATCCGCCGAATACTTAGATCAAAGATAGATCGGAAATACCATCTAAGTATTCATTAGTTTGATTCAACTCAAGATGTGAGTATGAAAACCTAGAATCAAACTAATCAATATAGATGAAGAAACATAGAGTATTCTCTAATGATTTCCTTTCTTCTCTATATGTGGATCTTAGGCCGTATAAAATGATATTTGAATATGACGGCTCTTTTGGATTCTGGATTAACCCTAGAAAAAGAGTCATAGGGTCTATTTATAGGTTAGAAACATTTGGAAGGAGATAAGAATCAAAAACCTAACATTTCTGGAATTTTGACGGACGGCGATCCGGATCGGATTTGGGCGATCCGGATTGCAGTAGAAATAAAGACGGTTTCCAGAAAACAAACGTTCGGGATCCGGATCGGAATGCCTGATCCGGATCGTTCATACATTTCAGAAAACTCAACGTTCGGGATCCGGATCGTGAGATGCTGCGATCCGGATTGAAGTAATGTATGAAACAACAACCTTCAGGATCCGGATCGCTGGCTCTGATCCGGATCCTGAGCATGTCCGAACACCAGTTTTTGATTTTTATGCAGTTAAAAACTCTTCCAGGTGTTTCTACACTACAAGAAGTATTCGGATCACCAATAATCTTTAGTTAAACATACCTGATCCTTTTGAATTCTTCTTTCTTGAGATTGAGTTAAATGATCCAACTTTCTTCACCTTCAATCTTCAAGACTTGAACCTTTCACGAAACTACGCCAACTCAAATTCTGTAACAGTTGAGGCCTGTTCCTTATGAGACTAAGCATTGTTCATGACTCCTATTACCTCCAAATGAGATTGGATGTTGTTGGTAGATCCTATGTTCATCCTATGTGAGATCAATGAAAGTTGTTGAACCTTAGTCTATTCATTGGTGATACTTGATTGAATGTCCATGTTTAAGTGATGTTAAATGATCTTTAGCATATCCATGTGAGAATGTGAGGTTTGATAAGTGTTGTACTCCTTTAGGTGATGTTGATGATAAATGATGTTCTTTAACCTATATTATGTGTGAGTTATTCCTTATGAGAGAATATACTAGTCATGATCTAATCTGTGTAAGAACACTGTTAGATGCCTTTCTTTCATTCTACATGAGGACACTTGCATGCTTGTATAGACATCTAGATAGGCCACCTTTTTCTGCTACACTTTCATGTTGGAATCCGACTTAGGAGAAACCATGTTTAGCTATTCTCCCTTTTATTCAGATGCATGTTGTTCGAGTTAGAGCAGGGGTTCGGGATAGTGTAGTTGAGGTCATTGAGTCTGGGACAGGTTAGACTCAATTATGGATTGTGGGGCATTGTGGTAACCGCGGACATTAGGCGGTTAGCCAGATGTTGATTACTTTATCAGATTTTGGACTTGTGGGGTGTTGCGGTGATCGCGGACATTGGGCGGTTGACCGGATGTTTACTTATGCATCAGATTGGGTATCAGATTTCTCTAGTGGATGGAGTTTCCCACTTATTGAGTATTATTGCACCAGATTGGGGATCAGGGTTTCATTAGTGGATGGATTTTCCCACTTTGATCATAGTCATGATCAAAGTCCTGCTATACAGAGATACTTGTTACTGAGATACTTTACTCGTGTGGGTCGCTCCGGTCCCTCGAGTGCCACTCCGGAGGTAGGCTTTTCGGACCCAGCCTTGTGTGCCGGTCTGATACTTATTTTGGGATGTGAGCCGTGCGGGCCGATCCCGCGGTTTCGAGCCTTGTGTGCAGATTCCGCTGAGCAGGCAATGCCAGTTTTACTGGTGGCACATGATTGGGTTATTTGGACAGATACTATATTCTGATGCATACTTTTAGCTATCCTTATTAGCTCAGCATTTAGAGGCATTTTAGTGGTAGCTTCCTTTTATCAGTAGTTCTGTTTATAGCTTACCACCTCTCTTATTCCTTTTCTTGCCTCTGGTAGACTTAGTGGGTACGTCGGGGTTTGAGGCTTTACCCACAGGGGGAGGCTACTGGTTTACTAGTGGTTCTCACCCCCATTGTTGTTTTTCCCCTTTCCTCCCTTTGTTTTGCAGTGTCTGCTGCGGGAGTTGCTGATCTTTCGGTTGACGGTTCGAGGCGAGGGAGTCGCGAGATAGATCCCTACCAGGGTTGTTTTCTACAGTGGGATAGATGTACCAACCGGGATTGTGGGTTTCACTGTACACAGTTGTATTTTATTATTTTAGTTATCTCCCTTTTTGGATTTATAGATGTTGTATAGGTGGCTTTTACTTGTATTACAGTTTCGGTGGACCAGATTATTGTATCATTATTTTTGGGAGATGGATATTGTACCTTTATTTTTTTCAGTTGTACAGTGATTCGGATTCTTATTATAGCAGTTTTTCTTCAGCTCTGATATCTGTTTAGTTGCTAGATGATACTTTTGCAGGTTGGACGCTTCGCCTATACGGGATTTCGCATAGGTGGCGGATCTGTTGGCGAGCCCGGATCGCAGTTTCGACCCCGGGGCGTGACAGTTTAGCTCATATCTCTTTAGAGAGAATAAAGCGATTAGTGAAATAAAATATCCTAAAAGATATTGATTTACCGATTTTGGTAGTCGTGTGGAATGCATAAGGGGAAAGCATACCAACACAAATACCACTAAAGGTGCTAGAAGGAGTTCTGAAATTCTTGAGATCATACATACAGATATCTGTAGACCTTTTCCTATTCCTTGTTTCAATTGTCAGATATATTTTATCTCATTCATTGATGACCACTCTAGATACATGTATCTCTATCTCTTATTTGAAAAAGCTGAAACACTCAATGCTTTCAAAGCTTATAAGGTTGAGGTAGAGAAACAATTGGATAGGAAAATCAAGATTGTGAGGTCCGACATAGGGGGTGAGTACTATGGAAGACATACGGATAAAGGTCAAATAACCGGTCAATTTGCTCAATTCCTCAAAACTGAAGGCATCATTGCTCAGTATACGATGCCTGGCACGCCCCAACAAAATGGCGTTGCCGAAAGGAGGAATAGAACACTTATGGACATGGTAAGGAGCATGATTAACAACTCATGTCTTCCATCATCTCTTTGGAGTGAAGCATTAAAGGCAGCGGTGTATGTTTTAAATAGGGTTCCATCGAAGGCTGTTTCTAAAACTCCTTTTGAGTTATGGAAAGGGTAGAAGCCTAGTTTAAATCACCTGCATGTATGGGGATGTCCAACCAAGGTGAGGGTTTATAACCCATATATAAAGAAGTTGGACTCCCGAACAGTCAGTGGATACTTCATTGGCTATGCGGTAAACTCCAAGGGATTCAGATTTTATTATCCAAATCACTTATCCAAGATAGTTGAGGCCAGGAATGCCAAGTTTCCTGAGGATTCTGAAGCTAATGGGAGTGTTGTTCCTCAAAAGATGGATTTTGAGAAAATAAGGGATTCAACTGGTTATCCATCAAGAGATGATGATTTAGTTGCTCTTCCAAGAGATCAATATGACCATATTGGAGACCAACCAATCATAGAGCATGTGTAGTGTACCAGATCCTTGGGATATGAGCAAATATAAATAAAAATGGTAATAAATACCATTTTTATTGAGCTTAGAGAAGTAAAGAATGATATAGAAGTGAATTGGGCCCAAATCGGGATAAAAATAAGGCATCTAGAATTTTATATGAGAAAGTGGGCCCAGATTTTTAGAAGAAAATTCACAGTGTCAGAAAATTCTGAGAAAATTCTGGGAGCTCCGTAATTATGTTTTAGGGCCACAGTAAAAGTTTCGTGTTGATCGGATACCCGGATAGTGAGAACGGGGTCCGCCAGCGATTCTGAATACAGCGAGGCTTTTGGCAACCTAGAATGGTCCAAACTGAAAATTAAAAGTACCCGGAGGTAAATCAAGTTAAACCGTGGCTGCCTGTCAAATTTGAGCGAAAACGGGCGAGAAACAGGCGAAAACGGACGAAAACGAGCGAAACGGGCGAAGTCCGGAAATCTGGCCGTACATTCGGGCGCCCGAAATGTATTGTAGCGCGCCCGGAAAGTACTGTAGCGGACTGGGATTTGGGTACTGTAGCAAACCTGGTTCGGCATTGGCGGGCTAGTCACTGTAGCAGCCCGGTTCGGGTTCGGGCGAGCGCCCGAAAGTTACTGTAGCGCGCCCGAATCTCGTTGTGGCACGAATCCCGAGGCAGTTGGCACGGATCTCGAGGCAGTGTGTGCGGATCTCGATGCAGCAGGCACGAATCCCGAGGCAAATGCACGAATTTCGAGGCGTGGCACGCGGTGCGAGGCGCGCGGCGCGAGGCGCGGGGTGGTTGCGGTACGCCACGTGGCGTCTCCCCATTGGCCACAGCGACCGAGGCGCAGACCCGCGCGGGGAAGGCGCGCGGGCCCTGGCGCAGCGTCAGCGGGGGCAGGCCACGTGTCGGCCTCCCGTTCGCGGGTCAGCGCGACGCGACGCGCGACGGTCGCCGATTGGCTGCCGCTGTTCCGTGGTCGCGGTGCACGGGTCCAAGGACACGTGTCGCTCCCCGGTTGGCCGAACGTGGATGACGTGGCGCGGCGTGGACGCGAGGACCGCCGGGCCGGTTACTGTAGCAGCCCCAAAACCGGTTTCGGGCGCCCGAATGTTGCGCCCGAAAGTGGGATTTCGGCCTATAAGGGCCCGAATGGCCCCATTTCTTCCCCTTTTCTCCTTTTTGCTCGCACCGAGAGGCTAACGGGAGGGAGAGGGCGATTCGTGGGGGTGTTTTCGAGGGTGCGCGAGCGCGCCGTTGACCCCGTGGAGCGCGCAAGGTGTTCCAAGGAGCCGGATGGACGTGTGTGTACGCGTTGGACGACACGACTATGCCGAGGTAGGTCCCGTATGTTATTATGCGGTGTTTTCGGCACAGTTTTGAGATTTTCTTTATAGGTTTTGGATTTAACCCTATGCCTTTGTGCATGTTAGGGACCGTGTTTTACTGTGCCGTTTTGCTGCGCGAAGTACCACCGGGAGTGTCGTGGTGCACCGTTTTGCGTGCAAGCTTGGGGAGGATATGCACCGTTTTGTGTGCGGACTCGACGAACATGCGCCGTTTTGCGTGCGACTCGAAAAGCGTGTACCGTTTGGCGTGCAACCTTTAAAAAGAACGTGCACCGTTTTGCGTGCAAATTCGAGGTACGTGCACCGTTTTGCGTGCGGTTTGAATTGACATGCATCGTTTTGCGTGCAGTCTCTAATATTGCGCACTGTTTTGCATGCAGGGTTAGAAGAACGTGCACTATTTTGCGTGCAACCCTAAAGAGAAACGTGCACCGTTTTGCGTGCAAACTTGAGGTCCGTGCATCGTTTTGCTTGTAGGTTGAGATGACGTGCACCGTTTTGCGTGCAGTCTCTGATGATGTGCACCGTTTTGTGTGCAGGTTCGGAGGACGTGCACCGTTTTGCTTGCAGGTTTGGGGGACTTGCATCGTTTTGCGTGCAAGCTCGAGGAAGCAAGAAGAATCGCGGGGAGACCAATTGCATGTGTCTACAAGCAATTGGGTACACCACAAGGTGGGAGATTCTGCCGAAACTGGGTGACCTCTCCCGTTGCTCCTTTGCTTTTGGATTTAGAAGCATGATAGTAGCATGTTAGAGGCGTTAGGTAATTATGATTAAATGTGCATGTGTAAATGGACATAGATGAAAAGTGCAACTGTTGGTTGCCAAAGATCGATGATATATGTGCATGTGTAGATGGACACAGACGAAAAGTGCAACTGTTGGTTGCCAAAAAGGAAATGATAAATTGCATGTGTAAAAGGACTTAGAGAAATAATTGCAAGCGTAAAAGTAGATAATCATGTTATGATTGTGATCATGTTAGGGTATAACCCTAGGAATCATGTGAAAGCATAAGGAAAAGAACATGTTGGTAGCAAGACTAGGAGAAAACGTAGATTCAGGGTTTAATGAGTGACATCAAACTTAGGAGTTATCCTAGGATTGAACGAGTGGCATTGCCTTAGGAGTTAACCTAAGGACATTGGATAGAGTGATCAACATAGAGTCAAGGAACTCTAGGATGAGTATGACATGGAACTTAGGTAAAGGAAACCTAAGGTGAATTAGAGTCAGTGCAACTCTAAGTTAAAAGTGGAACAGGAAAATAGAGTTAAGGTAACTCTAGGATTCAGTGAGGAATCAGGAAAAAGGGGATGAGATCCCAAGGTTAAAGAATTAAACAAATATAACCCTAGAAAGTCATAGGGTGTCTGGGCAAATGGACAATCACTTTAACTTCAATTTGAGTTAAATAAATGAAAGAGAAATGTTAAGAGTCCAGGAGACTCTCTAGTTACCCGTGTGGCAAGACCTAGGGTAAGGGATGAATTAATGAAAAAGATAAAGCTTAAGAGAAAGCTAAAAGTGGCTTAATAAGCAAGACAAGCAAATTGCTTAAGAGAAAGAGAACAGAAAGAGAATGCAAATGGCGCATTCAAGTTGAGACTCGTTAGTTTGGGAGCAGGGCTCCTTGGGCAGTGACCCGTTAGACGAGATACCTTGGAATGGCTAAAGGAAAAAGTGAAAGAGATTGCTAGTGGCAATGTGAGCTGAAGGCTCGAGTGAGAAAGAAAAGAAAATCAAGTGCTTAAGAGTAAAGACAAAGGCAAATGCATAAAGTGCAAAAGGGCTAAGTGCCAAGAGAAAAGAAAATAAAATAAAATAAAAGATAATAAAACGGGCGTGCCTTCGAAGGTGAAATGTGGGTCTGCGGGACGTAAAGGGCTTGCCCTCTCCCCGGGCGCACCTGATCGGACGTAAAGGGCAGTGCCCTCTCCCAGGTAGCGACCCGAAGAACACATTTACTTCGTTGGGGCGGGATAGTACCTGCGCATGCTATCGGCAACCTTAGAAATTCCTGTCTTATGGTAGCATGTCTACCGGGCTGGGGCCCGTGGGACAAGAATTTCCGTGGGTTAACTTTAACTAAAGCACCAGAATGTAAAAAGAATAAAGTGAGAATAGAGTGGCCAAGGTGGCCGGGTTAGTTTAACCCTGT
Source organism: Tillandsia leiboldiana (assembly GCA_029204045.2). Taxonomy (NCBI): domain Eukaryota; kingdom Viridiplantae; phylum Streptophyta; class Magnoliopsida; order Poales; family Bromeliaceae; genus Tillandsia; species Tillandsia leiboldiana. The sequence goes on from CM055066.1 coordinate 20,221,951, forward strand.
ATACAGCGGCATAGTGGCCGGGTTGATGGATAGTTGCCTGGTATGGCTAGACAGAGTAGTGTTGGGTCGTTCAGTATACACAGATAGTGTAGTGACCTATTTTATGCACATCAGCATTTTAATATTGAGGTTTATAGTTTTCCTAGCATTCTATTATTATTGCTTCCATTGGACCAAGTGGTGTAGGACATTCTTTCTCGGTGGTTGAACCCACTGGGAACTTTAAGTAGTTCTCACACCCGCGGGTGACCATTTTCCCAGGTACGGATACAGCGGTCGAGACAGACGACAGGGGCAAGAGCCCAGCAGCATAAAGACCTAGAGGGTCTAGCAGAGGTACCCTTCTTTTTATATTTTGAGTGAACCATGTATTGTTTGGAAAAGATGTAAGGATTTGTAATATTATTTAATGGCAAGTTGAGAGATGGAAATGTAATAAAGTTTATTTATAGTTCACTCTTGTATGCTTTCATATCTGCTTAAACTAGTTGTTTATTGAATGAAAGTTTTAAATTAGTAATGATTCTAGTACTCTGATATTGATCTTCCGCATACACTTGACGTATTATTTTGGATGTTACCGTTCCTTTCGGGTAGTGAGAGGTCGTGCCCGATTGGCGGGTCTGTTGGTGTGCCCGAACTGTACAAATTGGCGGTCTCGGGGCGTGATAGCATGAAAATGCTTAACTAGTTGAACCTCCCCATGAAGAGCTTTCCCAAGAGGAACAGACAATTATAGAGCCAGCTGCACAGCATAATGAAAACCTAGAGGGAGTGGTTGGCTTAAGAAGATCCTCAAGGCAAAAGAGATCGGCAATTACTGATGATTATGTAGTCTATCTCCAGGAGTCTGACTATGATGTTGGGCACCATAAGGACCCATGGACGTTTTCAGAGGCCATGCAGGGGGATAAATCCTCCTTTTGGTATGATGTCATGAAGGAAGAGATGAAATCTATGGCAAAAAATAGAGTTTGGGATCTCGTTGTGTTACCACAAAGAGTCAAAGCCGTTGGCTGTAAGTGGGTTTTCAAGACCAAAAGGGACTCAATAGGTAACATAGAGCGATATAAGGCCAGACTTGTTGGCAAAGGTTTCACTCAGAAAGAAGGCATTGATTATCATGAAACCTTCTCTCCGGTATCTAAGAATGATTCATTAAGAATTATCATGGCTTTGGTAGCTCATTTTGATTTGGAGCTACATCAAATGGATGTGAAAACGGCATTTCTAAATGGGGATATAGAGGAAATAGTCTACATGCAACAACCAGAAGGTTTTAGCATAGATAAGAACAGTCACCTTGTTTGCAGACTAAAGAAGTCAATATACGGACTAAATGTGACGCCCCAACTTCCTAGGGGGTCACCCATCCTAGAGCTACTCTAACTCTAGTACGCTTAACTCTCTTTACTTCTTGGGTCTTACTACCACCCAAAATGCTATAGCTGGGTTAAGAGACTTAGTCCTATTATATCATTTTATATATAGGACCAATCCAAATTCCGGGGGTACCACATTATTCCCCCCTTTAAGCCCTGACGTCCACGTCAGGCTCAAAGACACTCACAAGCACCATGCGATGTGAGACTCGTCTCGCTAGCCTTAACCGACCTTGTGGGGAGCTGCACTCCACCCACAACGGTCCCGGGGAGCCTCACTCTACCCGCTATATAACCCTGACTCAGCCGAGACTCATCTCACATTTTCTGCTGGTGAATAGCTCTGATACCAACTATGACGCCCCAACTTCCCAGGGGGTCACCCATGCTAGAACTACTCTAGTTCTAGCACGCTTAACTCTATTAACCTCTTAGGTCTTGCTACCACCCAAAATGCTATAGTCGGGTTAAGAGATTTAGTCCTATTTTATCATTTATATATATGACTAATCCAAATTCCGGGGGTGTCATATTCTTCCCCGCTTTAAGCCCCGACGTCCTCGTCAGGCTCAAAGACACTCACAAGCACCAGGCGATGTGAGACTCGTCTCGCTAGCCTTAGCCGACCTTGTAGGGAGCTGCACTCCACCTACAACGGTTATTAGACGGGGAGCCACGCTCTACCCGCTATATAACCCTTGCTCAGCCGAGACTCATCTCACATTTCCGACTGGTGATTGTCTCTGATACCAATTGTGACGCCCCAACCACAGCCCAAAATGCTTAAGCCCAGTTATTATTGCTAGTGGACTGGGTCGTTATATTTGGTATCAGAGCCAATAACCAGCCGGAAGTGTGTGGCGAGTCTCGGCTGAGCCAGAGTCTTGATGACAGGGCAAGCGAGACAAGTCTCACATCTCCTGGTGATCTTGGGCTGCTGTGTGTGTGTTTAGGCTGACGTGGACGTCAGGCTTAAACGGGAGGAGTCTGTGACACCCCAATAGTCCCACATCGGATAGAGATGTGGTTGTGTTTGGGTTTATAAGAGACAAGGACACTAGTAATAATAACTGGGCTTAAGCATTTTGGGTTGTAGTTTGGGCCCAACGAGTTATTATTGCTAGTGGGCCGGATCGTTACACTAAAACAGGCCTCCCGTCAGTGGTATATCAAATTTCATGATATAATTACTACATTTAGTTTCGTAGAAAATATCGCGGATCAGTGTATATACCTTAAGGTCAGTGGGAGTAAATATATTTTCTTAATTCTGTATGTGGATGATATTCTGCTTGCAAGTAGTGATTTAAATTTGCTTAAAGAGACCAAAATTTTTCTTTCTAAATATTTTGAGATGAAGGATATGGGTGAAGCTACTTATGTCATTGGCATAAAGATTCAAAGAAATACATCCCGAAGAATTTTAGGTCTATCTCATAAAGCCTACATCAAAAGAGTTTTAGAAAGATTTAATATTGCAAATTGTGCACCTACAGCTGCACCTATTGTGAAAGGTGATAAATTCAATCAGAAACAGTGCCCATAGAATGATTTAGAGCGAGAGCATATGCAGAGCATACCCTATGCCTCTATAGTAGGGAGCTTGATGTATGCGCAGGTGTAGTATCATGACTTTTCCTGTCCTCTTTTTATTTCCTTTTTAATAAATTAGTTTATTAGGGGAAATAAGTTATCAAGTTTTTCTGGGTAGACCGTCGTGGTTTGCGGATATTTTTCCATGATAGAGCCCGAGAAATGGTGAACGGCGGAGCGATCGGATCCGAAATCCGACTTACGGATCTCCCGGATTTAGTCTTTTTGTGTTAACGGGTATGATGGGATAAATCGAACCCGTTAAGGCTTTGGTGCATCAAAATCCGCGCCGGCAGTTCTAGAAGGTGGCTTCGGTGGCACTCTTATCAAGAAGTTGGATGGAGAATTCCTTTTATCGGAATTTTTGGGATGCGTACGTAGAAGCGGAACTAATGTTTTTAATTAATTATCATTTTCTCGTGAACCGCTAACCCTAGTTCGGGGAGGGGAGAAAGAAAAGAGAGAAAGAAAAGAGATCGGTTCTCCCATCAACATACCGGAGGCAGGGAACGAAACGTCACCGTCAACGGGGAGCGTATCCGTACTCTCACTACCGCGAAGAACGAGATCGGGGTGTCTTCTCCGTTAGAGCAAGGTTCGCGGCGTTTATCTCTCTCGCGTTTTCGTCGTTCGTGTTTTAGGTTTTGGGTTTTCCGTTTTTGCTCTTGCCGTTTGGGCGACACTAGGATGCCCTAGCCGCCGCCGAGCGCTACCCGCGCGCCGCTGAAGGGCCGCGCACCACGTGGCGCCGCAGCTCGCACCTGCGCGGGGATAGAGCCCGCACGGGGCTGCTCTGCATGCAGTGCGCCGCGCAGGGCTGGTTCCCGCGAGGGGCTGCTCTGCATGCAGCGCGCCCGCGCGGGGCTGGTGCCCGCGCGGCGCCGCACCGCCGCAGCACGCACCCGCGCGGGGCTGCTCCGCATGCAGCGCGCCGCGCGGGGCTGGTGCCCACGTGTGGCTGCTTTGCATGCAGCGCACCCGCGCGAGGCTGGTGCCAGCGCGGCACCGCACCGCCGCAGCGCGCACCCGCGCAGGGCTGGAGCCCGTGCGGGGCTGCTCCACATGCAATGCGCCGTGCGGGGCTGTTGCCCGCGTGGGGCTGCTCTGCATGCAGCGCGCCCGCGCAGGGCCGCACCGCCACAGCGCGCACCCGCGCGGGGCTGCTCCGCATGCAGCGCGCCACGCGGGGCCGCACTGCCGCAGTGCGCACCCGCGCGGAGTTGCTCCGCATGCAGCGCGCCGCGTGGGGCTGGTGCCCGCACGGGGCTGCTCTGCATGCAGCGCGCCCGCGCGGGGCTGGTGCCCGCGTGGCGCCGCAGCGCCGCAGCGCGCACCCGCGCGGGGATGGAGCCCGCGCAGGGCTGCTCTCCATGCAACGCGCCGCGCGGGGCTGCTCTGCATGCAGCGCGCCCGCCCGGGGCTGGTGCCCGCACGGCGCCGCACCGCCGCAGCGCGCACCCGCGCGGGCATGGAGCCCGCGCGGGGCTGTTCTGCATGCAGCGCGCCGCGCGGGGCTGGTCCCCGCGCGGGGCTGCTTTGCATGCAGCGCGCCCGTGCTGGGCTTGTGCCCGCGCGGGGCTGCTCCGCATGCACCGCGCCGCGTTGTCTTCGCGCCGCGCTGTTCTTGCGCCGCGTCTGGGTGGGCCTTGGTGTTCTCTGTCTTTTCTGGACAGAGTTCGAGGCTATGGTTTTTCGCAGGACACGGTTTAGCTTATTGATGTTATATTTTTGTTGGGGTTCTTCTTTTTAGGTCCGGGAGTCGTGCGAGGACGCAAGTCATTTCTGAGTGTTCCGGACGAGGCATCTTGAGGTGGGTACCCCTTTTTAGTCGTCTTTAGAGTAGGAATCCATTTGTACTTGTAAGAGTATGGTGATTATATTTCCGAAGTCTTGTCTAACCCCCTTGTTTGCTTGAGTATTATCATTACACTTTGATCATGTTACTATGCTCATGGTTGCTTCACGCACACCGGCGGTTTGGCCACCGCACTGGTGTACTTTTCCGGAGAGGTGGTACGTTGACCCGTGAACCCCACAAGGTGACGTAGTGGGAGCCCCCGTAGGTGGGGGGTTAAAAGCACCACGGTGAGAGCGGTGTGGCTCTAAGGTAGGTGCTCAGAGCGGTGCGTATTTCTGAGGCAGGTGCTCAGTTCTGATTTATACAGGGGGTTGCATTTGACTACATGAGGGGGAGTGGGGATGCTCTGGTCTTTCGGTTTGCGATACTCTTGTCGTTTCTTTTAGCATCTTGCACTCTTTACGTTTACTTCTTACTCTTTGTGTCACTGACTTCCCACACTGTGACAGGTTCGGTCAGGGGTGGGATCCGGGACGACGATGAGGCTGCGACTCAAGGTTTTTAGCCCCCGATTAGGGGCTGGGGACCTTTCTTTACTTACGTTTTGTCTGGGGACCTTTCTTTACTTATGTTTTGTTTAATTCGGTTAGTTAGCTTATGTGCGTGTGATACATTATTGTGGATGTTGGGTTTGAACTGTGTTTTATCGTGGATGAACGTTATTCCCTTACTAGTTGTTGTTTCGGCCACTCTATTCAAATAAAATAAAAAAATTGCGAAATGTTTAATAAAATTTAGGTGTTGTGTGGGCACCGTTTTACAACCCGTGGATTTATCCTTTCTAAACTTGGTGGCCTTATTACAATCAGTTAGGTCTAGGGTTGACTTGGTTTCTATGTATGCAGAGTTAATGGCCCGGACTAGGTCGTCAATTGATAACGCATGGGCAGATGGTACAGCATCGACGACTACGGAGAGTCAGCTTCTTCGACAACAACTGCGAGAGATGGCTGGGCAACTCTTAGCACTTACGGAACGCATGTACTGGTTGACGCGAACCGCCAGAGTAGCCGATCACGTCCCTTTTGTCATGTGGGATGAGTCCCATATGGCCCGGCCCTATGAAAAAGGTCCACGGAGCGACACCTTTCGGGTAGTACCAATAGCAAGACTGCCCACCTTTCAAGAGGTGGTTGACAAGGCCATTTTAGTGGAGCAAGATTTGGCCGACATCCGTGCTCGGCGGGAGGACAGGGGCGGGGGGACCGACTTGCATCATCTGTGGAGGAGCACACTGGGTGATTGAGCGTTCCTGGAGGCATGACCATTGTTTTGATTATGGCAAGCCGGGGCACTTCTGCTCCAACTGCCCCCTGAACCCGGGAACAGTACCTTTAGCATCCCGACACGTGGAGAAGGGCGCCGCCATCGCCTCGCGGGAGGATTTACACGACGGCTCAGCTGGAGACGGGCTGCCCGGAGGACGTAGTAGCAAGTAGTAATCCACCCTTAGATCTGTTTTTCGAGGTAGGGCCGTGTTTGACACCCTTCGTAGTAACGGGTCCGTTCAGACCCTGGGCAACCCTTCGTGGCAGGAAGCTTTGTTCCTTCCTGCCCGGTAAGGTTGGGCAGGCCTTTATACCCCTGGAACTGGCGGGAATCCCACTAGGGGATTCCGACGTGGTACTCGGGTTGGTTTGGCTTGCTAAACACCAGGCGGTAATCATTTGCGAGAAGCGCCAGGTGCGTCCTCAGGAGCCTGGCATCTCGGAACCCGTAGGTTTAGCATATAGGAGTACTCATTTCTCATCTTTCTTTTCTGTATCGCGGGCAAGAAGACTGGTGGAGGGAGAACGTATGGTTTTCATAGCTTCAATGGTTTTGATCTCTCGGCCTTCAGCACAGCCAGCGGACACCTCGATTTTAAGGGGGTTCATCAAATCGGGTGTGTCGCCTTGGGGCGCACCCGTTCTCTTCGTGCGGAAAAAGGACGGGAGTTTACGTCTGTGCATTGACTATCGGGAGATAAATAAGGTTACCGTGAAAAAACAAGTACCCCTTGCCTCGGATTGATGACCTGTTTGACCAACTACAAGGAGCGACACTGTTCTCGAAGATAGATTTGCAGTCCGGCTATCATCAGCTTAGAGTTCGAGGTGAGGATATACCTAAAAAAGGCTTTCGAACTCGATATGGTCATTACGAGTTTACGGTTATGCCGTTTGGACTTACGAACGCCCCAGCGGTGTTCATGGATATGATGAATAGGATATTCAAACCCTTCTTGGACCAATTTTTAGTGGTCATTATTGATGGCATTTTGGTCTACTCACGAACAGATGAGGAACATAAGGAGCATTTGCGAGTAATTCTTCAAACTCTCAGGGACCAGAAATTGTTTGCTGAGCTCAAGAAGTGTGAGTTCTGGCTTCGTGAAGTGGACTTCTTGGGACACATAGTCTCAGCTGTAGGGTTATGATAATATGGATCTAAATAGGAGAAAAAACACCTAGAGGGGGGTGAATAGGTGTAAACGATAAACACTCAAAAATCTTTGCGTAATCAAACCCAATGCGGAAACATAAATAACACGCAGAGATTTTACGTGGAAAACTCCATCACAGGAGTAAAAACCACGGGACCGATAACACGGTGAAATCAACTAAGATTAAACACGTACAAAGGTGATATACCATACTCACACACGACTCAACCTTTTTCCATACACTCCGAGTTGATCTTCTCCGCTCGCTCCACAACGCGCCTCGAATCCACGATTTGCGTCCAACACCGAATCCACGGCGTCCAACGTCGAGTCCACGACGTCTGACTGAATCCACGGTCTCCACCAGGTAGTACGTCTTGATCACACGAACGTACCTCGCTCCGAAACACCGAGGGCGTGCGACAGATCGGGGAGGTATTTTCGGAGCATCAGACCTGAAACACGTCGTGTACCCGTTCAAGGTTTGGCGGTAAGGCCAACCGGTATGCCACCGGGCCCACGCGCTCCAAGATCTCGACCGGTCCCACATACCGTGGGCTCAGTTTCCCTCGTAAGCCGAAGCGTCTGTTTCCCCCTAGACGGCGATACACGAAGTAACACGTGTTCCCCCACCATAATTTCCAATTCGCGTCGCTTCTGATCCGCATAGCTCTTCTGCCGGCACTGGGCGGTCAACAGCCGCTGCCTGATAAGGCACACCTTTGCCTCCGTTTTCTCTACTAGGTCTGGCCCTAAATGCTTCCGCTCCCCCAAGTCATCCCAGCAAATAGGATCGACATCGGCGTCCGTACAAGGCTTCGTACGGCGCCAACTGAATGCTTACTTGGTAGCTGTTATTGTAGGCGAATTCCACGAGGGGTAGGTAACGCGACCAACCCTCACCCAAATCTAGCACACAAGCTCGAAGCATATCTTCGAGAATCTGGATCACCCGTTCCGATTGCCCGTCCGTCTGCGGGTGGAAGGCCGTACTGAACTGCAGTTTGGTCCCCAGTGCCTGCTGCAGGCCCCGCCAGAAGTTTGACACAAAGCATGTGTCCCTATCAGAAGTTATCGATGATGGTACCCCGTGCAACCTTACCACTTCGTCGATGTAGGTTTGCACTAGCCGATCACGGGTCCACGTCATGTGGATAGGCAGAAAGTGGGCCGATTTCGTCAGACGGTCCACTATGACCCATATCGCGTCATGTCCATGTTGCGATCACAGAAAACCGGTTACGAAGTCCATGGTAATCCATTCCCATTTCCACTCTGGTATGGGCAATGGTTGTAGTTTCCCTGCCGGTCGCTGATGTTCCGCTTTCACTTGTTGGCACACCAAACACGACGCCACGAATTGCGTCACATCACTCTTCAATTTGGACCACCAAAAGGTCTGCCTCAGATCCTTGTACATCTTTGTCCCTCCGGGATGCGCAGTGTAGGGGGCATTATGCGCTTCCGTCAGAATTTCTTTCTTCATTTCTAGCACATTGGGCACGCAAATTCGTCCCCGAAACCTTATCACATTATCTGTGCCAATCGTAAAATCCCCACTTTGCTCCGAGGATATTCTGTCCCGCACCAGTTGTAGTTGCGTGTCCGTTGGTTGGCCTTCCAAGATCCTCTCGATCAGCATAGGCTTCACCATCAAGGACAGAAGTTTCGCAACCGCACCCGCTGGCACTACCTCCAGCCTCAATTGCGAGAATTCTGCAATTAGACGATCTTGTTGGGTAAGGGCGCTCAATGACGTTTCCCCCGTCTGTCCCTTCCGGCTCAAGACGTCGGCCACCACATTTGCCTTCCCGAGGTGGTAGTGGATGGACAAATCGTAGTCCTTTAGTAGTTCCAGCCATCGCCTTTGCCGTAAGTTCAGTTCCTTCTGTGTAAACAGGTATTTGAGGCTCTGGTGATCGGAAAACACGTTATAGTGCGCCCCGTAGAGATAATGTCTCCAGAGCTTCACGGCAAACATGACTGCCGCGAGTTCCAAGTCGTGTGTAGGGTAGTTCTGCTCGTAATCCTTGAGCTGTCTTGATGCGTATGCTATGACCTTCCCATGTTGCATTAATACGCTTCCAAGACCGCTTCGGGATGCATCGCAATAGATCTCATAGTCCTCTCCGGGCTTCGGCAATGTGAGTACTGGCGCCCGTGTGAGTCTGTCTTTAAGTTCCTCGAAGCTCTTTTTGTTGGGTTATGTGAATAATAGGATCTAAATAGGGGAAAAAACACCTAGAGGGGGGTGAATAGGTGTAAACCATAAACACTCAAAAATCTTTGCGATATAAAAACCCAATGCGGAAAAATAAATAACACGCAGAGATTTTTACGTGGAAAACTCCAAACCGGAGTAAAAAACCACGGGACCGATAACACGGTGAAATCCACTAGAATTAAACACGTACAAGGTGATATACCGTACTCACAGACGACTCAACCTTTTCCATACGCTCCTAGTTGATCTTCTCCGCTCGCTCCACGACGCTTCTCAAATCCACGATGTGCGTCCAACGCCGAATCCACGGCGTCCAACGTCGAGTCCACGACGTCCGACCGAATCCACGGTCTTCACCCAGTAGCACGCTTCGAATCCACGAGCGTACCTCGCTCCGAATCCACGAGAGCGGTTGCACCTTGAATCCACAAGGCCACGCGAGTCCACGCGCCGATTTTGGGGTAAATCGTTGTTTTTGGGTGGTGATGATCCGCCGAATACTTAGATTAGAAATAGATCGGAAATACCATCTAAGTATTCATTGATTTGATTCTACTCAGAATATGAGTATCAAAACCTAGAATCAAATCAATCAATATAGATGAAGAAACATAAGATTAAATCTAGTATTTCCTTTCTTCTCTATATGTGGATCTTAGGCCGTATAAAAGATTGTATTTTATTATGACGACTATTTGGATTAACCCTAGAAAAAGAATCATAGGGTCTATTTATAGGTTAGAAACCCTTGGAAGAAGATAAGGATCAAAAACTAACCTTTTCTGGAGTTTTTACATGACGACGATCCGGATCGGAGATCGGCGATCCGGATTGCAGTAGCGAGAAAAACAGATTCCAGAAAAATGAAGGTTCGGGATCCGGATCGAAGTGCTTGATCCGGATCGTTCATACAGTTCACCAAACATCAACGTTCGGGATCCGGATTGCAGTAGCCTGATCCGGATCGTTCAAATAAAATGGTAAACTCAGTGTTCGGGATCCGGATCAAGGGAAGCTACGATCCGGATTGAACTGGTGTATGAACGAACCACCTTCGGGATCCGGATTGAACAATCTGATCCGGATCCTGAACATGTCCCATGTCCAGTTTTTGATATTTATGCAATAACAAATCCATCCAAGTGTTTCTACGCTATAAGAAGTATTCGGATCACCAAAGATATTAAGTTAAACATACATGATCCTTTTGAATTCTTCTTTCTTGAGATTGAGTTATATGATCCAACTTCCTTTACCTTCAATCTTCAAGACTTAACCGAATTCACGAAATACGCCAACTCAAATTCCGTAACACTTTTGGCATTGGGTCGTCCCGACAAATTTCTCTCCTTTCCGGGTTAGTCGATTCAAGGGTGTCGCTATCTTTGAGAAGCCTTCCACGAAGCGTCTGTAGTACCCCGCCAGTCCTAGGAAGCTTTGGATTTCTGTCACCGTTGTTGGCCGAGCCCAGTCGGTCACGGATTCTATCTTTCTCAGGTCCTCCGCTATTCCCGACGCTGAGACTATGTGTCCCAACAAGTCTACCTCGCGGAGCCAGAACTCACACCTTTTGAGTTTGGCATACAATTTCTAGTACTGGAGGGTCTGGAGGATCACTCGCAAGTGTTCCTCGTGCTCTTTGTCTGTGCGAGCGTAGATCGGGATGTCATTTATAGAGACTACTACAAACTGGTTTAAGAAAGGTTCCAAGATCCTGTTCATCATATTCATGAACACCGCTGGAGCGACTATGAGTCCAAACGGTATAACCGTAAACTCGTAATGACCATACCGAGTTCGAAAGACTGTTTTCGGTATGTTCTTACTCCGGACTCTAAACTGGCGATAGCCAGACTGCAGATCAATCTTTGAGGACGCCGTCGCTCCTGGTAGTTGGTCGAATAGGTCATCAATCCGAGGTGAGGGGTATTTGTTCTTTACTATGACCTTATCTATTCCCCGATTGTCGATGCACAATCGTAGACTCCCGTCCTTCTTCCGTACGAATAGAACGGGTGTGCCCCAAGACGGCACGCTCGGTTTCTCGCAATCGACTAGCACCTGATACCCAGTAAGCCAATCCCTTCCGAGTATCCCCTCGAATTCTCTTAGCGGTGGCACCACTAAGTCCCAAATGTCGGATCGTTGGCGCCAACCATTAATCCCAAAAGCTCGAGCTTTTAGAGATACGCAACCAATACACTTAAAGCATACAGACACTGTAAGGACCCGGATCCCCACGATGAGTTTACTGGTTGATTGGCAGCTTACGGGGGGCCTACGTGGTGTGTCGGTGGTGTTTGTTGTAACACTCGAGAAACTTGAGTTTGTGTAAAGGGTGATTTTCAGGTGTGAATGTGTGCGAGGAAACAAAATTAACCTTAGTGGTGTGTATACCGGTATGCGAATGGTACAGTTTTCGAAGCACAAATTCCGCCTTTCCGATCCAAGTCTGATCTTGAAAATCTGAGGTCCCCAGTGCGACCGTCTCATCGAATCGAGTGAAAACGGTATAGACCGTTTGTCGATCTGACGGTCGGATCGTCCTGAACTTAGCAAAGAAACTAGTGGGACCCGCGACTTAAGTGAATAGTGAAATGAATAGTAACACCCTGATTTATTTTTCCCCTCGCTAGGCAACGTCGGCCGATCGACTGTCTGGAGTCCGAATCCGACGATCCAGGTAGTCGATTTGAATGGCGTTGTCGTTCTGAGCGCAGTGGCGTTGACCAAATTTTTGTTTGACGAGCCGGAAGCATCGTAAAGTGTGCTGAACTGGTTATTTTACCGTATATGATGGATTTTAAAATTATAGGGGATCGAATGCGACAAACCAAAATCACTACTTTATAGTTTTCGTTGAGCCGGACACCGTGGTGGTGTCCGTTTTTCAGTTTGACGACTTAAACACCTCGAAAAGTGTGAAAAAGGGCGAAAAGCAGAATATTTTGCACGGTAACCCAATAATTTGTGCTCCGTAATACGTGCCACTTATTGGAGAGGGACTAATCTGTGAATCAAACTTTCAGCGAAGGACTTGGAGCTATATATGGCTAGTTGAGAGTTATATGGCCATTTTTGTGCAAACTACATGTAGATATATATATATATACTTAGGAAGGTGTTTTGGAAACCCTAAACTGAGCCCACCCCTCTGCCTCCCTCTCTGGAACCGACGCCTCCACCATCCTCTCCAAACGTCGCACCACTTGCCGCCGCCGTTCAGTCGCCGGAGAAGCCCAAGGAGACTAGGAAAGTTGGGCTTTTTCTCAGTCTGGTGGTGTGGGAGGCATCAAGAAGGAGTTTTGGTTGATCCAAAGTGGGTCTGGGTGTTCCTCGGTGAAGCTGTGACCGATCCCCAACCTTCCCGACGGCTTGCTCCGCCGTGCGCCGCCGCGGAGTCACCTTCTTCCTCATTTTTCCGGCGAGGTAAGGACTTGCAACTTTTTATTTTTTGTGGCCCTTGGACCCCCATAAAACTCTTCCTGACTTCGAGTGGATCATCCCTGTGAAGCCCGAGCCGCCGCCGTACTCCCGGTTGCCGGTGGGAGCGCCTTGTCGCCGGAAAACCGCGTTCTGGCCGATCTTAGGCGCGGGCTTCCTCCAACCGTTGGAAACCAGAACTGAACCGTTTGATCTCTTCCTCTCGACGATCGCAAGGACTCCATCAAGTTAGGTGTCAATCGGCTGAGGATCGAGGGCATACGGGCCTGCCCTAGATCTGGGTTTTATTGTTTTTCGGCCGAGCTTCGCCGTCCGGCGCCGCCGCTCACCCGCGCTGCCGGCCATCACTGCAGGAAGCTCCCTTGCACCAAGAGGGATCTATTGATCCAAGTTGGCAGGCCTCTTATGCTTCGGGTCGAGATCTACCATTAGAGCCCGAGATCTTCACCAAGCTCGCTTGGGTTTCGTCTCCGGCGATCGCCGCCGCTCCCAGCCGCCGCCCGGTGACTAAGGTAAGTTAGTTTGGTCCTTTCTAAGTCCTTTTTGAAGTTGCATGGGAGTTCTAATGTGGGGTTGTTGCTCTCTGTAGTTGTACCATCGTAGCAACCCGAGCTCGGTCTCCGGCCGTCGCCGCCGCTCCTGGTCGCCGGCCAACCACCCAGGTGAGTTGTAGTCACCCGGTAGGGACTTTCCATCATTTTAGTTTGGGGCGAGAGCCTCGGGGAAGAGGGTTTTTCCGAACCTTTTCGTGAATGCATCGGTTGGGTTTTCCTCTGGCCGCCGGCACCCAGCTGGGCTGTGACCAAATTTCCTCTGGGAGGTTGCAGCGACTAATGCTCACCTTTGTTCCAGGTTTAAACCTGGTTTGATCCAAGTTGGTGCAACCTGAGCCTAACTTGTTTTAGGGTGTTGCTCCGGCGACTTCTCCGGCGCACCTCCGGTGAGCATCTCACTTCTCTGTCCAATCTAAGCACCATGCTCACAGTAGATCTTAGTTTGATCAAGTGTGTATTTAGTTGTAGCAATGTGTTATTTTGGGCCCTGGTAGTTTATGGGCCAACTTTGTAAATGTGCCTCATGCTGGCCCAAGCCCGTGAGCACGAGCTTTGTCTCGTCGTTTCGGACGCGCTGAAACATACGGCGCTGTCTTTGGCTTCCGGGATTTCGAGAACGAGTCGAAACAACGTTCAAAACAAAGTTATTATGCAATTTAGAGAAGTTTAATGGGTTAACTTGCAATTGTAACCTTATGGACAGTATTTAAACAGAGTAAACATGTCTCTAGGCAATTTGTTAGATTTCCGTAGACTCTCGTTGAACGGAAAATGGATATCGTTCCGTAAATCGGCGAAATCGTCGGTTTTACTATTTCTGGCGCGTGTTTCGCGTACCACGGTATGAAAGAATGGATTCAGGTTACTGTAGTGTTGTCGGGATGGGTATGAGTGAGTCTATTTCTGATCACAGTTTCTGTTCAGGGCCCAGCAGTTCAGCACCCGTCTAGTCTAGCGGGAGTTCGGGATCGACCTACATTCAGGGGGTTCGTTCGACTGACTTCGAGGTGGGTACTCGTTCTGAGGTTTAGTGTCGGGATTTGAAAACTATAAACATATTTCAATTGCTCGACTAACTGTGTTAATCTTTGGTGATCTCTATGGTTCATTATTATTGGTTTTGTTTTGTGTACTTGGTTACGATGCTCGAGGCTGCAGCACGCGCACCCACGGTTTGGCCACCGCGAGGGTGTGCTTTTCCGAAAAAGTGGTCTATGACCCGTGTACCCCACGAGGTGACGTAGTGGGGGCCCCCCTGGGCGGGGGGGGCTAGAGGCACCAAGGTGTGACCGGTGTGACCCGTCTAGGTAGGTGCCTGGCGTGGTTTACCGAGATAGATGCTCGGTGGTTTACCGAGGTATGTGCTCGGTGGGGTTGCCGGGGATGCAGGTGCGCAGATTAGGTTATGCAGGGGTCGTGGTTTGCCCTTTTGGGGAGGGCGGTTGCTCTGGATGTTTCTCACGGTCTGTTTTAGTTATAGTTTTCCTGCATTCCATCTTTTATACCATGTGTCGCTGACTTCCAACTCTGTGACAGGTTCCTTCAGGGGTGAGAGCTAGGGCGACGGTGAGGCCGTGGCAGGAGCACTTTTGGTCCTTTCGAGGCCATAGACTGTATTTACTTCTTTCATGCGCATTTTCATTACCTGTTAGTACCTTACTGTGTGGATTTCGATACCCTTGTAGGGTCGGTGTGGATGTTGGGATGTTTCCTCTTATTTATGTGGATGGTTGATTTTATTCTTCTCCTGTTTGGCCGCTTTCGAACTACAAAAGAAAAAGAAAAAGAAAAGGGATTGCGAAAACCGTTTTAAAAATCTGGGTGTCGTGTGGGCACCGTTTTAAAAACCCTGTGAGTTTATGATTTGTGAAAACTGTTTTAAAAATCTGGGTGTCGTGTGGGTACCGTTTTAAAAACCCTGTGGATTTATGAATTTCGAAAATTATTTTAAAAACTTGGGTGCCGTGTGGGCACTGCTTTTAAAACTTGTGGATTTATCCTTTCAACTCAGTCGGCCTCGTGAATTCTTTGGTCTTGCGCGTCCATGTTAGTAAACTGCTGTGATTAAATGATTGTTGTAACTGCGACGCCGTGCATATACAGAGGAGACTCCGCCCGTTTGCAGGGTGAATCGGTGTATGCGGCGGGTCAGGGCACGCACCGGGGAGAAAGGTCTTTCAAAAAAAAAATGTGTACGCGAATTCAATCTTTTCGTTGGTCGTCTTCCGCTTAATGAAACCCCCGGGGCGTGACAAATTAAGATGGTATCAGAGACTTTCTTTAACCACAGCAGTCAGTGTCCGACATCCACAACGATACCTCACATAGCTACTAATCAATGAAATGAGCATGACATAGAAGCGTAGAACGCGAGTGATCGGGGGGGGGGGGGGGGGGAAAGTATAGGTCCCTTTTCTCGATAGTTGGTTGAATGCTATGCTAGCGGAGTCTAGAGCTGACTTGTGTTGTGTGGATGTGCAGAGCATGGCCCAAACTAGATCATCAGCTGAGGACACGGGGGCTGACGCGACGGCGTCGACGGCCGCGGAGAACCAGCTCCAGCGGCAACAACTGCGGGAGATGGCAGGGCAACTGGCGACCCTCATGGACCACGTGCGTCAGTTGACGCAACAGCCGCCAGCTGCAACGGTGGTGGTCGTCCAGGCCCGCTGCCCTGCTGACGGTGTTCATGCACTTGGTGCGGCGGTTAGCACAGCAGATCGTTGGGCCGGCTTTTGCCTTCCAAACCCCTTCCTCTGTCGATGTCCTAGTCGTCGTTAGTAATGGTAACTGGTGGTAGTGAAATCCGCCGGTGGTTGTTAGTGTGTCAGCTGTGTTATCGGACGTGGGTAACCGGGTGACTCTTGCCTAAGGTTGTACCTTTTAGGTCTTCCGGTTTTAGGTTATGGCGGATCGTCGGCCGAACCTTTTGCATCTCCGGCAAGGTATGCGCGGGAATGAGGATTCTTTCCCTACGGCTGTTACCCACAGTTCAACTGTTGCGGTGAATACTGCGACGGTTGTAGAAATCTTCCTGGTAGGGTTTGAGGTGCCCCTTTAGGTTAAAAAGGAGACCACCGGGACTGGTAAACCTTGTTCGTTTGGGATCAATTTTGGTTAGAGAGGCCATGCCTCGTTTCGCACAAGTGTGCGTAAGTGGCGACTTTTTATTGGGTGTTTAGCTTTTGACGCTGGGTAGTGCCGGTTAGCTCCTTTTAAGGGGGGTTGTGGTGGTGTAGCTCTGAGTTGAGTTCTCACGTTCGGCGCAAGAGGGTCGGTTAGGTCGTCTCACTAACGGGGTGACGCATGATCCCTCGAGTGTGCATAGTAAACCTAGGCAGTTTGATGACAAGGTGATCGTCGCTTTTATCGTTGCTTATCCTTTCCCGACCCGATGGGTTTTGGATGGGTAGTCTACTGTATCCGGAGACCATTGTCTTAGTGGACCTAGAGCTCAGATTCCTCTCGGTTGGTAGTGTGACTGTTATGTCTGAGTGGTTGCTGCTCGGTTCGTTGCCCGGTGCTTGGAAGGGCGACGGATTGGGACCGAGCGTCAGTGGTTAATCAAAATGTCGCACCCCTTTCGGTGCTAGGACGGAAGGAGGTCTTAGAGCTGAAACCTAGCTTTAGTTTTGACCGTCGCCTCGGTAGGACGAACAGTCGGAGCAGACAGGCCGGGATAGTGGTTATGCCCGAGCTAGTGGCCCGTGTTGGTGACGGGTGGAAGTGACCCGTGTTGGTGACGGTTGGAAGTGGCCCGTGTTGGTGACGGGTGGAGGTGGTCCGTGTTGGTGATGGGCGGGTTCGTTGTTTCAGAGGAGGATTACTCGTAGGCGGTGACCCGGCTGGTTTGGTTGGCACAACCTGGAGTTCGTGAGGGTATTAGTGTGGTTTCTCCCGCTCTTTTGTTGTCGGGTTAGTTTGGGCATTTAAGGACCCGTCGGTCCGGGTTGGTGGTAGGACCGGGGTACCTCGACGCATCGCGAGACTTTGGTTGCTGACTGCTCAGCACTGTCAGAGGTGGTCCGCGAACCGGTGGCGTCATAACAGGGAACTCGAAGCCGAGGAGCAGGCTTACTCAGGTTAGTTTCGATCAAGAGGGACGGGACGGTAGGGTTGCCGGGCGGGCTGAGCCCGTTGGTTGTCTGAAATCTTAGGGCGTTTCGCGTGTCATTGCTTCGGGGGTGGATATTTGAACGCCCCAGCGGTGTTCATGGGTATGATGAACAGAATGTTCAGACCCTTCTTGGATCAACTCGCGTACGGGCGAGGAGCGTTTACGAGTGACCTTGCAGACTCTCAGGGACCAGAGAGTGTAGGCCAAACTCAAAAGGTGTGAGTTTGGGCATCGCGAGGTGGGCTTTTTGGGACGGCTAAAAGTCAGGAGAGCTTCGAAGAATGCAAGGTTAGGCTAACACGGGCACCAGTGTGTGCACTAGCGGCACCGGTGAGAATTTTGAGGTTTATGGTGATGCATCACGGAACAGACTTGGAAGTGTAGTAAGGTAGAAGGGGAAAGTTAAGACCCTAAGCAGACTTTTGGTGGCTTAAATTAACAAGGGATGTAGCACAATGCGTGGCTCGCTAGTGGGTTGGTCGTCGAATAAAGGCCGAACGTCAGCACCCGTCGGGGAAACTGCAATCTCTCCTAGTGCCAGAGGGAAATGAGAGGATCACGAGGGGCGCGAAGCCTTTCGTGGGCGCAAGTTGGACATGTATGGGCATTCCCCTCCCCAGCTATTGGATTCCTAGTGTATTTAAGTTTCGAGGACGAAACTTCTTATAAGGTGTGAGTGATGTTGTGAGGACCCGAATCCCCACTTAAGAGATTACTGATGGATTAGTGGCCATTGGGAGTGTTTGTGCGCGTGTCGGGCCCAAGAAATAAATTTATGGTGCAATTTGGGAGTAAGTTTGCATCACCGGAGGCCTTTGGAAAATTTTAGAAGTGGAATTGGGCAAAACGGACTTCGGATTTGGATTCAGCGTGCGAAAACGATGAAAATGGACTGCTTACTTGTGTTTTTCGGAGCACGGACGCGAAAACACGATTTTTGAGGCGTGGATGTACTGTTCCGGCGGCGGCGGCGGGCGGCGGAGCGCGGCGGCGGGCTGAGGCGCTGCCGCTCGGTCCACCGCGGAGGCGTGCACCCGGTCGCGGGACACGTGGCGGCTCCCGGTTGGCCGGCGCAGCAGGCGCGATCCATGGAAAAAGGCGCGGGTGTACGGTGGACCGGTGGGTGACACGTGGCAGCGTGTGGTTGGCGCGGTGTTGTGCGCTCGGTCCACGAAATTACTGTACCGACCTCGGGGTGCGTGCGTGGAGAGGGCGCAGGCGGCGGCGCAGGCGTGCGTTGACCGCGCTTCCCGCGCGAAGTGCGCGCCACGCGTCGGCGTCTGCGGCGGCCACGTGTCGCTCTGTGGTAGGTGGTGTTGGCTGTTTCCTGTTGCGCGCTGACGTGGTGCACCCAGGGCATTCCGGGCGCTGGTTGGACGGGTCTATGCACCCGGTTTTCGGCGCCCGAAAGATTCGGGCGCCCGAAACCAGGGACAAGGAGGGAATTATTTCAAATGTTTTCCCTGCCTATAAATAGCCCCTGTTCCAGCCCTGATAACTCTTTCTTCGCACGGATTTTGGCAGTGCGACCTTCAGCAACTTTCTTCCTCGCGCAGTGCTGCATCCACCTGAGGATTTCTGGGATTTTGCATGGCACGCTTCATGAGGTTTCCATTTTTACGGCGCGGCACAACGCTCGTCCATTTGTGGTCTCCTTCGTCGCGTTTTGGTGCGCGACCTCTCCCGGCATACTCCGACCACCTTTTTAGGCGATTCTTGCGCCATTGGATCGGCGACAGACAGAGCTACGATCTTGGTACTTTCAGCTTCCACTTATTTCATGTTTTTCGAGGTGTTTTTCCAAGTTTACTGTGACACAGTTTTTGTGGTGGAGTCTTGGACAGCGGCTCGGTGTTTTGGCGTTATCTCCGCATCCGGGCATCGGATTGAGATCCTCCTATACACTTTTTGCATCTATGCGACGCGAGGATTATCACCGTATTTTTCTTGGATTTTTCTGAGGCTTGCCCGGAGGTATAATTTTCTCCCTTAACTGTGCATGGATTTACAGTCGTGTTGTTATGAGGTTGTGAGCACCCTGTGTTGTGGAATTTATAACTTGGCCTACGGTGCTCGGAATTGGGCGTACAGGTACCCGTTTAGAAGGTCTCGACGCGAGGATCGCTGTGGTATTTTTATCGAATTTTTCGGAGCCCTTTCAGCAGGTGAAATAATTGCATCTTTGGGACTGATTTTCAGACTGCGTGTATTTGGTTAATTGTTGGAATAAAGTGTAACTGTGAACCCTGTGTTGTACCCAGGAGAGTTTGCGGGTATTGCTGGACCCGTTGGATCTGGATATTTTGATTTTTGGGTATAATCAGCTGTGGGACTTTGGACAGATAGCGCCTTCAGGTGGGTGGCCTCGTCTTCATGACCTTTGGACTGTTCAGTAATTCTATTGATGTAAGATCATACATGGTGGTGCTTTTTAGCATGCTAGAATGTAGGAATGGATATTCCTTTTATTATCTAAGGATCTTGTGACCTCTTTGCCTTTTTATCACCTGTTTAATTATAGTTGTCTTGGAACTTGACCTAGCACCTGTTACGGCTTTTTGTGTTGGCATATTTCGTGAGTTGAGTCGGAGTCTTGAAGTGATCAAATTGTCAATCAGCAATTGAAGACTTAGAGAAGATTCAACAAGAGCTCAAGTTGACACTCAGTATTTTGAGTCTTGAAGATTGAAGTTGAAGAATTATGGATCATATACATCAATCTCAAGGAAAATGGATTCGGATTGATCAGGTACGTTTAACTAAATAATTTTGGTGATCCGAATACATTTGAGTAGTTTAGAAACACTTGGATAAGTTTTCATTGCATAAAAGTCAAAAACTTTTTTTTAGGAAATCCGTTCAGGACTGGAAATTCTGTTCAGGACTGTTTTGTTAATCCAGTCCGGACCGTGGATTCCAGTCCGGACCCCGAACCTTGTTTTTTCAGGAATTGCTGAAAAAAAGACGACAGTCCGGACCGAGCCAATCCAGTCCGGACCGTCATGCGGGAAAAAATCTGTTAAGTCAGTTTTTGATGCTTATCTCTTTCCAAAGGTTTCTAACCTATAAATAGACACTTAGGGTTTCTCAAGAACTACCGATTAATTTATAAAACACTTGAGAGCAACCCTAGAGGCTAGGTTTTTATCGTTCTTCTTTATAGCCTCTTTTAGGTCAATTCGACGGTTCTTCCAAGATCTATCTTTTGTCGAATTGATCTAGTCTTTGCTTAGAGATTTCTTCTACGGTTCCTCAATGAAAATCTAAGCAAAGGATCACCATCGAAGCCTATATTCTATATCGACCGTTTGCGTCGTGGATTCGACGTAGCATCGTGGATTCGATGTGTTGAAGGCGTTTCGTGGATTCGAAACGTGTGCTCGTGGATTCAAGTGGCATTCGTGGATTCGAACGTGTGCAGTGGACGTGCAATCGGTGGAGCGCAAGGTCCGAAGAAATTGAAGGAGGGGTAGAGTCCGTGGAGTCGGTAATCACCTTGTTATTCTTCTTTTCTTAGTGGATTGTTATTGCGTGTTGGTCCCGTGGTTTTTCTCCTGGATTGGAGTTTCCATGTATATCTCGGTGTGCTATTTTTATTATTCGCATTGGTTTTTATTTTGCACTGAGATTGGTTTTATAAGTATTACACCTATTCACCCCCCCTCTAGTTGTTTGATAGTACCTATTTAGATCCGTGTGGATCCTTAAATATATAAAAACCAACAGCACCCCCGTCATATGTTGCATGTGTAACCAGACCAGTAGAAAACCCTCACTTGGGCTAGGGTTATTTATGTTTAGACATCCACACATTGTGTTTCATTCCTGGACTTAGTGTTATCCACGCCCGGGTAGTGGGCCGAGCGGTCGGGACTTCTTTTTAGTGTGGGATGCATTTGCACTCGTGCTTGGGAGTAGAGTGGAGTTTGTAGATGTAGTGGATCGCTTGTCTGTACCGGGAACCGTTTGGGTTAAATGGTGGTCCCGGGAGGTCTTGTTTCCCTTGTTTGGGTTGTCCCACTGTGTTAGTGGCAGTAGTGTACCAGTGTTAGCCGGACCTAGAACCCAGAACCCTTTTGACATACACATAATTTTAGTCTACCAATGTTTTCTTCCAAGCATCGAAGGGCCGCTGGAGTCTGTTCTTGTTTGATTGGACAAAGGCATCAGCCCTTCGGGGTTTGGGTAAAATACTTGTTTTCTAACTGTTTTTCCTAAAAGAACTAAAAATCATTAAAAATGGGTTTCTCCTCAAATCAAGATAGTTTTTCAAAAAGGGAAGTACTTTAATCCTCACCCTGTGTGGGTTGAGTGGAAATGGTTTTCAATAACAAATGTCACCTTTTTCCTGTAAACCTCCCCACTCGAAAGGATTCGAGTGGTCTGGGTTCTAGGGGCCGTTCCTTTGTCGGGACGAAAGCCACGGGGGGCGAGCCTAGAACCTGTTCTTGTTTGATAGGGTTGTAGGTGTAGGTCTCCCGAAACTTTCAGGCCCTGGTTGGTGTCTTCTGCGTGTTGTACCGAGGTTGTTGTGTTCCCGAACTATAAGGGGGTCGGGAACTTCGATAGGCGGAGCCTAGAGTCTGTTCTTGTTTGATAGGGTTCTAAGCACCGGCCTATCGGGTTTCCGAACCCTTATGGTGTTGGTCTTTCCTGTGAGTTTAGTGTTCTGTTGTGAGAGCCGTCTGGTGGACGGTGATCCCGGCTGTGTGGTTTTCCAGCCTGTGAGTGAGCGTTGGTGTTGTTGTCGATCTTGTTGATCGTGGTTTGGACTATAGCATGCATGATCCATATTGAGCTCGACAGAGATGCGCGGATACTTTCCTCGGTGAGGTCGCGCCCCTCGAGTGCCACTCCGGAGTTGGGCCTGTTACTTGCTATCGCGACTTGTCGACGCAGTCCCTCTGGCTGGGCCAGTTTTGGCAGTCACGGACACCCTACGGTAGACCCATCCTGTTGAGGATGTGAGGCAGTAGGTGGGCGCAGGTTTGACTGGACCCTATGCGGCAGTCAGTGTAGATTGGGTGACTATACTTTGAGAGTTAGTAGATGCATCATGTTTCCATCTGTTCCACTTTCTGAGCATCTAGATAGAGGCATAGTAGCTGTAGAGTTACTTTTCCAGCCCTTTCATTTCTGTTTTATATTGTTACTTTATGCCTCTAGTAGACTTAGTGGGCAGACCGTCAGGCTTGTTGGCGGCACCCACTGAGAACTACTTGGGACGTAGTTCTCACACCCGTCGTGGTGTCTTTTTCCCCAGGGACTTCTACTCCTGTTCCTGCTGCTCCAGTAATTGATCCGGCTGATCGAGATAAGGGAGTCGCGAGATAGATCCCTACCAGTCGTCGTCCAGAGAGTAGATCTACCCCCCCCCCCCCCCCCCCCCCCCCACCCTATTTTTACTTTTGGAGAGTTTATGTTGAGAGACCTTTGTAGTGAGGTATAGAGTTGTATATATTTTCTTTTTCAGCATTTTACTTTCAGCTCTGATATCTGTATAGTATAGTTGATCTTTTGCAGGTTAGTCGCTTCGTCTATACGGGGCTTCCCGTATGGGCGGCGGATCTGTTGGTGAGCCCGGGTCGCAGTTTCGACGCCGGGGCGTGACAGATGTAACACTCGAGAAACTTGAGTTTGTGTAAAGGGTGATTTTCAGGTGTGAATGTGTGCGAGGAAACAAAATTAACCTTAGTGGTGTGTATACCGGTATGCGAATGGCACAGTTTCCTTTCCGATCCGAGTCTGATCTTGGAAATCTGAGGTCCCCAGTGCGACCGTCTCATTGAATCAAGTGAAAACGGTATAGACCGTTTGTCGATCCGACGGTCGGATCGTCCTGAACTTAGCAAAGAAACTAGTGGGACCCGCGACTTAAGTGAATAGTGAAATGAATAGTAACTCCCTGACTTATTTTTCCCCTCGCTAGCCAACGTCGGCCGATCGACTGTCTGGAGTCCGAATCCGATGATCTAGGTAGTCGATTTGAATGTCGTCGTCGTTCTGAGCATAGTGGCGTTGACCAAATTTTTGTCTGACGAGCCGGAAGCATCGTAAAGCATGCTGAATTGGTTATTTTACCGTATATGATGGATTTTAAAATTATAGGGGATCGAATGCGACAAACCAAAATCACTACTTTATTGTTTTCGTCGAGCCGGACGCCGTGGTGGTGTCCATTTTTTGGTTTAACGAATTAAACGCCTCGAAAAGTGTGAAAAAGGGCGAAAAGTGGAATATTTTGCGCGGTAACCCAATAATTTGTGCTCCGTAATACGTGCCACTTATTGGAGAGGGACTAATCTGTGAATCAAACTTTCAGCGAAGGACTTGGAGCTATATATGGCTAGTTGAGAGTTATATGGCCATTTTTGTGCAAACTACATGTAGATATATATATATACTTAGGAAGGTGTTTTGGAAACCCTAAACTGAGCCCACCCCTCTGCCTCCCTCTCTGGAACCGACGCCTCCACCATCCTCTCCAAACGTCGCACCACTTGCCGCCGCCGTTCAGTCGCCGGAGAAGCCCAAGGAGACTAGGAAAGTTGGGCTTTTTCTCAGTCTGGTGGTGTGGGAGGCATCAAGAAGGAGTTTTGGTTGATCCAAAGTGGGTCTGGGTGTTCCTCGGTGAAGCTGTGACCGATCCCCAACCTTCCCGACGCCTTGCTCCGCCGTGCGCCGCCGCGGAGTCACCTTCTTCCTCATTTTTCCGGCGAGGTAAGGACTTGCAACTTTTTATTTTTTGTGGCCCTTGGACCCCTATAAAACTCTTCCTGACTTCGAGTGGATCATCCCTGTGAAGCCCAAGTCGCCGCCGTGCTCCCGGTTGCCGGCGGGAGCGCCCTGTCGCCGGAAAACCGCGTTCTGGCCGATCTTAGGCGCGGGCTTCCTCCAACCATTGGAATCTAGATCTGAACCGTTTGATCTCTTCCTCTCGACGACTGCAAGGACTCCATCAAGTTAGGTGTCAATCGACTGAGGATAGAGGGCATACGGGCCTGCCCTAGATCCGGGTTTTATTGGTTTTTGTCCGAGCTTCGCCGTCCGGCGCCGCCGCTCACCCGCGCCGCCGGCCATCACTGCAGGAAGCTCCCTTGCACCGAGAGGGATCTATTGATCCAAGTTGGCGGGCCTCTTATGCTTCGGGTCGAGATCTACCATTAGAGCCCGAGATCTTCACCAAGCTCGGTTGGGTTTCATCTCCGGCGATCGCCGCCGCTCCCAGCCGCCGCCCGGTGACTAAGGTAAGTTAGTAGTGTCCTTTCTAAGTCCTTCTTGAAGTTGCATGGGAGTTCTAACTCGGGGTTGTTGCTCTCTGTAGTTGCACCATCGTAGCAACCCGAGCTCGGTCTCCGGCCGTCGCCGCCGCTCCTGGTCGCCGGCCAACCACCCAGGTGAGTTGTAGTCACCCGGTAGGGACTTTCCATCATTTTAGTTTGGGACGAGAGCCTCGGGGAAGAGGGTTTTTCCGACCCTTTTCGTGAATGCATCGGTTGGGTTTTCCTCCGGCGGCCGCCGTCTCCGGCTGCCGGCACCCAGCTGGGCTGTGACCAAATTTCCTCTGGGAGGTTTCAGCGACTGATGCTCACCTTTGTTCCAGGTTTAAACCTGGTTTGATCCAAGTTGGTGCAACCCGAGCCTAGCTTGTTTTTGGGTGTTGCTCCGGCGACTTCTCCGTCCACCCTCCGGCGCACCTCAGGTGAGCATCTCACTTCTCTGTCCAATCTAAGCACCATGCTCACAGTAGATCTCAGTTTGATCAAGTGTGTAT
Source organism: Tillandsia leiboldiana (assembly GCA_029204045.2). Classification (NCBI taxonomy): domain Eukaryota; kingdom Viridiplantae; phylum Streptophyta; class Magnoliopsida; order Poales; family Bromeliaceae; genus Tillandsia; species Tillandsia leiboldiana. The sequence goes on from CM055066.1 coordinate 20,247,322, forward strand.
TTAGTTGTAGCAATGTGTCATTTTGGGCCCTAAGAGTTTATGGGCCAACTTTGTAAATGGGCCTCATGCTGGCCCAAGCCCGTGAGCACGAGCTTCGTCTCGTCGTTTCGGACGTGCTGAAACGTACGACACTGTCTTTGGCTTCCGGGATTTCGAGAACGAGTCGAAACAACGTTCAAAACAAAGTTATTATGCAATTTAGAGAAGTTTAATGGGTTAACTTGCAATTGTAACCTTATGGACAATATTTAAACAGAGTAAACATGTCTCTGGGCAATTTGTTAGATTTCCGTAGACTCTCGTTGAACGGAAAATGGATATCCTTCCGTAAATCGGCGAAATCATCGGTTTTACGATTTCTGGCGCGTGTTTCGCGTACCACGGTATGAAAGAATGGATTCAGGTTACTGTAGTGTTGTCGGGATGGGTATGAGTGAGTCTATTTCTGATCACAGTTTCTGTTCAGGGCCCAGCAGTTCAGCACCCGTCTAGTCTAGCGGGAGTTCGGGATCGACCTACATTCAGGGGGTTCGTTCGACTGACTTCGAGGTGGGTACTCGTTCTGAGGTTTAGTGTCGGGATTTAAAAACTGTAAACATATTTCAATTGCTCGACTAACTGTATTAATCTTTGGTGATCTCTATGGTTCATTATTATTGGTTTTGTTTTGTGTACTTGGTTACGATGCTCGAGGCTGCAGCACGCGCACCCGCGGTTTGGCCACCGCGAGGGTGTGCTTTTCCGGAAAAGTGGTCTATGACCCGTGTACCCCACGAGGTGACGTAGTGGGGGCCCCCCTGGGCGGGGGGGGCTAGAGGCACCAAGGTGTGAGCGGTGTGACCCGTCGAGGCAGGTGCCTGGCGTGGTTTACCGAGATAGGTGCTCGGTGGTTTACCGAGGTATGTGCTCGGTGGGGTTGCCGGCAGGTTATGCAGGGGTCGTGGTTTGCCCTTTTGGGGAGGGCGGTTGCTCTGGATGGTTCTCACGGTCTGTTTTAGTTATAGTTTTCCTGCATTCCATCTTTTATACCATGTGTCGTTGACTTCCCACTCTGTGACAGGTTCCTTCAGGGGTGAGAGCTAGGGCGACGGTGAGGCCATGGCAGGAGCACTTTTGGTCCTTTCGAGGCCATAGACTGTATTTACTTCTTTCATGCGCATTTTCATTACCTGTTAGTAGCTTACTGTGTGGATTTCGATACCCTTGTGGGGTCGGTGTGGATGTTGGGATGTTTCCTCTTATTTATGTGGATGGTTGATTTTATTCTTCTCCTGTTTGGCCGCTTTCGAACTACAAAAGAAAAAGAAAAAGAAAAGGGATTGCGAAAACCATTTTAAAAATCTGGGTGTCGTGTGGGCACCGTTTTAAAAACCCTGTGAATCTATGAATTGCGAAAACTGTTTTAAAAATCTGGGTATCGTGTGGGTACCATTTTAAAAACCCTGTGGATTTATGAATTTCGAAAACTATTTTAAAAACCTGGGTGTCGTGTGTGCACCGCTTTTAAAACTTGTGGATTTATCCTTTCAAATCAGTCGGCCTCGTGAATTCTTTGGTCTTGCGCGTCCATGTTAGTAAACTGCTGTGATTAAATGATTGTTGTAACTGCGACGCCGTGCATATACAGAGGAGACTCCGCCCGTTTGCGGGGTGAATCGGTGTATGCGGCGGGTCTGGGCACGCACCTGGAAGAAAGGTCTTTCAAAAAAAAAATGTGTTCGCAAATTAAATCTTTTCGTTGGTCGTCTTCCGCAAATTAAATCTTTTCGGGCTTAAAATGGATCATGTGAGTGATCGGAGGACCCTGTCGGATATTAAAATTGGACTCAGCGCGAAGTTTGGACAAAGGAACACCTTTCCGGATGCCTTCGGCAATTTTTAGAGTTGGAATTTGGCAAAACGGACATCTGATTTGGATTCAACGCGCGAAAATGATGAAAATGGACTATTTCCTTGTATTTTTCGGAGCCCGGATGATGCGCACGGTTTTCGAGGCAGTAGGCACTGTTCCGGCAGCCGGGGGCAGCGTCGGCGGCGGCGGGCAGCGGCGGAGCGCGACGGTGCGGGCTCGGGCAGGCGACGGAGCAGGCGCGGGCAGCGCGCGGGCAGGCGCGCGGTGCACGGGAGCGTGTGCCACGTGTCACCTTCCCGTTGGTTTGCCAAGGGACGCGTGGCAGCAGGCGGTAGGTCGGTGCTGTGGACTGGGTGCACGGAGCGGGCGCGGTGGCCTCGGGGCGCATGCCTGGCAGGCGTCGTAGGCGGCGGCGCAGGCGCGCACGTGGGCGTGTTGACGCGGTTTCCCGCGCTCGGGCGCGCCACGCGTCGACAGCAGGTTGGACCACGTGGCGCACGGCGGATGGTCGCTTCGGCTGTTCGCCGTTCTGTGATGACGTAGCACCATCTCAGCGATTCGGGCGCGCGATGGATGGCCGGATTTTGCTACACTGTTTGAGCCCGAATATTTCGGGCGCCCGGAAATGCACCAGGAAGTGTGTTTTTCCCCTTTTTCTTCAGCCTATAAATAGGCAGTTGAGGCCTTATGAGCGGGTTTTTTGGCAATTATGGAGCTCCCCTTTTTCGCAGAGGCCTTCTACACTGTGTTGTCTACACTCCGACGGATCTTGGGTATTTTTGGAGACTGCGGCTTCGGCGTTATCTGCGACGCGGCGCACATCGACGCACCATGGATTTTTGGCTATTACCGTCGCTCTTCAGTCTGCGAGACGCACCGGATCACTCCGATAGAATTTTGAGCCGATTTTTTGCGGCAGCGCGTTCATGAGAGGTAAGGATTCGTTTTCCGTGTTGTTCACTTCTCCTCGTTTCGAGTTTTCGGCACTGTTCCCGAGGTGTTTCTGTGACCTTTTTTCTGCCGCGAGATGTTGGACAGCGGAGGCTTGTCAATTTTCTATCTAGACCTACGAGCATTAGAATGAGGCGTTTAAGGACTCGATTGACATCTACTCTTCGAGAGGAACGCGCTCGTATTTTTATTGGATTTTTTTGAGGATTCTTCAAAGGTGAGATTTAAGCTTCTTTGGGGTTATATCCTGCAGTTCTCGCAGTATTGTGGATTACCGGCGCCCCGCGTTGTTTAAATAGTATCTTGGCCTACAAGTGTCGGAACGGGGCGTATAAATACTCGTTTTGGGGCTACTCGCCGCGAGGATCGCAACCGTGTATTTTCTGGAATTTTTGGAGCGCTGCCTGGAGGTGAGAATTGCCTATCTTCGTGCTGTTTGGGAAAAACAGCAATGTTGTTGGTGTTTGTTGGGTATAGTTTGTGTCACGCCCCGAGGTTGAAACTGCGACCCGGGCTCGCCAACAGATCCGCCACCTATGCCAAACCCCGCATATGCGAAGCGTCCTACCTGCAAGAAAGTACTACAGCTAACAGATATCAGAGCTATAAATGAAAATCTGCTGTATAACTAAAATCAACCACTGTACAACTGGAAATAATACAACAATGTCCATCTCCCAAAAATGATAATGATACAATATCCTCATATACAAAGCTCAAAACTCAACAGGGAGATACCTCCAATAAATACATCAGTGCACAGGCTCTCAATACATATCATCCTCACTACAACAGTCTCTCAAAATAGGAAAACAAAATAGCCAAACTACTACAGGTTTCCTCTGAAGGGGGGGTACCGCTACTCTCCAACGACGGGTAGGGATCTAGCTCGCGACTCCCTGGCCTCGATCAACAACCGCAGAATCAGCAACACCCGCTAAGACTCTGCAAAACAAAGAAGAGGAAGGAAAAAAGAGAGGGAAAACCCCCAAAGGGAGTGAGAACTACACCAAAAAGGGAGTTCTCAGTGGGTACCACCGCCAGACCCGACGGGCTGCCCACTAAGTCCTCAAGAGACATAAAATAACCAAAGAAGTGGGACTAAACAAGAATGCTGATGTCACCTAACAGCTACCAAGCCTCCATCTAAATGCTCAAGAGGGGAGAATTAAAGTATGGTATGCAACCACTAGCACATGAAGTGCACAATCGACCCAATCGAGCTGACTGCCACATCTGGTCCAGTCAAACCTGCGCCCCACCTACGACCACCTCCCACTGACGGGCAGGAATTACGTAGGGCGTCCAAACGGACTAACTCGCTATTGAGTAGTGGCTCATGCAGGTTATAGTCGAAATCCACGCTCTCTCTCAGAACGGATAGCCTCAAGATGCTCAACCTCTCACACAACGGTCAACAACTCACAATGACCTTGGGACCACCGTCAATCCCCAAACGGTTCCCAACAACACTAGCACTGGTTTAAACACAGCCACTAGACTCTACTCGGTCCCTCTGACACAGGTGCAACAATAAAGTAAATGCCTGTAATGACCTCAATCTGGTGCCACCAGTAAAACTAGTACTGCCTGCTGTACCTGACAAATCGGGTATACTGGCCAAAGCATAACACCGATAAGGGATAGGAGTCTCAAGGACTCAAAGTAAGTAACAGATAGGCCACTCTAACCGTCCGATCGCACACTCCGGAGTGGCACTCGAGGGGAGCGACCCACACGAGTAAAGCATCACCGGGCAATAACCGTGCCGGTGTAATAAGTATCAAAAGCAGGACTGGATCATGACTCTGATCAAAGTGGGAAAGCCCAACCACTAAAGAAAGCCTCGGTCCTCAATCAGATGCAAAAATACTCAAATAGTGGGAAACTCTGTCCACTAAAGAAATCAGATACATAATCTGGTGCATAAATAAATATCCGGTCAACCGCCCAATATCCGCGGTAGCCGCAATACCCTGCCGTCTATAATCAAGTCCTATAACCGACCTCCGGTCAACCGCCCAAAGTCCGTGGTCACCGGAAACCCTGCCAACCGCAATCCAACACAACCCGTCCCTGAAACCAATGTCCCGGCTACACTACCCCAGACCCCTGCTCGCACCTGAGCAACACAGACCGCCTGACTAACAAAGAAGGAGAAAAGGATAACATGGTTTCTCCTAAGTCAAGTTCCAAAAATAGTGCAGTAGTAAAAGATGGCCTAACTACATGTCTGTACAAGCATGCTTTTGTCCTCAGAAACGATAAAAGTGGGTGAAACATATATCAGCAAAGCATGCTAAAGTATTCCTACTATGGTATACCAATCTTACCCAAGTAGGCCATTCCTTGCTTACCTCTCGCTTATATCGGTTGTACATCAAATATGCCTGCTATCAGTCATAGAGAGTCATAGAGGGGTGACATCCTCACAAGTGCACTTACATTCACCATAAGGTAAAAACCTTATACAGTTACCAAATTAAGCCTACCCACCTGAAGTGCTCAATCCAAGGCAAACCTGGGGTCGGTGAAGAGCGTGGCCACTTGCACGCACAATCCGCTGAACCCGTATCCACGGTACATGTCGCGCAAACCTCGGCTCCTAGCAGTGTTCCAAAACACTCGCAAACCCTCCTGGGTACAACAAAAGGTCCAAAGTTACACTTTATGCTAAAATATCCAAGTATACACCATCTGCTGAAACCAGTCCCGAAGATGTGCAATTTTCACCTGCATAACGGACTCTGAAAAATCCACCAAAAATACGGACGCGATCGTCGCGTCGAGCCCTTCGAAACGAGTACCTGCAATTCAAAATCCGAGTCCCGGAAGCCGAGTTACAAATTCCACAACACAGGGTGCTCACAACCTCACAACAACACAACTGTAAATCCATGCACAGTTAAGGAAGAAAATTATACCTCCAGGCAAGCCTCAGAAAAATCCAAGAAAAATACTGTGATAATCCTCGCGTCGAGTAGATGCAAAAAGTGCATATGAGCGTCTCAATCCGATGCCCGGTTGCGGAGATATCCTCGAAACAACCTGCTGTCCTCAAGAAAACACTCACAGCAAAAGACTCCCAGTAAGCATGGAAAAACTCCTCGAAAAATGTGAAACTAGGGAATGCTGAAAGTTCCTAGATCGTGGCCCTGTCCGTCGCGGATCCAGCGGCGAAGAAATCGCTCGAAAAGGTGGTCGGAGTAGGCCGGGGGAGCTCGCGCACTGAAACGCGACAAAGGGGAACACAAATGGACGAGCGTCGCGCCGCGCCGTAAAAAAAGGAAACCTCAGGATACGTGCCACGTAAAATCTGCGAACTCTGCAGATGGATGCAGCACTGCGCGAGGAAGAAAGTTGCTGAAGGCGCCGCGGCGAGGGGAGGCTCGGAAATGGCGGAAAAAGGGAGAGGAAGAAGGCTGGGATCGCTTAAATAGGCTCCAGAAAATAAATCGCGAAATACCGGATATGTCCCCACTTCCAGGCGCCCGATTCATCCGGATTGATACAGTGTTGGGCCCGGCCCAACACTGTGCGGGCCCGAATCGCACACGGGCCTCCACGTCACCCGCAAAACAGCCAACAGCCATGCGGGGCCATCCCCCGCACGACACGTGGCCCAACGGGAAGCCGAAACGTGGCGCTGCCCCGGTCAGCGCACCTGCCGCGCCCACGTGCGTGCGCAGGCGCGCCGCCTGGCGCCCCTGCCAGGCGCGGTTCCCGTGGCACCCCGCCTGCACCGTGGTCCCGGTGCACAGAACCAACCTATCACAGCCCGCCACGTGTCCAGCCCTCGGTGCACGCCGACCCCGTGGACCGGCACCAGCCCGCGCGCCCGCGCGCCTGCCCGCGCGCTGTGCGCTGCCCGCGCCTGCCCGCCGCCGCGCCTGTCCCTGCCCGTGCCCGCGCCGCCGCCCTCCGCCGTCGCCGGCGCTGCCCCAGCCGCCGGAACAGTACAAGATGCCTCGAAATTCGTGCCGGGTCATCCGAGCTCCGAAAAATACTAGGTAGTCCATTTTCATCGTTTTCGTGTGCTGAATCCAAATTCGGTGTTCGATTTGCCAAATTCCAACTCTATTAATTGCCGAAGGCATCCGGAGAGGTGTTCCTTGGTCCAAACTTCGCGCTGAGTCCAATTTTAACATCCATTGCGTGCAAAACCACTTCTAAGCATTCGACGGCGTCATCTGACTACTCTCGTGATCCATTTAACACACCGAGTCCATCACTAGTGTCCAATTGGTGTACAAACGCCACCGACACACCACATAGGCCTCCAGGAGCTGCTGATCAACCAGTAATCTCGTCGTGGGGATCCAGGTCCTCACAGTTTGTATTGTGATGTTGTTTGTGGTGGTCTTGCATGGTTGGCGTAATGTTGTTTGGAGCCGAGGCTTGCGCGGCATGTACCAAGGATGCGGGTTCAGCAGATTATGTTAGCAGGTGGCCACGATCTTCACCGACTTCAGCTTTGCCTGCGGAAAGCATTTCAGGTGGGTTGCTTCATCTCCAGAACCAGTGGACGGTTCTCTAATTCTTATATTAGAATGCATGCATGTTTAGGGTACAATAATTGTATGTTATTGTGAGGTAAGCTAGGAAGGATGATTGTATAAGGGAATTGCAAGATTAATATTCATGTTAAATATTATCGAGGACTTGCAGGATTTAGATATTCATGATGATGAATAGTAAATGCTTTCCTAAGGGATTTACCCTATGTGATTGTTAGCATGCTTGTTTAATTGTACACTATTTAGCATCGAGATGGAAGCTTGAGGAATGGCCTAGATCATACAGATTGATATACTTTAGTAATGATCTTTTAGCATGCCAGGTTGCACATTGTCTTTTATGATATGATTACTCGATGGAGTAGGGGGCTATATCTATGTGCGGGTATTATTCCGATCATTCTTTTGATGGACCCTGAATTGTGGACAGGTGTAGTTCATTAGGGATTCTGACATGTTGTTTTTTCCTAGTGGATCTATTATATGCTTTACTCCCTTTCATTTCCTTGAGGACATTTGCATGCTTGTATGGACATCTAGTTAGGCCATCTTTTACCGATGCACTACTTATTGGAACTTGACTTAGGAGAAACCATGTTATTCCTTTCTCCTTCTTTGTTAGTCAGGCAGTCTGTGTTGCTCGGGTGCGAGCAGGGGTTTGGGGTAGTGTAGCCGGGACTTTGGTGTCAAGGACGGGTTGTGCTGGATTGTGGTTGGCAGGGTTTTGCGGTGACCGCGGACTTTGGGCGGTTGACCGGAGGTCGGTTATAGGACTTGATTATAGACGGCAGGGTATTGCGGCAACCGCGGATATTGGGCGGTTGACCGGATATTTATTTATGCATCAGATTGGGTATCAGATTTCTCTAGTGGATGGAGTTTCCCATTTATTGAGTACTTTTGCATCTGTTTGAGGACCGGGGTCTTCTTTAGTGGATGGGTTTTCCCACTTTGATCAGAGTCGTGATCCAGTCCTGCTGATTTACGATACTTATGATACTTGTTACTAAGATACTTTACTCGTGTGGGTCGCTCCCCTCGAGTGCCACTCTGGAGTGTGCGATATACATACTTTGAGTCCTTGAGACTCCTATCCCTTATTGGTGTTATGCGTTGGCCAGCATACCCGATTTGTCAGGCACAGCAGGCAGTACCAGTTTTACTGGTGGCACTAGATTGGGGTTATTACAGGCATTTACTTTATTGTTGCACTCGTGTCAGGGGGACTGAGTGGAGTCTAGTAGCTGTGTTTAGACCAGTGCTAGTGTTGTTGGGAGCCGTTTGGTTTGACAGTGGTCCCGTGTTGTTGTGAGTACTTGACCATTGTGTGAGGGGTTGAGCATCTTGAGTCTATCCGTTCTGAGAGAGAGCGTGGATTTCGACTATAGCCTGCATGAGCCATTACTCGATAGCGAGTTAGTCCGTTTGGACACCCTACGTAATTCCTGCCCAACAGTGGGAGGTGGTTGTAGGTGGGCGCAGGTTTGACTGGACCAGATGTGGCAGTCAACTCGATTGGGTTGATTGTGCACTTCGTGTGCTAGTGGTTGCATACCATTCTTTGGTTCTCCCCTTTTGAGCATTTAGATAGAGGCATGGTAGCTGTTGAGGGTCTCCAGCTTTCTTGTTTAGTTTTTACAGCATTGGTTATCTTATGCCTCTAGTGGACTTAGTGGGTAGATCGTCGGGCCTGGCGGTGGTACCCACTGAGAACTCCCTTTTTGGTGTAGTTCTTACACCCATTGGGGGTTTTCCCCCTCCTTTTTCTTTTCTCTCCTTTGTTTTGCAGAGTCTTAGCGGGTGTTGCTGATTCTGCGGTTGTTGATCGAGGCGAGGGAGTCGCGAGCTAGATCCCTACCCGTCGTTGGAGAGTAGCGGTACCCCTTCAGAGGAGATCTTCTGTAGATTAGTTATTTTATTTCCTCTTTTGAGAGACTGATGTAGTGAGGATACGATATGTATTGAGAGCCTGTACATTGATGTATTTATTGGAGATGCCTCCCTGTTGAGTTCTGGGTTTTGTATCTGAGGATATTGTATGATTATCATTTTTGGGAGATGGACATTATTGTATTATTTCCAGTTGTACAGTGGTTGATTTTAGTTTTATAGCATATTTTCATTTATAGCTCTGATATCTGTTAGCTGTAGTACCTTTTCTTGCAGGTTGGACGCTTCGCCTATGCAGGGTTGTGTAGGCGGCGGATCTGTTGGCGAGCCCGGGTCGCAGTTTCGACCCCGGGGTGTGACAGACACAGCGCCACGGATCTCGACCGGACTCAACCCACCTGGACGTTGGGTCTATTGTTGGGCCTCTTGCCGTTAGGTCTGTTGTGGACCGCAGCCCCACTCAACTTATTGGGCTTACCCAACTCAACTTATTAGTCTCCTGGGCCTATTGTCTCGAGGCAAGAAGTTGGACCTATTTAACCCATAAATAAATAGCCAACACCAAAGACAACTGAGTCTTCACATCCTTATTGGGCAGGAAGGTACAAAGTATTTGCTTCTAAGGGTCCTCCTGGGGTCAAGACCAACATTACTCTTCGTAAGGGGTCTTTCCTGCTACTACTTCCCTCGGGTAGTGCATCCTTTGTTGTGTCGTCGCATAAGACCTCTCATCCGTGTCGTGACTCTGAAAAATTGTTTTCGGGTTCAGGGTAGTTAAAGCGGAACTGTTCCAGTTTGTCACATCAGAAGCAAGGGTCGTGCTTCCGGAAACGAATAATCACCCGGGTGCTCCTCTGCAGATAATGTATGGCCGGTCCCCCCGCCCAGCTCTGGTCCTCTCGCCGGTGTGCTTCTGGTTCCTTGCGGCGTCTTCAGATCTCGGGGTGGTCGGCTCCCATTGGGAAAGTCATTCCCGGGTTAAGGCTGGGGTCATTTTCGGCCCCCCGGCTGGGCTCATGATCCTTCTGCCGGGTGCATGGAACGGCCTATTCCCGCCCCACCACAGTGGTCCTGTCGATCACTTCTCGGTAAGTTGGTAAACCCACCGTCGGTATTACCCGAATAGTGTCGCTATGTAGACCATCCTCGTGAAGGCGAGCCGTGTGGGGTTCGTCTTTCCTAACAAAAAGGGAAAGCGCTCAGCCATGTCGCGTAGCCGTTGTTGGAGTAGCCGATTCTCCACTGTTGCCGGAACCATCGTATCCACTTCTGCACCATCGATTGAAGAGCGGGTTCGAGCCATTAACCGTGCATACAAAGAAACCAAGTTAGTCCTAGACTTAATTGGTCTAGCACCTTGACCTACGAACACTGGGATTCTATCCCTTTTTCCCACACTCACGTTCATACTTTACACACCTACACCCTGGGTTATCAATTTGGTTAGTTACTTGTGGTATTACACTCTGTGGATGTTGGTCACTGACCACCATGGTTAAAGTCATTTTTCTCTGATACCATATAATCTGTCACGCCCCGGAGGTTCTAAAAGAGCAGAAAATGTATACATTTTTTTTTCTTTAAATGAACCTCGCCTCCAGTGCGCGCCAGACCCGCCACATATACAAATTTACTCCCCAAACGGGCGGAGCCTCCTTTGTATATGTACGGCGTTCCGAGCACGACAAATACTTTAACCACACAATCATTGAACGATAATAAGGAGAGATTACACTAAACCATACAAACATAATCACCATACTTTTCGAAAGGATAAATCTATAGGTTTGGAAAACGGTGTCCACACGACACCCGATTTTATAAAACGATTTCGCAAACTCTTTTAAGCGGCAACCTTGTTTGAAAGGATAAATCCACGGGTTTAGAAATCAGTGCCCACACGACACTTGGTTTGAAAACACTTTTGAAACCATGTTTGTATTTGAAAACAAGCCGCATTCATACATCTCAACATTCACAGATATAAGTAGATATTCCTACACTAAGTTCTCAATCCAACATCCACGGCAAACCATGCACAAGTAATCACAGCTAGACTAACCAAACACAATAAAAGATAACAATAAAACAGTAAAGTTTAATAGCCTCAAGGGCTAGGGTCCTCTAACCGATGCCTCACCGTCGTCCCGGTTCCCACCCCTGCTCGGACCTGTCACAGCGTGGGTAGTCAGTGACTGATAAAGTAGATATAAACAGTAAATGCAATAACTGAAAAGACAAACCGATACACCAGAGCATTCACTTTCCCCTCATGAGTCGCTAAATCCCTGTCACAAATACGCTGGGCTCCTACCCCAGAATTTAAACAAGTTGGTCCCCAACCCCAAATACCGTACTCATTTTCTTGGTGCCACCAACCCCTCGGCTGCCCAAGTAGCAGCCGTCTCTCCTTGAGGGGTCCCCATCATCGCTAGTTGTGGGGTACACGGGTAATCCTTACCATCTTTCCGAAAAAATACACCCTGTGCGGTGGCCAAACCGCCGGTGTGCGTGTAAGCAATATGAGCATATAAATAATACTGCGACCTCAGCCGCCTCAGTTAGAACAATAAAATGATACTGCGACCTCAGCCGCCTCAGTTAGAATAGTAAACGGGATTTACATGCAATGGGGTTAGACAGTTTACCAAAACATCTACTTTATCATACAAAATACTCGAGAACGACATTACACCGAAAATAACCAAAGGTACCCACCTGAAACGATGATAAACGACCGCGCCCGTGACCCTCCTAGGCAATCAGAACTTCACGCGGCCTAATAAAATAACCAAAAACACCAATTAATACCTTTACCCTAAACAGGAAAAATCACTGGTCCTGACCACTATAACAATAACCCGACGAAAAACCAAAATCACTGTGCCAAGCGGACCGTGTCGTCAAACAAAAACCGTCGAACCAAAAACTATCCCGAAAGAACTACATCGTTGTTAAAAATATCATCGTGGTCAAAAACACTCAAAACGAGGCGAAACGGGCCGAAAACGGAGCTACCAGACTCTTCCGTTGGGGGCTGGTGCACGGTTGAGGCGTGGACCGGGTTCACGCTCCCGGGCGGCGACGTGTGCAGACCGGGCTCACCCTGGGCGCGTGCACCAGGCGATTTGGGCCGGGCCGGTGCACGGGCGAAGCGCGCACCGGGCTCACGCCCGCAGGGCGTGGCGGCGCGCACCGGGTGCACGCCGAGGGCGTGCACCGTGCTACGCGGGCCGAGCTGGTGCACGCGTCTGTGTGCCGGGTCTGCGCCTTCGGGCTGCGGAGGCGTGCGCCGGGTGCACGCCCAGAGCGTGCACCGCGAGGCTGCGGGGTTGTCCTGGCGCACGGAGGCGTGCACCGGGTCTGCGCCTTCGGGCTGCGGAGGCGTGCGCCGGGTGCACGCCCAGAGCGTGCACCGCATGGCTGCGAGGCCGTACGAGATGAACAATAACTCTCCGGTTTGCGTTTTCTTCTCCGTTTTCGCCGCCCCCCCCCCCCCCCCCCCCCCCCCCCCCCCCCCCCGCGCCCCCGGTGATGACCCCGCGAACATGATAATGGCGGCAGCGGCTTCCCGTTTAACAACGGCGGCGGCGGCCTCCTGTTAACTCCCCCATGCTACGACGAAACACCTAAATTACCCAACCAAAAACTACGAGTAACTCCAACGATAAAACCATTGATCGGAGACCGAACGAAACATCGATCGGAAACCCGATCAAACCTCCGATCAAGACCGATTAAAAACCATCGATCAAACCCGGTCAAGAACACGAACAAATCACCGATCAAAACCAATCAAAAACTCGTGATCAATTTACCGATTAAACCGGTCTCCAAATAACACGAAAAAACCCACGATTAAACCGACAAAAGAGAAATAACGATCACTAACCTTACTCCGATGGAGGAGGCAATGCGATCCCGATCTCCGTTCTTTGCGGTGGTGAGAATCCGGATCCGCCCTCCGATGGCGGTGACGTCTCGTTCTCCGGTCTCCGGCACGTCGATCGGGGCGATTGGGTTCCTTCGCTTCCTCCTTCTCTATTTCTTTTTCCTCCTATTAGGGTTTTCTTTTCTTTTCTCTTTTCTCTCTTTCTATCTCCGAACTAGGGTTTCGTTTGGTCTTCGGCACGCACAAAAGGAAAGGGTTAGAGGAGGCGATCTTTTAAAACTAGGGTTTTCCTTTGGGTATACGGGGAATAAGTAAATCTTATTATTAATTTATTTTCTTTTATTTTTCCTTTTCATACGTACGTAAAAAGGAAAAATCCCCATATCCAGATATTTATTATTTAACAATAAATATCTATTCCCACGAGATAATTCCACAATTCCTCGAAAAGCTTGCCCGATCTTTAGCACGGATTCCGATGCATACTACGGTTAACGCGACCTTTAAAACTCCATTCCGGGAGATCCGTAAGTTGGATTTCAGATCCGATTGCAGTGCCGTTCACCATTTCTCGGGCTCTATCATAGGAAAATACCCGCACGGTGCAACGATCGACTTAAGAAAACTCGAAAAAATAAGCCCCTAACAACCAATTTATTCCGAAAGGGATTAAAGAAAGGCAGGATAGGTCGTGACATTACAGGTTTCTTGTGGCAGGATGCCTCCCTGACGGTAGATCCCTACCCTGGGTACCCCTGCACCCCCGGAGGAGCCGGAGCAGTCCCGGCCTTCTGAGCTCAGTGAGTTGAGGGCCATGGTGGCCCAGTTTGCAGAGAGCCATCGCCGGCAGGGGCAGAGGATCGATCAGTTGCTTGCCCAGAGAGAGGCACCGCCCCCGACTGTGTTTGAGGCCCCGGCACCACCAGTTGTACCACCTGTACCGACGGCGCCATCGTCGAGTAGCGGGGCACAGGGAGCGATCCAGTCGTTGACCCCGGCGGAGGAGCAGGAGTTTGCTGACAAGCTCGCCAAGTTTTGTCAGCACAGACCGCCCAGATTCTCGGGGCGGGATACACAGCCGTGGAAGATTGGGGCTTGGTTGGCAACGATGGAGAAGCTGTTCAGGGATTTCTACATCGACTCGAGGTACCGGGTTCATATGGCGGTACATTGCCTAGACGGAGATGCAGATGCCTGGTGGCATCGGGTGGAGCCACTGGAGTTTCAGATTACCCGACAGCTACCCTGGTCTGAGTTCCGACAGATGATCTTGGACACCTAGTTTTCTACGAGTGTAAAGCGGAAGCTAGAGGATGATCTGAAGAACCTGCAGCAGGGCGACCGGTTAGTACAGGCTTAATTTCAGGAGTTTACGCAGTTGCTTAACTGCGTGCCATTTGTCGCTCAGGATGGGCCCCATCAGGTGGAGTTATTTGAGGCAGGTCTCCGCACTGAGATTTATACCTTGGTGCATGCTAAGTGGCTTCAGACTCTCGAGGAGGCCGCGGAGCATGCCTAGTGGGTAGACAGAAGAGACCACGTAGTCGCCAGGCGAGGCAGTATGGTCGCACAGAGCTCCGACAGGAAGCGACCAACACCGGATGACGGGGGACAGGCCAGTTCGTGGAGACCGCCACGACCGTCGTGGCCTCAGTTTTCCGGTCGTGGGCGTTCGGAGCGTCGAGGGCCTGGTGGATCCCAGAGGTCACCGCATCAGCAGCAACATCAGCAGCAGCATCCGCAGCAGCAGAGATCCCAGTCGAGGCAGTAGAGATCACAGCGGCAGTCTCAGCGGCAGCAGCAGCAGTCGAGGCAGCCCAAATCTACTGACAGGTGTATTTTCTGCAGGGGTCAGCATCCGTCAGACACTTGTGACTTGAGGTTTGGTCACTGTTATCGGTGTGGACAGTCTGGCCACATCCGAGCTACGTGCCCTCTTGCGACATCAGCGGCTCCTTCTTCGGCATCGGCTCCTTTTGCACCTCAGCAGCGGCCCTATGCTCCAGCGAGCAGGGCGCCTTCCTCCCACCCTACTGACAATCGGCCTCCAGCTCAGAGCGGACGGGTCTACGCCGCCCAGGTAGAGGACTCCTCGGCAGCTGACCATGTGGTGGCAGGTATCACTTTACTTTCTAGCATTAGAGTTCGCACTTTATTTGATACCGGAGCATCACATTCTTTTGTTAGTAGAGCATTTGCTTCATTACATGGGTTAAAGGTAGGTCGGTTGTCACGTGCATTAGAGGTTCAGATTCCCGATCACACTTGCACGTAGAGGAGTGTTGTTGGTCCTGCCCAGTGCAGATTGAGTCCTGGCAACAGACCTGATGGTCTTGAGACAGCTGCGGGACTTTAATGTGGTACTTGGGATGGATTGGCTGGTTCGGTATTTTGCGACCATTGATTGTGCCGCGAGGACAGTTACCTTTAGAGAGCCAAGCCAGGAGGTGTTTGTGTACCGGGGTTGCCAGAGTGCTTTCTTCGCCTCTGTAGTTTCGACTTCTCAAGCGAGGCAGATGATCCGCAGTGGATGCGTAGCCTTTTTGGCTAGTGTGATTGAGGGGCCTACGGCGGCACCGGGACTCGGGGATACACCTATTGTTCGCGAGTTCCCGGATGTATTTCCACCGGAGTTGACTAGTATGCTGCCGGATAGGGAGATTGAGTTTTTGATTGACGTAGTCCCAGGAACTGCGCTAATCTCTAAGGCCCCTTACCGAATGGCACCGGCTGAGCTGCGAGAGTTAAAGGCGCAACTTCAGGACTTGATGGATAAGGGTTTTGTTAGGCCCAGTGTATCGCCTTGGGGAGCGACGGTGCTATTCGTGAAAAAGAAGGATGGTTCACTTCGGATTTGTGTGGATTATCGAGAATTGAATGAAGTGACCATCAAGAACAAGTACCCTTTGCCGTGCATTGATGATTTGTTCGACCAGCTGCACCGATCCCGCGAAATAGCGTGGTGCGGTGAAAACGGTTGTAGCACGTTTGAAATGCAGATATAAATAAGTTTGGGATGTTTTGGATCGAAGCCAGAGGCTTCGGATCGAAAAATGACTTGGCGGAGCTCGAAAAATGACGCTTCAGTTTATTGAAGCAGTCTGGAGCGTTGGGTACCGGTACTCTCCAATGAGTACCGGAACCAATTAAAAGGGACCAGCAACCCGAGAGCCTCGGTTTGGGAAAAAGCCTGGAAAAATTCTAAGTCCTTGGGTACCGGTACTGAAGGTTGTGTACCGGTACCCCAATCCCAATTCAGCTTGGGTACCGGTACCTGAAGTTTGGTACCGGAACTCAATGCTGCGCAGGGCAAAATCCAGCTTGGGTACCGGTACTGGAAACCCGTGTACCGGTACCCAGCCTCCAGAATTTAGGGATAAGGTGGTAATTTTCCTTTTTAAGTGAGGGCGGAAATGTAAATTCGCACCTCTGAATTCTTACCAACCTCACTGCACCGCATTTAATTCCCTCCCTCTCTCTCTTCCATTCAATACACATCACCCACTTCTCCTCCTCTTCTCTGTTCGAACCAGGGAGAGAAAGAAAGAGAGAAAGAAAGAGTACGAGAGAGAGAGAGAGCAGTAGCAGCCGGAGCCGCCTCTGCCTGGGTTGTGGCTGGGTAAGCTTCAAGGGGACTTGGAAGGAGCTCATCTTCTCCTTCTTCTTCTCATTTCCTTGCTACAAGGGCACAAGAGGTGAGTTTTGTGAGTTAGGGGTTTCCATTTTTAGGGTTTTATGGGTTTAAACCTTCGAAAGACTCCCAAAGTGGGATTCCTACCCATTTTCAAGGTGTTCAAGAAAAGAAAAGAGATCAAACCTCTCTTTGAATAATATCAAATTCAAGTCGGGGTTTTATCCTCTTTTCTTTCTCTTGGTCAAAAGAACCAAAGAAAGGAGACGTTAGAGTAACCTAGAGTCCTCTTTTAAAGTGTTAGAGGAGATAACAAGAGATGTGAATGATTCCTAATTGGTTTTATTTTTGGAATTAGGGCCTTCTCGAAAGCGGAAGACCAACACCGCTCTTCTTGCAAAGGGAAGCACAAGAGGTGGGGAATGCTATCCGAACAGGGGTGATCTCTTCCCTTGTTCTTTTGCTTTTGGACTCGAAGCATGTAATAAAGTTTAGGGTCAAGTACAAAAAAAATAAATCATCTGATGAAGGATAAATGACCTAGGAGAAAACCTAGAGTTAGGTTTACTGTGTGGCATTAACCTTAGGGTTTCACGAGTGGCATTGTATAGAGTAAAGTTAAGCTTAGAGTTGAGTCTCTAAGGTTTATGAGGTTGAAGTTGCAAATGAGTAAATCCCTAGAGTTGTTATTAGGGAGTTGGGCAAATCAACCCTCACTTTAACTTCAACTTGAATAGAGAAAGTAAGAGATGAAAATTTAAGTCCAAGGGGCTTATTGTTACCTTGAGGCAAGACCTAGGGTAAATGAAAAGGTTATGCAAAGAAATTGCGTAAAAAGGAATTATGTTAAAGGTGAATGTGATGGTGAATAAAATTGCCAGTGGCAATAGGAGCTAGAGGCTCAAATGAGAAAGGAAAGTGAAAGCAATTGTTAAAGAATAAAGTTAAAACCAAGAGCTGGATGTACAATGAGGCCGTTGTGCCAAGAAGAAAGGAAAGAAAAGAAAAGAAAATAGAATAATACGAGCGCACCTACGGGGGTGTAATGTGGTTCTGCGGGACAAAAAGGCCAGTGCCCTCTCCCCGGATAGCGACCCGAAGAACACATTCTCCCGTAGGGGCGGGGTAACACTCGTGGGTGTTATCGGTAACCTTAGAAGTTTCTGTCTTATGGTAGCTTGACTACCGGGCTGGGGCCCGCTGGGCAGGAATTTTCGAGGGTTTAGTAACTTTAACTAAAACACAAAAGAAAGAAAAGTGAACAGTCAAGTTTGGGTTTTGGTTAGAGTGGCACCCTTAAATAGTTCAGAACTGTAATATGGTAAGAGAATGGTCATTCAGGTTGAAATTAGTAGTTTACAGCTTTAAATATTGTAGTTGTTCTTTATTATATTGCTTCCATTAGACCAAGTGTTGCAGGGCATTTTTGCTCGGTGGTTGAACCCACTGGGAACTTGGTTGTAGTTCTCACACCCCTTGGGTGACATCCCCACAGGTCCAGGTACGTCAGGCGAGGCGCACGACAGGGGCAAGGGCCCGACAATATAGCGACCTAGCAGTCTAGAGTCGCCCTCAGATTTTGGAGAGTTACTATTTCGAGCGAACTTGTAGTGAGGAAAATGTGTAAAACTTTTATGTTCAAGTTCATTTAGTAAGAAATGTTGTAATGTTTAAATTCAAGTTCATGTAAAGAAAGTTGTAAGATACCTTAAAGTTAATGTTCGCTCAGTATTGTACTTTCATTTTTATCCATGAGTATGAATGAATGAAAGTTTAAATTTCTTAGTTAAAACTCTAATTATTGCTTTTCCACTACACAAATTGTGAGTGTTGGGTTGAAACCGTTTCCTTTCGGGTATTGAAAGGTCATGCCCGATTGGCGGGTCTGTTGGCGCGCCCGAACTGTCCAAATTGGCGGTCTCGGGGCGTGACAGATAAGATTGGTATCAGAGCCTAGGAATAGACCTAGGTGGTTAGCGAACCTTAGGGAGACCTTAGGGTTTAGGCGCGAGAGTGTACACGAATTCATGGCGAAAGTATTTGATTGGGTTATAAGGTTCCCAAGAAGGATGTTGGGAATGATTGAGGGAGACGAACTACCACCAGTTAACGGTACGTTGGGCGGCCGACAACGTAGCGTTAAAGGTGGGAGGGTGTATTCCTCCTTACTTTCGCATAATTGGGTCGACGTGTTTATGTGATGTCTGTTATCTTCCTGCATTCATTATGCAACGCCCAGATTAATGAATGCGAACTAATACTGTTGTGGCATACAGATGGCCATGCCACCACGACGGGAGACAAGGTTGACGCGGCTCGAGCCGGAGGAGGGCTCCGGGTCGAGGGACATTCGCGAGTTGAAGGAATAGGTGGCCGCGCTTATCGGCGTGGTTCATCAGCAGAAGGAAGCCTCCCGCCGACAGGAGGAAGCTTCCCGCCGACGGTAGGAGGAGGCTTCACGTAGACAGGAGGAGGCTACACGTAGACAGAAAGAGGCGTTTCGGCGCCAAGAAGAGGTGTCTAAGCGACAGGCGGAGCAGATCGAAAGGCTCCAGGAGATGCTGGTACAGCAAGTTGAGGTTGCGCAAACAGCGCACGAGCGCATGGCTTCGCCTCAGGTGGGGGCGATGACTGAAGGGGTGGCTATGGCGGCCGAGCCTATGGCGGCGCGCCCAACACCATCCGTTGGGGCCACTAGAGGAGTGCCCCGGCGGGCCGACTCGGAGCTAGATGATGCCGAGTATGCGGCCCAGAGAGCCTAGCAGGATAGGGCGATGGAGGTTCTCGCCAACTTCCAGAAATTCCATCTACCCACCTTCAGCGGCGATAAATCTGATCCTATGGTGGTGGAGTCGTGGATTGACTCCATGGAGCGACTGTTCCAAGACCTTAGGGTGCCGATGCGGGACCGCGTTACTGTGGCGATTCCCCATCTCGATAATATGGCACACCGGTGGTGGAAAGCGGAATTAGAGAGGCGGGCTAGGACGGCGTTGCCGGAACCATTGTGGGAAGAATTCAAGGAGCTTTTCTTCGCCACATATTTCCCCGACAGTGCGAAGTAGCAAATAGAGGACAATTTCAAAAATCTTCGCCAGGGAAGCCGTTCAGTTCAAGAGTACGAGTGTGAGTTCTCTCGCATCGTTAGCTGCTTGCCCTCGGTGGTGCAAAGTGAGTGGGATAAGACGCGATGTTTCGAGCGGGGCCTTTGACCCTCTATTTATTCGAAGGTCCAGTTGCTGAACATTGCGACTTATAGAGAGATTATGGATAGAGCCCGCTTGGTTGAGAGAGGCGATATGGTGGTGCGCCGAGACCGCGAAGCCTTCGACAAGGACAAGGGAAAAGGGAAGGAAAAGAAGCGGTATCAGGGTGGCTCTGGGGGTCAAGGCTACTATCAACGGCCCCCGAAGCAACCGCGGCCGCAACATTATCCTCGGGAGCCCCGTCAGTTCACGGCCCCCGGGCGATGTGTTATTTGTGGAGGACCGCACCGACCTGCGGAGTGTGCGGAGCGAGAAGGAAGGTGTTACAATTGTGGCCAGCCGGGCCACTTCCGTCAAAATTGTCCAAGGGGTACACGTCCTGCCCCGGCCGCACCATTGATCCAGGGTGCTCCACGGCAGCAACAGAGGGCGGTACCAGCCCTACCAGCCGCACCCCAGCAGCCGCCGAGCGGACGGGTTTTCGCCGCTCAGGCGATCGAGGAGAAGCCCACTGTTGATGACGTGATAGCAGGTATAATTTTCATTAATGACGTTCGATGCAGGGCTTTATTTGATACAGGTGCATCGCACTCATTTATTTGTTGATCATTTGCTATGAGGCATGGGTTAGATGTACTACAGTCCACTAACTTTAAGACAGTTCAAGTACTGGGGGGTTCTCTTGAGATCTCCGAGTGTTGTCCCGCCTATCCTGTACGGATTGGCGAGTGGTTAATGGCAATAGACTTCATGGTCTTAAGGCGATTGGGGGACTTCGATGTAATCTTGGGGATGGATTGGCTCTCCAAGTATTATGCCACTATTTATTGTGAGCATCGGGTTATCACGTTTCGAGAACCCGGGCAGAAGGAGTTTGAATTCCAAGCATGTAAGAGTTCCCTTTTTGCCTCGACGGTTTCTGCGTCGCGAGCCAAGAGGCTGATCGAGCGAGGCTGTGTGGCTTATTTGGCTACAGTGGTGGAAGGGCGTGGAGAGGAGCCCAAAGTAGAGGGCATTCCATTGGTAAGGGAGTATTCTGATGTGTTTCCCGCGGAATTGCCGGGCATGCCAAGAGATCGGGAAATCGAGTTCATCTTTGACTTGATTCCCGGGGCGACCCCAGTTTCGAAAGCTCCCTATCGAATGGCCCAGGCAGAACTGAAAGAGCTTAAGGCCCAATTGCAAGACTTGTTGGACAAGGGCTTCATTCGACCCAGTGTGTCCCCTTGGGGAGCTCCGGTTTTGTTCATGCGGAAGAAGAACGGGTCGCTACGGCCGTGTGTGGATTATCGGGAGCTCAATAAGTTGACGGTTAAGAACCGATATCCATTGCCGCGGATTGACGACCTCTTTGACCAGTTGCAGGGTTCCCAAGTGTTCTCAAAGATTGATCTTCAATCGGGATACCATCAATTAAAGATCAAGCCGGAGGATGTGCATAAAATGGCTTTTCGAACGCGTTATGGACATTATGAATTCACCGTAATGCCATTCGGGTTGACCAATGCCCCGGCGGCATTTATGGATCTGATGAATCGCGTTTTCCAGCTCTTCTTAGACTGATTTGTTGTGGTCTTTATTGACGACATTTTGGTCTACTCCCGGAGTGATGACGAGCACGAAGGCCACCTACGGCAGGTATTGCAAGTGCTTCGGGAGCGAAGTCTTTTCGCAAAACTGAAGAAGTGCGAATTTTGGCTTCGAGATGTGACCTTTATGGGGCATGTGATTACAGAATCGGGGGTGTCTGTGGACCCCAAGAAGGTTGAAGCTGTTAGGGATTAGCCCCGACCAACTAATGTCACTGAAGTGCGGAGTTTCGTTGGGCTTGCGGGGTATTACAGGCGGTTTGTCGAAGGGTTCTCTAAAATCACCACTCCACTCACCGGCCTCACGAAAAAGGGGGCGAAGTTTATTTGGAGCGATGAATGCGAAGGGAGCTTTCAGCTGCTCAAGGATAGGTTGACGTCAGCTCCAGTACTCGCTTTGGCCGAATCAGGCAAAGGATTTGAGGTGTACAGTGATGCCTCGGGATGTGGGTTGGGGTGTGTACTTATGCAAGACGGCAAGGTGATAGCCTATGCCTCGCGACAATTGAAGAGCTATGAGAAGAACTACCCTACCCACGATCTCAAACTCGCCGCGATCATCCTTGCACTGAAGCTGTGGCGGCACTATCTATACGGCGAGCATTGTGAAATCTACACGGATCACAAAAGCCTCAAGTACCTGTTCACACAGAAAGAACTAAATCTGAGGCAGCGTCGATGGCTGGAACTACTCAAGGATTATGATGTTAGCATCTTGTACCACCCGAGAAAAGCAAATGTGGTGGCTGACGCCTTGAGTAGGAAATCTGTGGAGAACCTTGCCATGGTTATCACTGACCAGTATCCACTGCAATCTGAGATCCGGCGGTTTGGTTTGGAAGTTGTAACTCCCGGGACGCCCGCGAAGTTGATGACTCTTAGGGTGCAACCCACCTTGTTGGAGAGGATTAAAGAAAAGCAGGCCACTGATGATGCACTCCAAAAGGTGAGGTCTGAATTAGAGAGCGGGTCGGCGAAGGATTTTGCCGTGGACTCTGAAGGAGTTTTGAAATTTAAGGGTCGTGTGTGCGTGCCCAACGATGAGGACATTCGCGAGTTGATTCTCCAGGAGGCACACCGATCGCCGTACACTGTTCATCCCGGCGGCACTAAAATGTACAAAGACCTAAAAGCAACATTCTGGTGGTCGGGTATGAAGAAGGATGTCGGACGCTTTGTAGCCAAGTGTCTAGTGTGCCAACAAGTCAAGGCAGAGCATAGGCTTCCAGCAGGTAAGCTTCAGAGCCTACCAATACCCGTGTGGAAGTGGGAAAATGTCGCCATGGACTTCATTGTGGGTTTGCCCAGATCTCAAGTGGGCCATGATGCGATTTGGCTTGTGGTGGATAGATTGACCAAAGCGGCTCATTTTCTGCCTGTCCACACTACGTGGTCGAGAGATAAGTTAGCCCAACTGTACATTGACGAGATTATGCGCCTCCATGGAGTTCCTGTTTCAATAGTATCAGATCAGGATCATCGTTTTGTCTCCCAATTCTGGAAAAGCTTCCATGAGACGCTAGGAACACGCTTGGATTTCTCGACGGCGTATCACCCCCAAAGTGACGGTCAGTCTGAGAGGACCAATCAAATCCTCGAAGACATGCTAAGGGCGTGTGTTCTGGATTATGGAGCGGGATGGCAGCGCTATTTGTGTAATACTCGGGAAATTTGGGGTTTGTGTAAAGAGTAAAATTCAAGTGTGAATGGGGGTGAGGAAACAAGAGTTAACTTTAGTGGTCGGTATGCCGGTGTGCGAACTGTTAAGGAATTTGTTTTGGCGCATTTCGTGAAAGTATTAAGTCTTGAAGATTGAATATGAAGAAGTTTGGATCATATAACTCAATCTCAAGAAAGAAGAATTCAAAAGGATCAGGTATGTTTAACTAATTATTTTTGGTGATTCGAATACTTCTTATAGTGTAGAAACACTTGGATAAATTTTTAATTGCATAAAAATCAAAAACTGGACATGGGACATGTTCAGGATCCGGATTAGACACAGCAGTCCGGATCCCGAAGGGTGTTGATTCATACGCAAATCCAATCCGGATCCAAGCCATTTCTGATCCGGATCCCGAACATTGGTTTTTGCTAAAAGGTATGAACGATCCGGATCAGGCATTTCAATCCGGATCCCGAACCTTTGTTTTTCTGGAAATTGTCTGTTTCGTTCCGACAATCCGGATCGCCGTAAATCCGATCCGGATCGTCGACCTGTAAAATTCCAGAAAAGGTTAGTTTTTGATTCTTATCCTCTTCCAACGGTTTCTAACCTATAAATAAACCCTATGATTCTTTTTCTAGGGTAAGCCGCATAAGCCGTAAAAGCCGAATAAAACAAAAGACGGCCATATAAATCTGTAGGTTTTTATAATGTTAAGGATCCACAAGGATCTAAATAGGTACTATCAAACAACTAGAGGGGGGGGGGGGGGGGGGGTGAATAGGTGTAATACTTATAAAACCAATCTCAGTGCAAAATAAAAACCAATGCGGACAATAAAAATAGCACACCGAGATATACGTGGAAACTCCAATCCAGGAGAAAAACCACGGGACCAACACGCAATAACAATCCAGTAAGAATAGAAGAATAACAAGGTGATTACCGACTCCACGGACTCAAACCCCTCCTTCAACTTCTTCGGACCTTGCGCTCACCGATTGCACGTCCACTGCACACGTTCGAATCCACGAACGCCACTCGAATCCACGAGCACACGTTTCGAATCCACGAAACGCCTTCAACACATCGAATCCACGATGCTACGTCGAATCCACGACGCAAACTTGATAAAAGCTTCGATGGTGATCCTTTGCTTAGATTATCATTGAGGAACCGTAGAAGGAATCTCTAAGCAAAGACTAGATCAATTCGACAAAAGATAGATCTTGGAAGAACCGTCGAATTGACCTAAAAGAGGCTATAAAGAAGAACGATAAAAAAACCTAGCCTCTAGGGTTGCTCTCAAGTGTTTTATTAATTAATCGGTAGTTCTTGAGAAACCCTAAGTGTCTATTTATAGTTTAGAAACCTTTGGAAAGAGATAAGAATCAAAAACTGACTTAACAGATTTTTTCCCGCACGACGGTCCGGACTGGATTAGCTCGGTCCGGACTGTCGTCTTTTTTTCAGCAATTCCTGAAAAAATAAGGTTCGGGGTCCGGACTGGAATCCACGGTCCGGACTGGATTAACAAAATAGTCCTGAACAGAATTTCCAGTCCTGAACGGATTTCCTGAAAAAACAGTTTTTGACTTTTATGCAATGAAAACTTATCCAAGTGTTTCTAAACTACTCAAATGTATTCGGGTCACCAAAATTATTTAGTTAAACGTACCTGATCAATCCGAATCCATTTTCCTTGAGATTAATGTATATGATCCATAATTCTTCAACTTCAATCTTCAAGACTCAAAATACTGAGTGTCAACTTGAGCTCTTGTTGAATCTTCTCTAAGTCTTCAATTGCTGATTGACAATTTGATCACTTCAAGACTCCGACTCAACTCACGAAATATGCCAACACAAAAAGCCGTAACAATCTCCCCCTTTGGCAATTTCGTGACAAAACCCAAAAATACATAAAACGCTCAAGACACTCATGTTAAACCAAAAAATCGAAACTCAATGTCATCACCAAAACATTGACTTTTTTTGCGTGAAAGATCCAATAAACAAAAATTACATTTGAACCCGTCTTAGAACAAACTCTATGACTTAGGACTTGGAGTCTTAAAGTGATGTAGATCTTGCAAAACAAAACTCCAAACAAATCAAAAGTCAGTTGTCAGAAATTAAAATTATATCCTACATTTGATTCATCCTTTTGGTTTTTTTTGTTTTTCGGCTCCTTTTTCATCATCTCTTTTCTTTATCTCCCCCTATCTTGAGCATCTCTGTTCTCCCCCTATCTATGTTCTCCCCCTATTTCTGTTCTCTCCCTTTTTGTCACAAATTGTCAAACAGTGAATATAGACAAAGGAAATCACTAATAGCATTAGTTCATAGAGAAAGAGAGATAAAAGCTCAGTTCCGGTATATAACAAAAACGCAGATTTCGTACCGGTACTCGAAGGCAAAAATCACAAAGTTCTTGAAACAAATCCAAAATTTGAAATCTTTGAATTACCGATTTGCGTGTAATCAAGAAAATCAATTTAGGTGCTTGAAAATTGTGAGATCACATAGATGTCATTCAATCCAATTAATTTTATAAAAATTAAAAAGATTTACTCCGAAATCATGAAAAATAAAGATAAAACATTATAAACCGTTTTTCATATTATATACGTCAAACACAAGTCATCAAAAATAATCTTGAGATCCAAAGTCTATCAAGATGTAACGGATTTACAAAGATGACTTACAGAGATTTCCAAATGACATCAATTTTGAATTTTACCCTTTCAAATTTGAGATAAGCACTAAAATACCTAAGGGTGGCTCTTTGAGCATCTTTTAACTATCCCACCTTATACCAACCAGGAGATTGTTCAAAATAAGAACTTTGAATTTAAATCTCCGAAAGCTTCAACTAAACAAAATTTCATAAATATTTTTCAAGCATCCATAACATGTGGTAGCTTCACACACTAACCAGACGACCGGGGTGGCAGCTCTTTCCAACATGTGGTGGTAGTTTTCACACTCCTTTCGGATGTAACTATTTCCATATCTTTTGCAATTCATTTCATTACCCTTGTAAGAAAATGCAATCTCTTATGTGAAAGAATTAAATCCCAAATTTTAGTCTATCGGTTGTCTCATGTTTATCACAATGAATTCACACAACCGAGATAGGTTAAGCATCTAAAGGTTACACATGATTACCAAAATTTGATGTATATAACTATCAAAAACTCCTATAATGAAGTATCTTCAAGAATTATGATTATGGAGTAAAGTTGATAATTCATATAAAATTAAATTGGAGTGATTGAAAGTGAAACCATTTTTATTCAATGCACTTGTTCGTTAAAACCCTTTTGTTCAAAAACAAAACATAAAAATGAAGAGCATTGAAAACATGTAATGTAGAGATTCAGAAAA
Source organism: Tillandsia leiboldiana (assembly GCA_029204045.2). Classification (NCBI taxonomy): domain Eukaryota; kingdom Viridiplantae; phylum Streptophyta; class Magnoliopsida; order Poales; family Bromeliaceae; genus Tillandsia; species Tillandsia leiboldiana. Next base: position 20,273,906 of record CM055066.1, read on the forward strand.
ATATGAAAGGAAAACCAATCAAAGCATTACATACAGTCATAAGCTATTTAGAACTTAAGACAAGGAAAGATATCACCTTTCCGAATCCAAAATCGTCGGATTTTAGGTTGTCTTGATTCATTGTGGTTGGGAGATGATAGCTTTGACTGTTGATCCACCTTAGGTCTTTGCCTCGCAATGATCCACTTGTATGATTGATGTTGTGGCTCGGACCTTTGGTGGTTTGAGTGAACTCCTTTGACTTGATGAGTCTTTTGATTCCGTTGAGTTCGCTCCGTAGATGAAGTAGCCGAAGAATTCCTCTTTCTCTTTTTCGGGCACATCTTCATCAAGTGTCCTTCAAGTCCACATTGGTGACAAGTTCTTCCTTTCAATTTAGTTGTGGAACTTGAAGCCTTCACAGTTTGGTTCTTTTTAAATCCCAAACCAACCTTGCTTGTTTTACCTAATCCGGACATACAATCAAGTTTCTTCGAACCGGTTGAAAGCCTTTGTATGTCGGATTTAAGTTGATGAACTTGCTTGGTCAAAGTTTGGTTTGTGACATGAATTTCCTCAAACTGTTTTTCTAGAAAATCAATCTTGTTAATGTGGGAATTAACGATCGTTTCCGATTGATTTATCTTTTCTTGGAGGATTTTATTATTATCCAATAAAAGCTCTCGTTCCTCCTCGAGATCATGACGTTTGATCTTTAAAGCATGATTCTCGTTTTGAATCTCAAGTCGTTGCTTCCTCAACTTCTTAATATGCTTGGCCATCTTCTTTGATTCCGTAAGAAGTTGTTGATATGCCTCAACGAGTTCTTCTTCGTCCGACTCCCCCTCACTTGATGACTCTCCTCCGGATGTTGATGTTTCATGCAAAATCAAAGGAATAGAGTCAGTGATTAAAGATGATAAGCAAACATTAGAAGAGGAAATTTGAGAAGCATGTAAGGCAACGACTTTTTCCTCTTTACTTGAGGTCGATTCATTAGAAGTAGAATCGTCCCAAGTTTTCGCTTGCAAAGCCTTCTTTTTATATGATTTCGGAGAAGGACAATCCGTTGAAATATGGCCGTAGCCTTTGCATCTATAACATTGGATTTTCCCTTTGAATTCATTTTTTTCCTTAGAAGGTTTTGCAGAGCTTTTGAGGTTAGAGGATTTAGAACCCGATGATCCTTTAGATGGTTTCGTGGATGTAGATCCATCGGTTCGATTCTTCCAAAACTTCCGACGAAATTTTTTTACGATCCGCGCCAATTTCTCTTCAAAGTCGGCAAAAGAGATTTCATCGTCGGAACTTGATTCGCTATCTTCTTCCTTTGTTGATTTGAATGCAATACCTGTAAGCTTAGAAGAAGACTTGGAAGAAAGTAGATTAGTAGGAAAAGTCATTTTATAAGTTTGCAATGCACCTACTAATTCCTCTACACTCATCTCATCCGGATGACTAACGGTTTCAATGGCGGTAACCTTTGCCCTAAACCGTTCCGGAAGAGTCCGAAGTATCTTTCTTACAATTTTCGACTCTGGGATCTTTTCTCCTAAATTAGCACAAGTATTGATTACATCTTGAAATCTAGTGTAATAATCTGTAAACAATTCATGCTCTTCCATATGAATAGAGTCAAATTGACTTGTAAGCATCTGGAGCTTTTGAATTTTTACAAGATTAGTACCCTCATGTGTAATTTTGAGAATATCCCAAATTTCCTTCGCGGTTTCACACGCGGAAATTCGTGTGAACTCAGTCGAGGAAAGAGAATTAAATAAAGCGTTCATACCTTTCCCATTGTAAGAAGATCTTTCGATTTCCTCTTTGGACCATCTAGAGCGAGATTTTGGGGTAGTAGAATTTCCTACTTCCTCAACAAGATGCACCCAACCGTATTCCACGGTTTGCCATACCCGCTCATCAATTGAGATGAGAAAAGCTCTCATCCGCACTTTCCAATACGCATAATTAGTCCCATCAAAAAGAGGAGGTCTATAAATATTACCACTTACACCCGACATGATAGATAAACCTAAAACCCGCTCTGATACAACTTGTAGGTTTTTATAATGTTAAGGATCCACAAGGATCTAAATAGGTACTATCAAACAACTAGAGGGGGGGGTGAATAGGTGTAATACTTATAAAACCAATTTCAGTGCAAAATAAAAATCAATGCGGAAAATAAAAATAGCACACCGAGATATACGTGGAAACTCCAATCCAGGAGAAAAACCACGGGACCAACACGCAATAACAATCCAGTAAGAATAGAAGAATAACAAGGTGATTACCGACTCCACGGACTCAAACCCCTCCTTCAACTTCTTCGGACCTTGCGCTCACCGATTGCACGTCCACTGCACACGTTCGAATCCACGAACGCCACTCGAATCCACGAGCACACGTTTCGAATCCACGAAACGCCTTCAACACATCGAATACACGATGCTACGTCGAATCCACAACGCAAACTTGATAAAAGCTTCGATGGTGATCCTTTGCTTAGATTATCATTGAGGAACCGTAGAAGGAATCTCTAAGCAAAGACTAGATCAATTCGACAAAAAATAGATCTTGGAAGAACCGTCGAATTGACCTAAAATAGGCTATAAAGAAGAACGATAAAAAAACCTAGCCTCTAGGGTTGCTCTCAAGTGTTTTATTAATTAATCGGTAGTTCTTGAGAAACCCTAAGTGTCTATTTATAGTTTAGAAACCTTTGGAAAGAGATAAGAATCAAAAACTGACTTAACAGATTTTTTCCCGCACGACGGTCCGGACTGGATTGGCTCGGTCCGGACTGTCGTCTTTTTTTCAGCAATTCCTGAAAAAACAAGGTTCGGGGTCCGGACTGGAATCCACGGTCCGGACTGGATTAACAAAATAGTCCTGAACAGAATTTCCAGTCCTGAACGGATTTCCTGAAAAAACAGTTTTTGACTTTTATGCAATGAAAACTTATCCAAGTGTTTCTAAACTACTCAAATGTATTCGGATCACCAAAATTGTTTAGTTAAACGTACCTGATCAATCCGAATCCATTTTCCTTGAGATTGATGTATATGATCCATAATTCTTCAACTTCAATCTTCAAGACTCAAAATACTGAGTGTCAACTTGAGCTCTTGTTGAATCTTCTCTAAGTCTTCAATTGCTGATTGACAATTTGATCACTTCAAGACTCCGACTCAACTCACGAAATATGCCAACACAAAAAGCCGTAACAAAATCCACCTATAGAGAAGAAAGGAAATCAATAGATTTAATCCTATGTTTCTTCATCTGTATTGATTGATTTGATTCTATGGTTTCATACTCAGATTTTGAGTAGAATCAAATCAATGAATACTTAGATGGTATTTCCGATCTATTTCTAATCTAAGTATTCGGCGGATCATCACCACCCAAAAAACAACGATTTCCCCAAAATCGGCGCGTGGACTCGCGTGGCCTTGTGGATTCAAGGTGCTGCCGCTCTCGTGGATTCGGAGCGAGGTACGTTCGTGGATTCGAGACGTGCTACTCGGTGAAGACCGTGGAGTCGATCAGACGTCGTGGATTCGGCATTGGACGCAGATCGTGGATTCGAGAAGTGTTGCGGAGCGAGCGGAGAAGATCAACTAGGAGCGTATGGAAAAAGGTTGAGTCATCTGTGAGTACGGTATATCACCTTTGTACGTGTTATAATTCTAGTGGATTTCACCGTGTTATCGGTCCCGTGGTTTTTTACTCCGGTTTGGAGTTTTTCCACGTAAAAATCTTGCGTGTTATTTTTATTTCTGCATTGGGTTTTATTGCGCAATGATTTTTTAGTGTTTAACCGTTTACACCTATTCACCCCCCTCTAGGTGTTTTTCCCCTATTTAGATCCATATTATACATAACCCGACAAGTGGTATCAGAGCGGGAATAGTGTTGTAAACAATGGCAGAAGGTGGAAACATCAACAGACCTCCGTTCTTCGATGGAACAAATTATGCGTACTGGAAAGTGCGGATGAAAGCCTTTCTTATTTCCATCGACGAACGGGTGTGGCAATCTATCGAGTTAGGATGGTCAAATCCAACTGAAGTTATTGTTGATGTTCACACCATCAAACCTAGGTCGAAATGGACCAAGGAAGAGATAGACTTATCTTCTTACAATGGCAAAGGAACCAATGCTTTATTTAATGCCTAGTCTCAAACTGAATTCTCTCGCGTCTCAGCATGTGAGACTGCGAAAGAAATCTGGGATGTTCTTCAAGTTACACATGAGGGAACTAACCTTTTGAAGATTCAAAAGTTGCAAATGCTTACGAGCAGATTTGACTCTATTTTCATGGCAGAAAATGAATCATTCACAGACTACTATACACGATTGCAAGACATCGTAAACACATGTGCTAACTTGGGAGAGAAGATTCTAGAATTTAAAATTGTAAGAAAGATATTAAGAACTCTTCCTGAAAGATTTCGCTCCAAGGTTACGGCCATTGAAACTATTAAACACCCGGACGAAATCCGTGTAGAAGAATTAGTTGGTTCATTACAAACATATGAAATGACATTTCCTACTAACTATTCTTCTGGAAAAGCATCTACTTCTAAGTCTTCAGGTTTTGCGTTGAAAACTACAAAAGAAGAAGACGCGGATTCATCCTCCTCAGGCGATGACGAGAACCTATCTATGGAGGACTTTGAGAAGCAGCTTGCTCTCTTGACAAGAAATTTTCACCGAAACTTTCGAAGGGGTAATTCAAGTAAAACTTCATTCTCCGGAAAGTGGAAGAAAGGCAAAGGTTTTTCAAGCCAAAAGTCAAGAAAGCAAGAAAGTTTTTCAAAGGATAAGAAAAGCTCAGAAGGGCAAGTCCAATGCTTCAAGTGCCGAGGATATGGCCATATCTCAACGGAGTGTCCAAATAAGAATCCGTCCAAGAAGAAGGCGATGCAAGCCGTCACTTGGGATGACACCTCAACGACAAATGAGTCATCTTCAAGTGATGAAGAGAACAACGCAACGGCATTCCACACGTCCACATCTTCACCCTTCATGTGCATAATGGCAAGTACATCCGACTCACTGTCCAACCCAACTGTTGAAAAGATTGCAACGGACGATGAATCGGATAATTCGGAAGGTGAAGACTTTGCTCTTGCCTACCATAAACTTCTGAGGGATTCAAAGAAACTGGCAAAGCAAAACAAGAGTCTGAGAGGGAGATTGCAGGATCTCGAAGAAGAAGCAAAAAGAGCAACTTCTCTCTCAAACGCTCTTGAAGTGGAAAGGGATAATCTGATTAAAGTAAATGTTTCCCTTCAAGAGTCCAATGAGCATTTCGAGAAGAATTATGTAGATATGGTGAACAAAGCGAATTACTTCTTGAAGCTCTACGGTGAGGCTCGACAGGAAAAAATGGAAATGACGGAGACCATTTTCCAACTCAAGGATGATTTAAAGCAATTTTCTTCTGGAAGGAGTAAGTTGGATAAGATGCTTGGTCTTGGTCAAACAAACAAATTCGGCCTCGGATACAATCGAACTGAAGACAATTTTAGTTCGGTTGGGACAGTCTTTGTGCCCCAGTCGGTATCTCCTCCTCCGACACCGGAATTGACGACAAACAGCGACAACAAACCTACTTCACCCTCTTCGGGATCGTCAAGCACTAAGGTATGTTTTCGTTGTGGTTTTGCAGGGCACATAAGAAGGAATTGCAAGAATGGAGCGCTAAGATCAAATCAAGCACATCTTGCAACTACTACCAATGGGTTCATTTCCCACAAATCAAAGAAGGATCTTTCAAAAGGAAAGAACATTGGTAGTACATCAAACAAGACGACGACGTCAAGGAAAAGCGATGGATCAATCAAGACGCTTTCACCAAAGGTATCAACTTCACAATCATTTCCGACGTACTCCAAAATTCAAAAGGTTTGGGCACGCAAAGGTGAAATCTTCCCTTGTCTTGTTGTTCATACTTCCTTACATGCTTATGACAACTCGTCTTGGTATCTGGATAGCGGGTGTTCCCGTCATATGACCGGTGACAAAAAACTATTTTCAATCTTTTGAAAAACTCTCCGGAGGAAGTGTAGTTTTCGGAGACGGTCGTTCTTCCAAAATTGTTGGAAAAGGAACTATCGCTATTCCAGATGGTCCGGTTCTAAACAATGTTTTATTTGTAGAAGGCCTTAAGACTAACCTCATCAGTATAAGTCAACTTTGTGACAATGGGTTCTCAATTAATTTTTCTTCTGTAGAATGTGTTGTAACTGATAAGGATCAGGTATTCTTTTTAAAAGGGGTTAGATCGGAAAATAATTGCTATGTTGTTTCAAACAAAGTTTCTGAAAAATGTAACCTAGTTTCTTTGGATAATGAAATTGTTTGGCATGAAAGACTAGGTCACATGAATTTTAAAGAACTAGCAAGGATTTCAAATAAGGATGTGGTTAAGGGGGTTCCTAAACTTTTATTTAAAGAAAACATTGTGTGTGGTGGTTGTCAAAAGGGAAAACAATCAAGAGTTGCACACAAGAACTTGAACCACGTCGGTACCAAACGGCCCTTGGAATTACTGCATATGGATTTAATGGGGCTGACTCGTCAACCATCTTTGGGAGGTAAATGGTATATTTTTCTTTTGGTTGATGATTTCTCTAGGTATTCATGGGTAACTTTTCTAAAAAAGAAAGCGGATACTTTCGACTCTTTTCATGAGGTTTGTCATCGTATTATGAATGAAAGAAATGAAAAGATCGTTCGTGTTCGAAGTGATAGAGGTGGAGAATTCATTAATTCTAAATTCATTGATTTTTGCACTTCCAATGGGATAAAACATGAATTCTCAGCACCCTATACACCTCAGCAGAATGGTATTGTTGAGCGCAAAAATAGGGTTGTTCAAGAGATGGCGCGTGTGATGCTTCATAGCCGAAATTTACCGTTATATTTTTGGACTGAAGCTGTGAACACCGCTGTCTATGTAATTAATCGAGTGTATTTGCGCCCTGGAACTTTAAATACACCATATGAGCTGTGGTTTAGTAGAAAACCGAATATCAAATATTTTCGTATCTTTGGGAGTCGATGTTTTATTCTGCGTGATCGCGAAAACCTTGGTAAGTTCGACTCTCGAAGCGACGAAGGGATTTTCATGGGTTATTCTACTAACAGTAGAGCATATCGGGTATTTAACTTGGAATCTAAAACGATGATAGAATCTATAAATGTTAAAGTAGATGAAGCTTTCCACTTTGCATCTGATAAATCTACCCTTGATATGTCTCTAGATGATGATACTCCTGTAAGTGCATCTTCTCGTAATAACTCTTTCAATAAAGTTGATGCATCTAATGGTTCTTCAAGTGTATCTAATGTGCAGGAATTATCACATGTACCTCGACTACTCCGTTACCGCAAACGCTACGCATCTCCAAGGATCATCCGGAATCTAACATTATTGGAGACCCACAAGAAGGAGTTAGAACTCGGAGACAGTTGGTTTGTGGAGTCGCATGCTACGTCTCCATGATTGAACCAAAGAACATCGATGAAGCTCTTCAGGATGACTACTGGATTGAAGCTATGCAGAAGAGCTCCATCAGTTCGAACGAAACAAAGTCTGGGAATTAACATAGCCTCCGAAGCAACACAATGTGATTGGTACTAAATGGATTTTCAAGAATAAGAAGAACGAGGATGGTACCATCATCAGGAATAAAGCACGCTTAGTTGCTCAAGGCTATTCTCAAATAGAAGGAATAGACTTTGATGAGACGTTCGCCCCAATTGCTCGACTCGAGTCAATACGTATATTATTCGCTATTGCTTGTCATTTTAAAATCAAACTCTTTCAAATGGATGTCAAGAGCGCATTTTTAAATGGATTTTTAAATGAGGAAGTTTATGTGGCTCAACCGAAAGGTTTTGTAGACTATAAACAACCTAACCATGTTTTTCGTTTGAAAAAGGCTCTTTACGGTCTAAAACAAGCACCGCGAGCATGGTACGAAGGGCTAACAAAGCACCTACTGAAAAAGGGCTACACTCGAGGGGGAGCAGACCGGACTCTCTTTGTGAAGCATTATCAAGATAATTTCATTGTAGCACAAATCTATGTCGATGACATTGTATTTGGTGCAACTAGAGACAATGATGCTTCTAAATTCGCTGAAACCATGGAAAGCGAATTTGAGATGTCCATGATGGGGGAACTGACATACTTTCTTGGATTACAAGTAAAACAAAATGAAGAAGGCATTCATCTATGTCAATCCAACTATGCAAAGGTGTTGATGAAGAAATTCGGATTAGAAGATTCTAAAGATTTTCCGACTCCTATGGGAACTAGCAATAAGGGATTAGGAAGTGAATCTCTTAGTGAAAATGTAGACGAGAAGCTTTATCGCAGTATGATTGGAAGTCTACTCTATCTCACGGCTAGTCGCCCGGATATATCCTTTAGTGTTGGAATTTGCGCGAGATATCAATCATCACAAAAGGAGGTTCACCTGAAAGCGGTGAAAAGGATCATCCGGTACATCAAAGGAACTTTGAATTTCGGAATTTGGTATCCTATGGGAACAACGCTTGACATTATAGGATATTCAGATGCCGATTGGGCAGGATCTGTGGATGATCGGAAGAGCACGAGTGGTGCATGTTTTTATCTTGGCCATTGCCTTGTTGCATGGCATAGTAAAAAGCAAAACTGCATTGCACTCTCGACTGCCGAAGCGGAATATATTTCAGCAGGTAGTTGTTCAACCCAACTCATTTGGATGAAAAGTGTGTTGAGCGACTTCCGAATTTCAGCAACTTCGGTAACAATTCTTTGTGACAACACAAGTGCTATAAACATTTCAAAAAACCCTGTGTTGCACTCGAGAACAAAACACATTGAACTTAGATATCATTTTCTAAGAGAGCTAGTTGAATCAAATATTCTTCAAATTTTCTATATTTCAACTGAGGATCAATTAGCTGATATTTTAACAAAACCTTTGGATCAAAAACGTTTTATTCATTTGCGTAAAGCAATTGGAATGCTTTCCTTGAAATAACCTCTTTTTGAAACTTTTGCTTAGGTTAGGTTTTGTTTTGTGTTTTTGTTCATTATCTATGCTTAGACATAGAACATTAATTGAGCACGTGTATTATTGACTTTAATAGCATCTTTTCGTCTATTTAGAAATTTATTATGCTTTGGATATCATAATAATTCATTTGATGCAATGATCATTTATGTCAATTAAATCATCTTTGTTTTGATCAAAGTCAATTTCTCTCTCAATGATCTCTTGGTATAGTTTTTATCTTATTTGACTATTTAGTCGAGTATGAAATCGAGATCAATTTTTGGTTGAATACTTTATATTTTAAATAATTGATAGCCAATTGAGGGGGAGTCAAAGAAAAAGTGTTATGCTCAAAAGATGTGGAAAGAGTTACATCCCAATGAGGAGTGTGAAAACTACCACCACATAGAGGAAAGAGCTACCACCTCGGTCGTCCGAGTACTGTGTGCAGCTACCACATGTATACCAAGCATGGTTGTTCGTGTTGGGTTATGTATAATATGGATCTAAATAGGGGAAAAAAACACCTAGAGGGGGGTGAATAGGTGTAAACGTTTAAACACTCAAAAATCGTTGCGCAATAAAATCCAATGCGGAAATAAAAATAACACGCAAGATTTTTACGTGGAAAACTCCAAACCGGAGTAAAAAACCACGGGACCGATAACACGGTGAAATCCACTAGAATTATAACACGTACAAAGGTGATATACCGTACTCACAGACGACTCAACCTTTTTCCATACGCTCCTAGTTGATCTTCTCCGCTCGCTCCGCAACGCTTCTCGAATCCACGATCTGCATCCAACGCTGAATCCACGACGTCTGACCGAATCCACGGTCTTCACCCAGTAGCACGTCTCGAATCCACGAACGTACCTCGCTCCGAATCCACGAGAGCGGTAGCACCTTGAATCAACAAGGCCACACGAGTCCACGCGCCGATTTTGGGGAAATCGTTGTTTTTGGGCGGTGATGATCCGCCGAATACTTAGATTAGAAATAGATCGGAAATACCATCTAAGTATTCATTGATTTGATTCTACTCAAAATCTGAGTATGAAAACCTAGAATCAAATAAATCAATATAGATGAAGAAACATAGGATTAAATCTATTGATTTCCTTTCTTCTCTATAGGTGGATTTTTCTATTTTTGACCGTATTTGGATTACCCTAAAAAAATGAATCGTAGGGTCTATTTATAGGTTAGAAACCATTGGAAGAAGATAAGCATAAAAAACTAACCAATTCTGGAATTTTACAGGACGACAGTCCGGACTGGAATTGACGGTCCGGACTGTCTCTGTCACGCCCCGGGTCGAAACTGCGACCCGGGTTCGCCAACAGATCCGCCGCCCATACGGGAAGCCCCGTATAGACGTAGCGACTAACCTGCAAAAGAAATCTACACTAAACAGATATCAGAGCTGAAAAGTAAAAGCTGGATAAAATAAATACAACTCTAACAAAATATACAACCAGAAACCTCACCAAGTACAAATATCTCTCAAAATAAGAAGAGTACAACTCCATCCTCACTACAAGGTCACTCAACATGAACTCTCACAATGTAGGGAGGTACATCTACTCTCAGGCGACAACTGGTAGGGATCCATCTCGGGACTCCCTTACCTCGATCAGTCGGGTCAGCAACAGGTGCGGCAGGAACAGGAGCAGAAGACGATGTCCCTGGGGAAAAGACACCACGACGGGTGTGAGAACTACGTCCCAAGTAGTTCTCAGTGGGTGCCGCCAACAAGCCCGACGGTCTGCCCACTAAGTCTACTAGAGGCAAAAGTAACAATGTAGTGCGGAAAGGAAAAAGCTGGTAAAGTAAACTCTACAGCTACTATGCCTCTATCTAGATGCTCAAAAGTGGAACAGAAAGAACATGATGCTACAACTAGCTCTCGACTCAAATCACCCAATCTAAACTGACTGCCGCAAAGGGTCCAGTCAAACCTGCGCCTACCTATTGTCGTCACGTCCCGGGGGACCGGACTTACGTAGGGCGTCCGTGACTGCCACTAACTGGCCCAGCCAGAGGGACTGTGTCCGTGACTGCCACTAACTGGCCCAGCCAGAGGGAACACTGCGTCGACAAGTCGTGATAGAAGAACAGGCCCAACTCCGGAGTGGCTCTCGAGGGGAGCGACCCCACCGAGGAAAGTATCCGCGTATCTCTGTCGAGCTCAAATGTGGCTCATGCAGGCTATAATCCAAATCCTCGATCAACAAGATCGACTGTCACCAAAGGAACACTGTCTCACTCACAGGCTGGATGACTGCACAGCCGAGACTCACTGTCACTCACAATAGCTCTCAAGATCCCAAATCTACAACCAAAGCCACTCTCCCAAAGAAACCTGGTCTACAGACTGCTAACAACTCCACTCGGTCCCCAGACACGAGTGTAAAAGCATCCCACAATGATCCGACCTCTCGGCCCACTACTTGGGCGAGGAAAACGCTAAGTCCAGAGTGATAAAGAGAATAGTGATGTGGGAATGTCTAGAGCAATAAAAACCTAGCCCAAGTTGAGGTTTTCGACAGTCTGGCTGAACATGCATCATATGGCAGTGGTGCTAGGTCAAGTTCCAAAATAAATAATAAACAACAGCTTGTAGGGAGCAAGATAATAATAACCAACAGCTTAGGTGAGAAAATAATCACAGGATCACCTAACTACAACAGGAACATCAATTCACACATTCTAGCATGCTGTACATGAAACATTAAAATATGCAAGTCCCTAAAGCTAGAATTAGTACACAGTCCGCTGATCTTGAAAAAGAGGTCACCCACCTGATGCGCTGATCAGTCCAAGTCCTACAGCTGATAATACCAAAAACACAGCAACTCACTGTCCAGTAAGTCCAGTACAGTCCAAATCCCACCTAGGTTCAACATAGGCTACAATTATACACAATCCCCCAAAAATCTGTCCAAAAAATCACATGCTGAATTTCAGCTGCACAAAAGCCAAAATTTCACCTGCTGAAAGTGCTCAAAAAATTCCAATAAAAATATCCCGGCGTTCTTCGTGTCGATAGCTTCGAAACAAGTACCTGCACGCCCAAATCGAAGTTCCGTAGGCCAAGATATAAATTCCACGACACGGGCGCGCGAAAACATACAACCACATAACTGTAAAATCTTGCACAGATAAAGAGGAAGATGTATACCTCCGGGAAGATCTCAGGAAAATCCAAAAAAAATACCACGATGATCCTTGCGTCGAGTAGATGAAAAAAGTCTATAAGCACGTCCTGATCCGAGATTTGTGCGCGAAGATCTCCCCAAAAGAAGCTGCTGCCCTCACCAAAAACTCACAGCAAGAAGGGTCCCAATGCGCACGAGAAAACACCTCGAAAAACGCGAAATCTGAAAATTTGCAAAACCCAAAATCGTAGCCGTACCAGTCGCGGATCCAACGGCGAAGGAATCGCTCGAAAATATGGTCGGAGTAGGCCGGGAGAGCTCGTGCACCGAAGAGCGACGGAAGAAACACCGAAGAAAGAGCGTCGCGACGGGCTAAGAAAATGAGGATCTCGAAATCCGTGCCCCGAAAAATCTTCAAACTCTGCAGATGGATGCGAAAATGTGTGGGGAGAAAGTCCTCTGAAGAAACCTAAGAGAGAAGATGGCCAGAACACTGAAAAAAACCCAAGAGAACAGCTTTCGGGCTATTTATAGCCCAAAGAAACAATTCTGAAAATACCGGCTGTGTCCTGGAATTCGGGCGCAGGGCAACTTTCGGGCGGCTACAGTGTTGGGCCGGCCCAACACTGTGCGCGCCCGAAACGGCCCGGGGCCGCCACGTACCCCGACCAACAGGCGACAGCGGCCCGAGCCGCTCCGCTGCGGCCACGTCGCACGCCCCGGTGCCCGACACGCGTCCCGCACAGCGAACAGCTGTGCGGGGCGCATGGGCCGCCGACGCATGGCACCTCCCTGGTCAAACCGGGTAGGTGGCGCCAGCCAGTGGCAGGGCGACACGCGTCCCTGCCACTGTCGCGGTCACACGTGCGGGCAGGCGGCGCCTGCCGCGCACGCGCCCCGAGACGGCGTCCCGCGCCCCCGTGCGCCGCACTCGGTGAGCCGACCAATGACACGTTGACACGTGTCCCCTGCACCCGGTCCACGCACCCTAGTTCGGGTTCCGTGGACCGCGCCGCGTGCACCGACCAACCGGGCGCTGCCACGCGTCCCCCCGCCTGGTCCATGCACCGCCGCGCCAAATCCGTAGACCGCGCCTCAAGAGCCCTCCAATCAGGCGGCGCCACGTGTCCCTGCGCCGGGTCCGTGCACCCAGCCACGGTGCTCTGTGGACCGAGCGTCGCGGACCGGCCAATAATGGGCCGCCACGTGTCACCCCGACGGTCCACGGCCCCTCCCATGCACCAAAAGCCACTAAAAACTTCCGGGGGTCCGTTTTTGGGCATCCGGACTCAGAATCAAACAAGCAAATAGCCGTTTTCAAGCGTTTTTCCATGCTGAATCCAATTCCAACCTGTGTTTGGCCAAAAACCATCTAAAAATTTCGGCAAATACAGCCGAAGGCCAAAATAGCTAAAGATAACTCACAGGGTCCATCTGTGGCATCCCTTTGATGCTCCATGGGCCAGATACACCAACACTAGGTGTTCCAACAGTGGATTCACAGGAAAAGGTAGCATGGGAACTAGGGTCACCACATCCTCCCCCACTAAAAGAAAGTTTCGTCCCCGAAACAAGAAAAACAGACGGACGTACCTCAACCGGATGTCTCGAATAGAAAGGGGTAGGAATCTCTCATCACTGTCTCCAGCTCCCAAGTGGCCTCCCGCTCCTCGTGATTGCTCCATAGGTGTCACGCCCCGGGTGTAAACCGGAACCCGGGCCCGCCAACAGATCCGCCGTGCACACGGAATTTCTCTATGTGCACGAAGCGCTGGTAACCTGCTCAGATAGATAATATACAATAACAGAGCATAAACAGAGCTGAACTAATAAAACTAAAAGTAATCTCAGACTGAAATAAACTACAAGCTGAAATAAAAGTACAATATACTCCCAGCTCACCATAAATATACAACCAGCTGGCCAAAGCCAGACCCAAAAGGAAACTACTGAAGTCTGAGATACAAAAGGGGGTATAATAAAAACCTCGCTAGTCTCTCACTTGGGGTAGACGATCTAGCTAGTCGGCGATCCTCTTACCTCGATCTGCCGCTGAAGGCCCAGCAGCTCCCACAGATGACTCTGCAAAACAAAGGGGAACAAGGACAGAAAACAACAATGGGGGTGAGAACTACTAGATAAACCAGTAGCCTCCCCTAGTGGGTAAAACCTCTAATGCTGACGCACCCACTAGGAATAAAGAGGCAAAAGGAAGAACAGTGGTATGCAATAAAGACTGCTGAAAAAGGAACTACCACTACTATGCCTCTAAATGCAGTGCCAAAAGATAACTGTATATATGCAACTATAAAGCTGACTGCCCAAGGAAACCCAATCAGAGGGCCAGGAAATACTGGCACTGCCTGCTCTGTCATCACTCACAACTCACCAACTGACCGGCACCCATCACGGTCAAAAAGCCTACTCCGGAGTGGCACTCGAGGGGAGCGACCCACACGAGTAAAGTGTCTCTGTATCAATCATCTCTGTAACCGATGTCTCACAATAGCAGGACTAGATCATGACCATGATCAAAGTGGGAATACTCCATCCACTAATGCAACCCCGATCCCCAATCTGATGTGATAATAACATCCGGTCAACCGCCCAAAATTCGCGGTTGCCATTATATCCCCCAATCCCCAAGAAGAGTCAAAACTGTCCCAGACTCAAGATCCAACTACACTATCTCAAGATCCCGGTCTGACTAGATCGTCATGCATCGATAGAGAAGAACATCAGTAAACATGTTTTCTCCTAAGTCAAATCCCATAATACAGTGCTGCAGTAAAATAGTGGCCTAACTAGATGTCCAATTAAACATACAATTATTCCTTTAAAAAGTATTAGAAAAGTGACTAAGGTTTCTTGTAAAGAATCATTTTATAATATTATTTATTTGCATGCAGTTTAAGATATAGCAATTGTCCAACTTCATTGTCCCAGATTGATCACATAGCAGCTATCAAATAATTTAGGGGCCCATGCAATAGGTTCATATACCACGAGTTAACTGTCACATGTATAATTGGGAAACTCTACTATTCCTAGTGAGCAAGTCAACAAAGAGGGAAACGCAACCACCCACCTCGAAAAGCGTGCACAACACACCCAGAAAATACCCGCTGTCCTCTAAGCACACCGTCAGCTGAAACAGTATCCTACAACATCACACAAGTGTACACGGTGTAAAAACTACAAGTTCCAAACACATAATTGCTGTTTTTGCAATCAGCACGCAAAACGAGGAATTTCACCTCTGTCACGAGCTCCTAAAATCTCAAAAAAATCACGGTTGCGTTCCTCACGAAAAGTAGCCCAAAATCGACTCTTGAATCGCCTCGATCTGATATTCCTACGCTGAGAAATAATTCGTCGAAGTCGCCGCTGTCCAAAAACCCAAACAGCAAAAGAGGGGGTCAACACACCTCGGGAATCGTGCCAAGAAATCGGAATCCAGAGAAACCACCAACACGGAAAACGAAGCCCTACCTCTTAGGAACACACCGGCGAAGAAATCGTCGAAAAAGGACTCCTATACTGCGCAGGGGACTCCTCGGACTGAAATGCGACGATAACGGGCCAAGATTGGGGGAAAAACGAGGCGCTCTGTAAAATCCGGATCGCCGCTGTCGAGCTTCCAAAAATTCTGGAAACCCACCACGAGATGTAAAATAGTGTGAGGAACAACTTTGCTAAAGGTCCCTCCCTCTCATTCCCTCTCTACACTTCGGAAAAAGGCAGAGAAAAGAGAGAGGTGGGCTGTATATATAGGCCCAAAAGTCTTTTGGAAAAATTCCCTCCATGTCCCAAGATTCGGGCGCCCGGTCCGGCCCAGCCCGATTTCGGGCGCCAACAGTGCGGCCCGGCCCGCCAATTTCCGGGCGCGCACAGTGCGGCCCGGCCCAGCCCATCCCGCGCACGGGATCCAGCCGCGTCCAACCGGCCGTCCGACCCGGCCAAGGGCCCGACACGTGTCCGCCGAACAGGCGGCAGCCGTGCGGGCCCAACGGGGAGGCGCCACGTGCCCCCCTCCCCTGGTCAGCACGCGTGCGGCGCCAGCCACTGGCGTGGTGCCACGTGGGGCGGCGCCGCCAGACGCGACCGCCGGTCCGTCAACGCGCCGCCCACGTGCGCGTACGGCCGCAGTCGCGCGGTGCTGCGTGCGCCACGAGCACATGGGCCGGCCAATCCGGGGCCGCCACGTGGCGCGCCCCGGTCCACCGTGCACCGCGCACGCTGCCCCCGCCTGCCCGGCCTGCCCGCGCTGCCCGCGCGCGATCCCTGCGCCGCGCGCGCTGCACCGGCCCAACCAGTGCCTGCCACGTGGCCCGCCGGTCCACCGTGCACCGGCGGCCCGCTCCGTGGACCGAGAGCCGTGCGCCGGCCCAATAAGAGCCTGCCACGTGTCCCCGGCCGGTCCACAGCTTCCCCCGTGCACCAATTTGCGCAGAAAACTTCCGGGGGTCCGTTTTTGGGCATCCGGACTCCAAATTAAATAAGTAAATAGCCGTTTTCAAGCGTTTTTCCGCGCTGAATTCAAATACGGCCTCCGATTAGCCTGATTCCACTCCTAAAATTCGGCAAAGGCAGCCGAAGGTCAGGCTTGCTCCCAAATCATCTCTGGTTCCAAACAACATATCACTTTGACATGTTGGGGCCCCACACACCAATAATAGGTGTTCTACACCCCGAAACAGGGGCAAAACCACCGAAAAACCTAGGACACTACATCCTCCCCCACTAACAAAAGTTTCGTCCTCGAAACGAAAATCATACCTCAATCCTGAGCCTCGAACAGGTAAGGGTAGGCGTCCATCATCGCTGACTCGAGCTCCCACGTCGCCTCGCGCTCATCATGATTGCTCCAGAGGATCTTCACATAGGGGATGGTCCGATTGCGCAATTCTTTCATCTCCCGCTCTAGAATCCGCAGTGGGCGCTCCTCATATCTCAAATCCTCGCTGATCTCAAGTGGCGTGAAGTCGATGACGTGCGATGGGTCGAAGACGTACCTCCTCAGAGTGGAAACATGAAACACATCATGGACACCAGCAAGTCTCGGGGGAAGTGCAAGTCGGTAAGCAACTGGCCCGATACGCTCTAATACCTCAAAGGGTCCAATGTATCGGGGACTGAGTTTCCCGCGAATGCCAAACCTCCTTATCCCTTTGGACGGCGAGACTTTCAAAAATACATGATCTCCAACCTGAAACTCTAAGTCTCGCCGCCGAACATCAGCAAAGCTCCTCTGTCGACTCTGAGCGGTCTGAAGATGCTGTCGAATTACCCGGACCTTCTCCTCCGCCTCTAGCAATATATCTGGTCCCAGAGTCCGCCTCTCCCCCACATCACTCCAATATAGCGGTGATCGACATTTGCGTCCATACAACGCTTCAAATGGAGCCATTCGAATGCTTGCTTGAAAGCTATTGTTGTACGCAAACTCGGCCAGTGATAAGTGTCGAATCCATCCACCGCCGAAATCTAGGACACAAGCCCTCAGCATATCCTCAAGGATCTGAATCGTCCGCTCTGACTGTCCATCAGTCTGTGGGTGGAAGGCTGTACTGAATCTGAGCTGAGTCCCCAAGGTAGTCTGTAAACTCCTCCAGAATCGCGAAACAAACCTCGGGTCTCTATCTGATACTATAGAAGCTGGCACTCCATGTAATCTCACTATCTCATCCAAATATAACTGGGCTAGTCGCTCGAGTGGCCAAGTAGTCTGTATAGGTAAAAAGTGCGCTGACTTGGTAAGTCGGTCCACAACTACCCAGATAGCATCTGCACCTCCCTGTGCCCTCGGCAACCCGACCACAAAATCCATAGTAATGTGGTCCCATTTCCACTCGGGAATCGGGAGACTCTGTAGCTTGCCAGCTGGCACTCGATGCTCAGCTTTTACCTGCTGACAAGTTAAACACTGCGACACAAACCTCCCAATATCCCTTTTCATGCCATTCCACCAAAAGTGTGCCTTGAGGTCCTTATACATCTTAGTCCCCCCAGGATGAAGGGTATAAGGTGTATAATGGGCCTCCTTCAATATCTGTTCTCTGATCTCAGCATCCACTGGCACACATGCTCGGTCCCTGTACCTCAGTACTCCCGAAGCATCCACTGAAAATTCCCCTGATCGAACACTCGGAATCTGATCTCTAATCCTGGTTAAATGGGGGTCCTCGCTCTGTTTCTCCCGGATCCTCTCCAGCAGAGTGGGCTGCACGACCAAAGACATTAGTCTAGCAGAGACCCCAGGGGATACAACCTCTATCTCGAGCCGTCTTAACTCCTCTAACAGTGGCGCCTGATCTGTAATCAACATGGACAAACTCTGCACCGCTCTCCTACTCAAAGCATCTGCAACCACGTTGGCCTTTCCTGGATGGTAAAGGATATCCACATCGTAATCCTTTAGTAGCTCTAACCATCTGCGCTGCCTCAAATTCAGTTCCTTCTGCGTGAACAGGTACTTTAGGCTCTTGTGGTCGGTGTAGATCTCACAATGCTCCCCATATAGGTAATGGCGCCAAAGCTTCAGTGCAAACACCACGGCAGCAAGTTCCAAGTCATGGGTAGGATAATTCTTCTCGTAATCCTTAAGCTGTCTCGATGCATAAGCAATTACCCTCCCTTCCTGCATCAGCACGCATCCAAGCCCACTGTGCGATGCATCACTGTAGATCACATATCCTTTCCCCATAACAGGGAGGGAAAGGATAGGAGCGGTCATCAATCTATCCTTTAGCTCCTCAAAGCTCCTCTGGCAGTCCTCACTCCAGATAAACTTAACTCCTTTACGCGTCAACCGAGTGAGGGGTGTGGAAAGCTTCGCAAAGCCTTCCACAAACCGACGATAATAACCAGCTAACCCCATGAAGCTGCGCACTTCAGATACAGTCGTCGGTCGGGGCCAATCTCGAACTGCCTCAATCTTCGCCGGGTCTACTGCTACACCGGCGGCGGAAATCACATGGCCCAAGAAAGCTACCTCCCGAAGCCAAAACTCGCACTTTGACAGCTTGGCATACAACTTCTTATCTCGTAGAAGTTGTAGCACAGTCCTCAAGTGCTCTTCGTGCTCGGCCTCGCTTCGGGAGTAAATAAGGATATCATCAATGAACACCACCACAAAACGATCCAGGAAGGGCCGAAATATCCTGTTCATCAAGTCCATAAAGGCGGCAGGGGCATTAGTCAATCCAAACGGCATAACTGTAAACTCATAATGCCCGTACCGTGATCTGAAAGCAGTCTTAGGAATATCCTCGGCCTTCACCTTCAGTTGGTGGTAACCAGACTGTAGATCAATTTTGGAAAATACACAAGACCCTTGCAGCTGATCAAAGAGATCATCGATGCGCGGCAAAGGGTACTTGTTCTTAATGGTCACTTTGTTCAATTCCCTATAGTCCACACACAACCGAAGTGACCCATCCTTCTTTTTTACGAACAGCACCGGTGCTCCCCAAGGCGACACACTTGGTCTAATAAAGCCCTTATTCATTAGATCTTGCAGCTGTGCTTTAAGCTCTCGCAGCTCAGCCGGTGCCATTCGATAAGGAGCCTTAGAGATTGGCGCAGTTCCTGGAACTACGTCAATCACAAACTCAATCTCTCTGTCTGGCGGCATACTAGTCAGCTCAGGTGGAAAAAAACGTCCGGAAACTCGCGGGCAATAGGAATATCCCCGAGTCCCGGTGTCGCCGTAGGCCCCTCAACAACACTAGCCAAAAAGGCTATACATCCTCGATGAATCATCCGCCTCGCTCGGGAAGTCGAAACCACAGAGGCAAAGAAGCACTCTGACATCCCCGATATACAACATCTCCTGGCCTGGCTCTCTAAAAGTGACAGTCCTCGCGGCACAATCAATAGTCGCGAAATACCGAGCCAGCCAGTCCATCCCAAGAATCACATCAAAGTCGCTCAGCTGTCCTCAAGACCAACAGGTCTGCTGGCATAAATCCAGGATTCGATCTGCATCGGCGCAAGACCAACAAACACTCCTCCACGTGCAGAGTGTGATCGGGAATCTTGAACCTCTCGTGCACGTGGCAAAAATCCTACCTCTAACCCATGTAATGATGCAAAAGATCTACTAATGAAAGAATGCGATGCTCCAGTATCAAATAAGGTACGAGTCCTAATGCCAGAGAGTAAGGTGATACCTGCCACCACATGGTCCGCTGCTGAAGAATCCTCTACCTGTGCAGCATACACTCGCCCACTCTGAGCTGGAGGGCGATAATCGGTGGGATGGGAAGAAGATGGCTTGCTCGCTAGAGCAAAAGGCCGCTGAGCCGTCGACCGCTGCTGCGATGATGCTGGGGCAGATGCTGAAGAAGGAGCGGCTGAAGTCGAAAAGGGGCACGCAGCTCGAATGTGCCCTGGCTGTCCACACCCGTAGCAGCGACCCCACCGCTGGTCGCAAGTGCCGGGAAAGTGCGGACCTCCACAGAAGATACAACTGCTGGGAGCCCGTGCCTGACGGGACTGCTGCTGCTGAGACTGTCGCTGTCCGCTTGTGGCTGCCGCTGAGACCCGCGCTGCGACGACTGCGATCTCTGCTGCTGCTGCGGGGGCCTCTGGGACCCACTAGGCCCTCGCCGCTCCGACGCCCACGGCCTGGGAACTGAGGCGGTGGCGGTCGGGGCGGCCTCCAGTACTGGCCTGTCCCCCCCTCGTCCTGGGCTGGTCGCTTTCTGTCGGAGCTCTGAGCGACCGCGGCCCTCTGTCTGGCCACCACCAATCACCTCTTCTCCACCCACTGTGCATGCTCTGCGGGCTGCCTCCAGAGTCTGAAATCTCTGAGCATGCACCAGTGTGTAAATCTCTGGACGGAGCCTCCCATCGAAATCAACTCAACCTGAGTGCGGACCGTCACGAGCGACGAAGGGCACACAGTTCAGCAACTCCGTGAAATCCTGGAAATAGGCATGAGCCGATCGATCGCCCTGCTGTAGGTTCTTCAAGTCGTCCTCCAACTTCTTCTTCACACTGGTCGAAAAATAGGTATCCAGCACCATCCGTCGGAACTCCCTCCCAAGGCGCAGCTGCCGAGTAATCCGGAACTCCAGGGGCTGGCTACCCGCTGCCACCAAAAATCAGCATCTCCGTCCAAAACAGTGCACCGCCATGTGCACTCGATACCTCGGGTCGATGAAGAAGTCCCGAAAAGCTTCTCCATCGCAGAAAGCCATCTCCCCAACAGCCCAGGGCTGCGCATCCCGCCCTGAGAATCTAGGGGGTCCCGCTGAACAAACTGGAGAGTTTGTTAGCGATATCCTGCTCCTCCTCCGCAGTCAAAGCTGAATAGCTCCAGGAGCCCCGCTACTCGAGAGATGGCGCTGACGGCACAAAGGTGCAACAGGAGGCACAAGGGCCTCAGGAACAGCTGGGGATGGTGCCTCTCTTTGGGCAAGGAGCTGCTCAAACCTCCTGCTCCTGGCGGCGCTGACCCTCCGCCAATTGGGCCACCAAGGCCCTCAACTCAGTAAGCTCGGGGGAAGTAGGCTGCCCTGGCTCATCAGGGGGGTAACGGAACACCCCGAGTAGGGATCCGACGTCGGGGAGGCATCCTGCCACAAGAAATCACGAA
This sequence comes from Tillandsia leiboldiana, assembly GCA_029204045.2. Classification (NCBI taxonomy): domain Eukaryota; kingdom Viridiplantae; phylum Streptophyta; class Magnoliopsida; order Poales; family Bromeliaceae; genus Tillandsia; species Tillandsia leiboldiana. The sequence continues at coordinate 20,295,721 of CM055066.1, forward strand.
TAGTAACAATAACCCCACACGACCCAATCTAGCGAAAGTCAAAGACATCCCCCAATTTCGCGACTTATGTTGTCTGCAGCCAACATAATGGTCCACCAGAAATCGGGTATGTCGATCCCTCTTCACTCACTGGAAGAGTCCAATAAATAAATCAACGACTTTCGCGAAGTGTCACGCCTCTCGCGCCCTATCATCCTAGGGTCTGCCAAAAGCCTAGGGTTTCCTAAGTCCCAACTGACCTATCCCTAAGCTCTGATACCAACTTAATCTGTCACGCCCGGGTGTAAACCGGAACCCGGGCCCGCCAACAGATCCGCCGTGCACACGGAATTTCTCTATGTGCACGAAGCGCTGGTAACCTGCTCAGATAGATAATATACAATAACAGAGCATAAACAGAGCTGAACTAATAAAACTAAAAGTAATCTCAGACTGAAATAAACTACAAGCTGAAATAAAAGTACAATATACTCCCAGCTCACCATAAATATACAACCAGCTGGCCAAAGCCAGACCCAAAAGGAAACTACTGAAGTCTGAGATACAAAAGGGGGTATAATAAAAACCTCGCTAGTCTCTCACTTGGGGTAGACGATCTAGCTAGTCGGCGATCCTCTTACCTCGATCTGCCGCTGAAGGCCCAGCAGCTCCCACAGATGACTCTGCAAAACAAAGGGGAACAAGGACAGAAAACAACAATGGGGGTGAGAACTACTAGATAAACCAGTAGCCTCCCCTAGTGGGTAAAACCTCTAATGCTGACGCACCCACTAGGAATAAAGAGGCAAAAGGAAGAACAGTGGTATGCAATAAAGACTGCTGAAAAAGGAACTACCACTACTATGCCTCTAAATGCAGTGCCAAAAGATAACTGTATATATGCAACTATAAAGCTGACTGCCCAAGGAAACCCAATCAGAGGGCCAGGAAATACTGGCACTGCCTGCTCTGTCATCACTCACAACTCACCAACTGACCGGCACCCATCACGGTCAAAAAGCCTACTCCGGAGTGGCACTCGAGGGGAGCGACCCACACGAGTAAAGTGGTCTCTGTATCAATCATCTCTGTAACCGATGTCTCACAATAGCGGACTAGATCATGACCATGATCAAAGTGGGAATACTCCATCCCTAATGCAACCCCGATCCCAATCTGATGTGATAATAACATCCGGTCAACCCGCCCAAATTCGCGGTGCCATTATATCCCCCAATCCCCAAGAAGAGTCAAACTGTCCCACAGACTCAAGATCCAACTACACTATCTCAAGATCCCGGTCTGACTAGATCGCATGCATCGATAGAGAAGAACATCAGTAAACATGTTTTCTCCTAAGTCAAATCCCTAATACAGTGCTGCAGTAAAATAGTGGCCTAACTAGATGTCCAATTAAACATACAATTATTCCTTTAAAAGTATTAGAAAAGTGACTAAGGTTTCTTGTAAAGAAGCATTTTATATTATATTTATTTGCATGCAGTTTAAGATATAGCAATTGGCCAACTTCATTGTCCCAGATTGATCACATAGCAGCTATCAAATAATTTAGGGGCCACATGCAATAGGTTCATATACACACGAGTTAACTGTCACATGTATAATTGGGAAACTCTACTATCCTAGTGAGCAAGTCAACAAAGAGGGAAACGCAACCACCCACCTCGAAAGCGTGCACAACACACCCAGAAAATACCCGCTGTCCTCTAAGCACACCGTCAGCTGAAACAGTATCCTACAACATCACACAAGTGATACACGTGTAAAACTACAAGTTCCAACACCATAATTGCTGTTTTTGCAATCAGCACGCAAAACGAGGAATTTCACCTCTGTCACGAGCTCCTAAAAATCTCAAAAACATCACGGTTGCGTTCCTCACGAAACAGTAGCCCAAAATCGACTCTTGAATCGCCTCGATCTGATATTCCTACGCTGAGAAATAATTCTCGAAGTCGCCGCTGTCCAAAACCCAAACAGCAAAAGAGGGGGTCAACACACCTCGGGAATCGTGCCCAAGAAATCGGAATCCAGAGAAATCCACCAACACGGGAAACGAAGCCCTACCTCTTAGGAACACACCGGCGAAGAAATCGTCGAAAAAGGACTCCTATACTGCGCAGGGGACTCCTCGGACTGAAATGCGACGATAACGGGCCAAGATTGGGGAAAAAACGAGGCGCTCTGTAAAATCCGGATCGCCGCTGTCGAGCTTCCAAAAATTCTGGAAACCCACCCGAGATGTAAAATAGTGTGAGGAACAACTTTTGCTAAAGGTCCCTCCCTCTCATTCCCTCTCTACACTTCGGAAAAAGGCAGAGAAAAGAGAGAGGTGGCTGTATATATAGGCCCAAAAGTCTTTTGGAAAAATTCCCTCCATGTCCCAAGATTCGGGCGCCCGGTCCGGCCCAGCCCGATTTCGGGCGCCAACAGTGCGGCCCGGCCCGCCAATTTCCGGGCGCGCACAGTGCGGCCCGCCCAGCCCATCCCGCGCACGGGATCCAGCCGCGTCCAACCGGCCGTCCGACCCGGCCAAGGGCCCGACACGTGTCCGCCGAACAGGCGGCAGCCGTGCGGGCCCAACGGGGAGGCGCCACGTGCCCCCCTCCCCTGGTCAGCACGCGTGCGGCGCCAGCCACTGGCGTGGTGCCACGTGGGGCGGCGCCGCCAGACGCGACCGCCGGTCCGTCAACGCGCCGCCCACGTGCGCGTACGGCCGCAGTCGCGCGGTGCTGCGTGCGCCACGAGCACATGGGCCGGCCAATCCGGGGCCGCCACGTGGCGCGCCCCGGTCCACCGTGCACCGCGCACGCTGCCGCCCGCCTGCCCGGCCGCCCGCGCTGCCCGCGCGCGATCCCTGCGCGCGCGCGCGCTGCACCGGCCCAACCAGTGCCTGCCACGTGGCCCGCCGGTCCACCGTGCACCGGCGGCCCGCTCCGTGGACCGAGAGCCGTGCGCCGGCCCAATAAGAGCCTGCCACGTGTCCCCGGCCGGTCCACAGCTTCCCCCGTGCACCAATTTGCGCAGAAAACTTCCGGGGTCCGTTTTTGGGCATCCGGACTCCAAATTAAATAAGTAAATAGCCGTTTTCAAGCGTTTTTCCGCGCTGAATTCAAATACGGCCTCCGATTAGCCTGATTCCACTCCTAAAATTCGGCAAAGGCAGCCGAAGGTCAGGCTTGCTCCCAAATCATCTCTGGTTCCAAACAACATATCACTTTGACATGTTGGGGCCCCACACACCAATAATAGGTTTTCTACACCCCGAAACAGGGGCAAAACCACCGAAAAACCTAGGACACTACAATAGGATCTTCACATATGGAATGGCCCGGTGCGCAATTCCCTCACCTCTCGAGCAAGAATTCGCAACGGGCGCTCTCATAACCTAGATCCTCGCCAACCTCCAAAAAGTGAAGTCAATCACGTGCGACGGGTCAAAACATATCTCCTCAGAGCCGAGACGTGGAAAACATCGTGAACTCCGGCCAGCGCGGTGGAAGGGCAACTCTATAAGCCACAGGACCAATCCTCTTAAGTACCTCAAAGGGTCCAATAAAACGGGGACTGAGCTTCCCCCGAACTCCGAATCTCCGGACCCCTTTCGAAGGCGAGACCTTCAAAAAGACATGATCACCAATCTGAAACTCTAGGTCTCGCCGTCGAGTATCAGCGTAGCTCCTCTGACGACTCTGGGCTATCTCAAGATGTCGGCGTGCTAATCTGACTTTCTCTTCTGCCTCCATAGTAAATCTGGTCCCAAGTCCCTTCTCTCACCCACGTCACTCCAATATAAGGGCGACCGGCACTAATGCATCCATACAACGCCTCAAACGGAGCCATCCGATGCTCCCTGATAGCTGTTGTTGTACGCAAACTCAACCAGTGCTAAGTGCCGATACCACCCTCCTCCAAAATCCATAACGCACGCTCTCAACATATCCTCAAGGGTCTGTATGGTGCGCTCAGATTGGCCCATCATTCTGTGGGTGGAAAGCAGTACTAATCTGAGCTGGGTCCCCAAGGCTGACTGTAGACTCCCCCAAAAGTGTGATACAAACCTCGGGTCCCTATCTGATACAATCGAGGCGGGTACACCGTGAGTCCTCACTATCTCATCCAAATATAACTGTGCCAAACGCTCCAACGACCAAGTCATCTGTACAGGCAAGAAGTGTGCAGACTTGGTGAGTCTATCCACGACAACCCAAATAGCGTCGGCCCCACTCTGCCCCCTCGGCAGTCCAGTACGAAGTCCATGGTGATGTGGTCCCCACTTCCACTCAGGAATTGGAAGACTCTGTACTTGCCAGCAGGAACCCCATGCTCTGCCTTCATTGCTGACAAGTTAAATAATGAGCCATAAATCTTCCAATATCCTGCTTCATTCCGGGCCACCAAAATGTGCCTTGAGGTCCTTATACATCTAGTACACCGGATGAATGTATAAGGCATATAATGGGCCTCTCTCAAAAATCTGATTCTCTGAGCTCGGTGGTCCATAGGCACACACACTGTCCCTGTACCGCAGTACTCCCGAGCTATCCACAGCAAAATCCCCTATCTGATCTGCCTGAATCTGCGATCTAATCCTCGTCAAGTGGGGGTCCTCACTCTGTGTCTCTCTAATCCTGTCCAACAGAGTGGGCCGCAAGACCACGGACATGAGTCTAGCAGAGACCCCAGAGGATACACCTCAATCTGAAGGCGCCTCAACTGCTCAACAAGCGTGGCTGCTGCTGATCAACATGCTCAAGCTCTGCGCTAACCTCCTACTCAAAGCATCTGCTACAACATTGGCCTTGCCAGGATGATAAAGGATCTCACATCATAGTCCTTTATATAACTCCAACCAACTGGCGTTGCCTCAAATTCAGCTCCCTTTTGAGTAAACAAGTACTTTAAACTCTTATGATCCGTGTAGATCTCAGCAGTGCTCCCCGTAGAGGTAATGCCGCCATAACTTCAGCACGAACCCACGGCTGCAAGCTCCAAGTCGTGAGTAGGGTATTCTTCTCATATCCTTTAATGCCGTGAAGATAAGCAATTACCCTACCATGCTGCATCAAACACATCCCAAACCGCTGTGGGAGCATCACTATATATCACAAATCCATCGCCCATCACAGGTAGTGCTAAAACTGGTGCCGAGATCAATCTCCTCTTCAGTTCCTCAAACTTTCCTTTCACCCACCGCTCAGTCCAAAAAAACCTTATTCCCTTCCTGGTCAAACTGGTCAGGGAGTAGAGAGCTTCGCAAGCCCTCTACAAACCGACGGTAATAACCTGCTAATCCCCAAAAACTACGGATCTCAGTAACCGTCGTCGGTCTAGGCCATCCCGAACAGCAACAATCTTCGTCGGGCGTCTACTGCCAACTCCTGCGCTGATACAACATGGCCTAGAAAAGCGACCTCCCGAAGCCAAAATTCGCACTTCTTAAACTTGGCATACAGCTTCTTCTCTCGCAGAAGCTGCAGCACTATCCTCAAGTGCTCCTCATGCTCCCAAATCACCCGGGAGTAAATCAGAATGTCTCAATAAACACAACGACAAACCGATCCAAGTACGGCTGAAATACCCGTTCATTAAATCCATGAATGCTGCAGGGGCATTTAGTTAATCCAAAGGCATAACTGTTAAACTCATAATGCCCGTATCGGGATCTAAAAGCCGTCTTGGGATTGTCCTCGGCCCTCACCCTCAGCTGGTGGTAACCTGACGGAGATCAATCTTGGAGAACACACGACCTCTCACTGCACTGATCAAACAGATCATCACCGTGGAAGGGGGTACTTTGTTCCGGATGGTCCTTTATTCAGCTCTCTGTAGTCCACACATAATCGAAGCGACCCATCCTTCTTCTTCTCACAAATAAAACTGGCGCTCCCCACGGAGATACACTGGGCCTCACAAAGCCCACATCCATCAAGTCCTGCACTGGGCCTTCAGCTCTCTCAGCTCGGCAGGTGCCATCCTATAAGGCCTTCGAGATTGGTGCGGTTCCTGGAACCAACATCAATCACAAACTCAATCTCCCTCTCCGGCGGTATGGTCGACAACTCTGAGGGAAACACTCATTGGAACTCGCTGGACAATAGGGATATCCTCGAGTCCAGTGCCCGCCGTAGGCACCTCTACAATCGTCGCCAGGAAGGCGGTACAACCCCTACTCATCATCCGCCGGCTCTCACCGAAGAAATAGTAATGGCAATAGGTACTCTGGCAGCCTCTGTAAACGAACTCCTCCTTCCAGGCTCGCGGAGGGTCATCCACGTCCTCTCTCTGCAGTCAATGGTGGCGAAAATACCGAGCTACCAATCCATGCCAACTACCACGTCGAAATCCTGGAGCTGCCCATCACAGACGAACAAGTCTGCCGGCAGGACCCAGGTTCCCCACTGTACAGGCAATCCCACAACACTCCTCGACATGCAAGACATGGTCTGGAATCTGAACCTCTAATTCATGCGATAAAGAAACTGCCTCTAACCATGTAGGGATGCAAATGCTCTACTAATAAATGAATGCGTGCACCAGTATCAAAAAGAGCATGAGTACGAACTGCAGAAATCAAAATAGTACCTGCGACGACATGATCAGCTGCTGAAGCATCCTCAACCTGGGGGCATAGACTCGCCCGCTCGGCGACGGGGGACGTCGCTCTGGCTGTCGCGAAGAGGAAGAAGCCTGATCAGGCCTACCATAGGCCCAAGAAGGCCCTGCTGTCATGTGAGGAACAGAAGGTGCTGAAGCGGCGCGGAGGAGCTGGATGACCCTGCCCTGGGGCATGAACTCTGAATGTGACCGGCCTGTCCACAACGAAAACAACGGCCGTGTCTCTGCTGACAATGCATCGGTAAGTGCGGCCCCTCCACAAAAGACACATCGATCCTGACGGGGCTGCCGCGAAGTCTGCTGCTGTCTGAGATGACTGCTGTGGTCGAGGCGGTCGACGCTGCTGCGAAGACGGAATGATGAGATGATCTAGATCTTCTGGCGCCCCTGGCATCCACGACCCTGAGGATGGAATCGTGGGGGTCTCGGGAGTCCTGCTACTCGACTGCCCCTCATCCACTGGCGCCGGGCGCTTCGCCCCTGGAGTCCCTACGGGGGCTGGAGCCACCTCATCCTAACTACCTCTCCAAACCAACATATAACGCCTGCTCCTCAGAGGCGTCTAATGTCTGCATCTGCGGGCAGCGAACAAGCTGAATAAATGTCCTGGCGCAGCCCCCGCTCAAACATGTAAACCTGGTGAGCCTCATCCTGCCACGTGAGGCATACTAGCTAACAGCTGATTGAAGTTAGCTATGTACACATGCAAACGGCCTATCTCCCCTGCGGAGATTCCTCAGCTTCCTCCTCCAGTCTGACTACACTCTCAGAAAGAAGGCCCCTAGAAGAAGTCTGCGGAACTCCGCCAAGGAAGAATTGCGTCCCAGGCGGACCAGCAGCCGCACACATCCGCCACCGAAGTCCTCGGCATTGCCCTCCAGAAAATGCGCTGCCAAGAAGAACCCAACCGATCCTTGACGATAAACTCTCAAAGTGACGCTCCATTGCCGTGACCAGTCTCGTCCTCCCACGGCTTCAGCACCCAGACCAGAGGAAACGGGGTGATCGACGCGGAACCCTCATCAGAGATCAACCGCTGCATGCTGCTCAAAGAAGTTAAAAGGTCCCGACGCTCAGACGGTGGTCGGCGAGACAGACCACTCGACCTGCCAGCTGGTGCTGACAGAGGAATCACAGGGGTCGCTTGCAAGTCTGGCTAAGAGGCACGGCGAACTCTCAGGGTGCTACACAGTCTGTGACCTCTGCTCTAACAAAGCATCATCCTACCCAAGCATCCTCCTGGCGCGGGAACCTCCTCCTGGCGCTGCGAGGCCTCCTCTTGGCGTCGCAA
>CM055066.1:20303729-20371869 GCA_029204045.2 Tillandsia leiboldiana
TGTTGTTAGTCTTTGATGTTACCGGTTTGATATGAGTTTTTAGTTTACTCGATGTTTGACTTTATTGGGTTTTTGACGACGTTGCGGTCCCTAGGCACGACGATTTCGGTTTTTTGGGTTTAAGTAACAGTGGTTGGGACCACTGGTTTGACCTGATTAGGGTAAGGTGTTATTTGTGCTTTTGGTATTTAGTAGGCAAGCAAGCCAGTCCTGATTTGCTTGTAGGAGGTCGCGGGAGCGGTCGTAGATCTTCAACTAGGTGGGTCCCTTGCTATAAGTGCAACAAGTGCAGTAAGTGCATCTATCATCATAAAAAGGCTGTTAAATTGTCTAACAAAGTAGATGGAATGTTAATCTTTCGCTTAAATGTTCTTTTCATTCTAACATGATAATTGTAGCAACTGCGGTCGCGGTGCTCCATACACGCCGACACCGGCAAATATTGGGGTGGGATGCTGCACGTACACAGGCGGATTGGCCTCCACCTGGTGGGAACTGTAGTGTACCGGATTCTTGGTTAGAGCTTACCGACTCTGCAGATGGGCTTTTTTGGTGAGAAAAGCCTTGAGCATGTGTATTTTCAGATTACAGCGGAGTTCGGGAGGTTCCAGGCAGCGGCGGAGGTGCGGAGGTAGAAAAGTGAGTTGGCTTGACACTTTTTATTATTTTATTTATTAAATTGCTTTAATTAATTTTGTGTTTTATGCCTTCCTTAGTGCTGTTGGTGGAGGAGGGAGTTGGCAGAGGGTTGAGGAGTGCTAATAAAGTGAATAGGTGAATTAATTAAGTGAATAGGTGTGCTTTTAATTTTCCTTTCACTTTATTTAAGCTCTCTTTCACTCTCCCTCTCGAACTGCACCTCTTTTTCCTCTTCTCCAAGGGCTCTGTGGGTTTGGTCTGAAGCAGAGGAAGAAGAAGGGAAAGGAAGAAGAAGGAAGCTAGAAGGAGAGGGTTCTTGAGCTGTTTTCTTCGCTGCAAGGGCGTGGAGCCTTCCGTGGGTGCGGCGAGCCTCGTGGAGGTGAGTTTTAAATTAATTATCTATTTTATTTTTGTGAAGCGTGGGTTTTGGCTTCTCTCCTTGCCTATCCTTTTCTTTCTTTTTGCTGTTGGGCGGGGGACTTGTTGTCCGGTTCTTGACAGCATGAGGCTTGGGAGGCGGGCCGCTGCGCACTGTCGAGCAGGAGTTTGCTCGCAGCAGGCGCCGCTGCGCGGGCGCGCATGAGCGCCGCGCGCAGCAGGCGCCCTGCTGCTGTAGTCGTGCAGCGGAGCGCCAGGCCGCCAGCAGCCTCTCCCCTGGGCGTCCCGCCAGGGCAGGCGCGCGCAGCTGGCCGCGGGCACTGCGCGGACCGCGCGCAGTGCCGCGGGCCCCGCGCGGGCCGCGCGCGGCACTGCGGTGCGGGCGCAGTGCCGCGGGCACTGCGCGGACCGCGCGCAGTGCCGCTGGCCCGCGCGGCCCGCGCGCGGACTGCGGTGCGGGCGCAGTGCCGCGGGCACTGCGCGGACCGCGCGCAGTGCCGCGGGCCCGCGCGGGCCGCGCGCGGCACTGCGGTGCGGGCGCAGTGCCGCGGGCACTGCGCGGACCGCGCGCAGTGGCGGGCCCCGCGCGGGCCGCGGTGCGGCACTGCGGTGCGAGCGCAGTCCGCGCGGGGCCTTCGCGGACCCCGCGCGGGGGCCATGGCCGCGCGGGCTTGCAGGCCGCGCGCTAGGCGCGCGGGCTGCAAGGCCCGCCGCGCGGGCGGCCATGGGCCGCGCGGGCTTGCAGGCCGCGCGCTAGGCGCGCGGGCCTGCAAGGCCCGCGCGGGAGGCCTGTGCGCGCGGGCTTGCAGGCCACGCGGGTCTGCAAGGCACCGCGCGGGCGGCCTAGTGCCGCGGCGGGCTTGCAGGCCGCGGCTAGGCGCGCGGGCCTGCAAGGCGCCGCGCGGGCGGCCTTTGTGCCGTGCCGCCGCGAGCGGCGCTGTTGCCGCGCGGGCTGCGGCCCGGCAACGCGCCGCGGCGTGGGTGCGATGGGTTTTCCGCGCCACACGCGGTGTTCTCGTCGCTGGATGAGGTTTTGTCGCCTTGTGGGCGCAGTTTTCGACCGCGGCTTTTCTGATCCCAGTTTCCACCTTTTTCGCAGTGTGCCTCAGTGTCAGCTTGGCTACGTGATCGGTGTGGTGAGCGCTGTGCCGCGAGGAGTTGTGAGATCACGCCGAGACCTTCGTTGGGCGCGCGGCTTTTGCGGGTTCTTCACAGGTGGGTTGGTTTCTTCCGAAAGGATTGCGGGATGCCCATTTTGTTTCCAAACGCAAAGGTATTGTGACCTTGTGCTATCAGGCAAGTGCGGGTCGGCCGCGCAGGTCGCGGGTTATGGTTTCGACTGGGACACATATTATGCTAATTGGTGTTCGCTCTGGATTTCACAGCTGTATTCGAAGCCCCTGGCCGAGTTACCAGGGGGGTCTACCCTGGCCGAGTTACCAGGAGGATATTTCTCCCCGGCCGAGTTACCGGGAGGGCTTTTCCCTGGCCGAGTCACCAGGAGGGTACCTTTCCCCGGCCGAGTTACGGGAGGACTTTTTCCCTGGCTGAGTTACCAGGAGAGTACTTCCTGGCCGAGACACCAGTGGAAGCTCGCCCCCGGCCGAGTTACCGGGTGGCTGCGGGGGAATGACATGTGCGGGTGGTCATTTTCATTTGATGCTAGATGTCATTTAGTACAGCATTGCATGGAGGCATATAGTGATAGATTTACTTACAGCTTTCATTTCATATTATCTATCTATCTATCTGTTTTTGCCTCCAGTGGACTTGGTGGGCTACCGAGGATAGGACATCGGTACCCACTGAGATCTGACTTTTCAGTTGATCTCACACCCGCGTGTGTGACAGGTGTTTCTGAGGCGGCCGTTCCAGGGCCGGCACGTGCGGAGTCTTCAGACCGTGGCAAGGGCTTGGCCGACTAGTGCCTCCTGGGTCTGTAGAGTCCACAGGTAGAGCTACCCGGGTATTTTTTGGTTTCCCACTTTTGTACTAGATAGTGGTGGTGTACCCCATTTTGGGAGGTGGTAGTGGATATTGTACCTGGACTTTTACTTAGTGACTTTGTATGCAGTTTATTTTCTCAGTGTTGCATCTCTTTTGCTCTGGTACTTGTATGGCTAGATCCCTTTTTACAGGTTAGACGCTTCGTCTGTGCGGCAGTTTCCGCACAGACGGCGGATCTGTTGGCGAGCCCGGGTCGCAGGCTCGACCCCGGGGCGTGACAGATTAGGTGGTATCAGAGCCTAGGTGTTTAGGTCATTGGGGACTTAGGGACCCTAGGCTTTTGGTTGGACAGTGGATTGACTGTCGAGAGAGATGTGTGGTAGCGAGAGTTTTGGTTGTGTTGTGACTCCCCAGGGATTTCGGGCGAGTGACTTTTCATGTTAGCTCTCTAAAGTAGTTCTGTTGGCTGCAGACAACACAACACTTTAGAGTTGGAAACATGTTTTTGACTTTCGCTTGCTTTGGGTTGTGAGGTTTTGGTTCTCTGACACCCTGTTTTCCCTGTCACAGTTGCCTGAGATGCCTCCGAGACGTCGTGCGACGACGAGGGCGCACTCCGCGTCTGAGGACAGGCCCGAGCAGGAAAAGGCTACACAGGGGGAGGGTTCATGAGCTGCGGGCCCAAGTGGCCCAGTGTCTGAGGCGTTGCGGCGCCAGGAGGAGGCAGCCAAACGGCAGGAGTTAAATATGGAGCGGATGATGAGGTTACTGAGCAGAGGACATCTGCGGCACCGCCAGCGGCGACTTCGTCGACCTCATCGCAGATCGCCCGCTGACAGAGTCGGAGCAGAGGGAGCTCACGGATCGATTAGCTTATAGCAGCCAGTTCCGTCCTCCGCGATTCGCCGGGCAGAGTTCTGAGCCACGGGAAGTAGAAAACTTGATTTCAGCAATAAAGAAGCTATTTGAGAACCTGTTTATTAAGGAAAAGCATCAGGTGTATTTGGCTACACACTTCCTGGAGGGTGACGCGGAGACTTGGTGGCGTCGTGTCCGCCCCCCGGGACCGCCAGGAGACCCAGGTGATGTCTTGGCAGGAGTTCGCGCTTTGCTACTCGGGGCCTATTCCCCGACAGTGCAAAGCAGAAGCTTGAGGGGGATCTCCGTCGACTGCAGCAGGGTAGTCGACCCCTTCCGGATTACATCCGAGAGTTCCAGTGTTTATTGAGCAGCGTGCCACATGTTGCCCCTGACGAGGCCCAGAGGGTGGACCTGTTCGAGCGAGGGCTGCACCCGGATATTTATCACCTAGTTCATTCACACCGATCGCTGGACTCTGGACGCAGCCATGGAGCGTGCACGGTGGGTCTCTCGAGGGAGGGTGATCATGGCAGAGAGAGGCGGGGCACCAGGGACTAGTGCCGGGGAGAAACGCCCCGCACCGTAGGATTCTGGACAGACGAGCAGACCGCGGCCCCCGAGGCCGCCTCAGATTCCGCCTCGAGGCCGCGGGGCATAGAGGAGACAGAAATCGGGGGTGCTCCCGGCCTCCTAGGCAGCAGCAGCAGCAGCAGAGCCGCACCGATAGTTGTGTGATTTGCGGCGGACCCCACGCCCCCCAGCAGTGTGACCAGCGGCAGGGCCGATGTTACCGGTGTGGGCAAGCAGGGCACAGGTCGTGGTCTTGTCCTAGAGCGGGGTCATCGGCAGCGTCGGCAGCTTCGGTTCTTCCTCCACCGCCTTTCAGACGGGCGGATCTTCGACAGGTTTTGGCCAGGGGGATAGGGCTGCTTCGTCGCGGCAGTCGGACAGGCGACCACCCCCGAGCGGCAGGGTGTACACCGCACAGATCGATGATACGGAGGCAGCTGGCCACGTGGTGGCAGGGTATTATCCTTATCTCCTCTACTCGCACTAGAGCTTATTTGATACCGGAGCATCTCATTCATTCATCAGTAGGACATTTGCATTCATGCATGGGCTAGAGATAGGACCGTTGCCTTTTGCTCATGAGGTCCAGGTACCCGATCATGTTCTACACGTTGATGAGTGTTGTTGGTCCTGCCCTGTGCAGTTAGGGCCTTAGATTTTACCTGTAGATCTTTTGGTCCTTCGCCAGCTCCGGGATTTTGACGTAGTTTTGGGGATGGATTGGTTGACTCAGTATTACGCTGCTATTGATTGTCGAGAGAGGACTGTGACCCTCAGGGAGCCGGGTCAGGAGGAGTATGTTTTCAGAGGTTGTCAGAGTACGCTGTTTGCAGCGACAATCTCTTCTGCTAGAGCCCGACAGCTGATGAGTCGTGGTTGTGTTGCTTTCTTAGCTACTGTTGTCGAGGCGCCTACGGCGATGCCTGGACTCGAGGACATTCCTATCATCCGAGAGTATCCAGATGTGTTCCCTCCCGAGCTATTGTCTATGCCGCCGGATCGAGAGATTGAGTTTGTGATTGACGTGGTTCCTGGAACCACGCCAATCTCTAAGGCACCCTATATAATGGCACCAGCAGAATTGAGAGAGTTAAAGGCTCAGCTTCAGGATCTCTTGGATCGCGGGTTTGTTCGTCCTAGTGTTTCTCCTTGGGGAGCCCCGATTCTTTTTGTGAAGAAAAAGGACGGGTCACTTAGGCTTGTGTGGACTACAGAGAATTGAATAAAGTGACCATTAAGAACAAGTATCCACTTCCTCGGATTGATGATTTATTTGATCAGCATCAGGGAGCCACGGTTTTCTCGAAGATAGATCTGCAGTCCGGTTACCACCAGCTGAGGGTGAGGGCCGAGGATGTGTCCAAGACGGCGTTTAGGTCTCGGTATGGGCATTACGAGTTTACAGTGCTACCTTTGGTTTGACGAATGCCCCGGCTGCGTTCATGGATCTGATGAACCGAGTCTTTCAACCGTACCTGGACCGTTTTGTGGTGGTTTTCATTGATGACATCCTGATTTACTCCCGTAGCGACTTTGAGCACGAGGAGCACTTGAGGTTAGTGCTGCAGCTTCTGAGGGAGAAGAAGCTGTATGCGAAGTTAAAGAAGTGTGCCTTTTGGCTTCTGGAGGTTTCTTTTCTAGGCCACATCGTTTCAGCCGCAGGAGTGGCAGTGGACCCGGCGAAGATTGTTTCAGTTCGGGATTGGCCTAGACCTATGACGGTGACGGAGATTCGGAGCTTCTTGGGCCTTGCGGGCTACTACCGTCGTTTTGTTGAGGGCTTTGCGAAGCTCTCTACCCCCCTCACTAGATTGACAAAGAAAGGGGTAAAATTTGTATGGACAGAGCAATGCCAGCAAAGCTTCGAGGATTTGAAGCAGCGATTGATTTCAGCACCAGTCCTTGCACTACCAGTTATGGGAGAGGGCTTCGTGATTTTCAGTGATGCCTCCCACAGCGGCCTTGGATGCGTGTTGATGCAGCAGGGTAGGGTAATTGCCTATGCTTCACGCCAGTTAAAGGATTATGAGAGAAATTACCCTACACATGACCTAGAGTTGGCTGCAGTTGTTTTGCCCTAAAGCTCTGGCGGCACTACTTGTATGGGGAGTGCTGTGAGGTCTTCACCGATCATCAGAGTTTGAAGTACCTGTTCACTCAGAAAGAACTCAATCTAAGGCAGCGCCGGTGGCTTGAGCTTTTGAAGGATTATGACTTGAGCATTCTCTATCATCCGGCAAGGCCAATGTGGTCGCGGATGCTTTGAGCAGGCGTTCAGGGCAGACCTTGAGCATGCTTATTACCCAGCAGAGACCACTGAGAGAGCAGCTAAGGAGTTTGGATTTAGAGATTGTGCCCCCAGGGGACTCTGCGAGGCTTATGTCATTGGTTTTGCAGCCCACTCTGTTGGATAGGATCAGACAAAAACAAAGTGAGGACCCCTATCTTCTGAGGGTTCGAGACCAGATGCAGCTTGGTCGGAGCGGGGACTTTTCTGTGGATGCCGCGGGAGTACTCCGGTACAGGGACCGCATTTGTGTGCCTGTGGATTTGGATATCAGAGAGCTGATCCTGAGGGAGGCTCACTGTACACCTTACACCCTCCATCCTGGGGGAACTAAGATGTATAGGAATTTAAAGGCACAATTTTGGTGGCAAGGCATGAAGAGGGATATTGGTAGGTTTGTAGCCCACTGTCTAACTTGCCAGCAGGTTAAGGCGGAACACCAGGTTCCCGCAGGCAAGTTACAAGCCTACCAATCCCTGAGTGGAAATGGGATTGTGTCACCATGGACTTTATTGTGGGTCTGCCGAGGACTCAGAGTGGAGCTGATGCTATATGGGTGGTCGTGGATTGATTGACTAAATCAACCCACTTTCTGCCGATTCAGTCAGGTTGGGCCTTGGAGAGGTTAGCACAGTTGTACCTTGACAAGATCGTGAGGCTTCATGGAGTGCCAGCTTCTATCGTGTCAGACAGGGACCCCAGGTTTACCTCGCAGTTTTGGAGGAGCTTGCAGACGGCCTTGGGGACCCAGCTTCAGTTCAGCACCGCCTTTCACCCACAGACCGACGGACAGTCTGAGCGGACTATTCAGACTCTGGAGGACATGTTGAGAGCTTGTGTCTTGAGCTTTAGCGGTGGTTGGGATCGACATTTGAGATTAGCAGAGTTTGCCTACAACAATAGCTTCCAGGCGAGTATCCAGATGGCGCCCTATGAAGCGTTGTATGGTAGGAAATGTCGATCGCCTCTATGTTGGAGTGATGTGGGTGAAAGGAAAACTTTGGGGCCAGATTTGCTTTTGGACGCCGAGGATAAAGTCAAGGTTATTCGACGCCACTTGGTCACTGCTCAGAGCCGGCAGAAGAGCTACGCCGATAGGAGGCGGCGAGACTTGGAGTTCCAGGTAGGCCGATCCCCGATGTCGTCGCAGTACACTTCGTAATCTTCCCGGGTGTCGGCAGCACAAGTATTGGTGCCCTGGTTAACCTCCTTTTGAGTTCCTCAAAGCTTTCCTGGCATTTGGCCGTCCATATGAACTTCTCCCCTTTTCTGGTCAACCGATTCAAAGGGGTAGCAATCTTCGCGAAACCCTCTACAAAACGCCTGTAATATCCTGCCAGTCCTAGGAAACTGCGGACCTCTGTCACCGTCGTCGGCGGCTGCCAGTCGACCACGGACTCCACCTTCTTCGGATCCACGGAGATTCCCTGTGCCGAGATCACATGTCCTAGGAAGCCGACTTCGCGTAGCCAGAACTCACACTTCTTGAGTTTAGCGAACAGCTCCTGCTCCCTGAGAGTTTGGAGGACTGTTTGCAAATGGTCCTCGTGTTCCTCATCGGTAGTGGAGTAGATCAGTATGTCGTCGATGAAAACCACCACGAACCGATCCAGGAAGGGTCTGAAGATCCGGTTCATCATGTCCATGAAGACTGCGGGGGCGTTCGTGAGTCCGAAGGGCATAACCGTGAACTCGTAGTGGCCGTACCGGGTCCGGAAAGCAGTCTTCGGAATGTCCTTGTCCCGAACCCGGAGTTGGTGGTAGCCCGACTGTAAATCGATCTTGGAGAAGACCGTCGCCCCTCTCAGCTGGTCGAAGAGGTCATCTATTCTAGGCAGGGGGTACTTGTTTTTCTCTGTGACTTTGTTTATTCCTCTGTAATCAATGCAGAGACGCAGGCTTCCGTCTTTCTTCCGCACGAAGAGTACCGGTGCGCCCCAGGGTGACACACTCGGTCTTATGAACCCTTTATCCAAGAGGTCTTCCAGTTGTGCTTTAAGCTCCTTTAGTTCTGCGAAGGCCATTCGGTAAGGTGCCTTCGAAATAGGCTGCGTGCCCGGTAGTAGTTCGATGGGGAATTCCACCTCCCGTTCAGGGGGCATCCCAGGCAGTTCCGTGGGGAAGACGTCGGGGAAGTCCCTCACCACTGGAATATCGGCGAGCGTCGTCGGGGGTCGGGTAGCCAAATCCACCGATGCCAAGTAGGCCACGCAACCACCCTCCACCAGTCTTCTGGCCCGGGTCGCTGAGATGATCGCCGGGAAGGAGATGCTCTTACCCATCATGTACACATGCTCAGGGAAACCCGGTTCGTGTAAACGCAGCTGTCGCTTGTCACAATCGATGAGTGCCTGGTACCTCGTGAGCCAGTTCATGCCCAGCACCACGTCGTACTCCTTCAGGGGGATTACCACTAAATCCCAAGGGCATGCTAGTCGCCCTAGTTTAATCGAGCAGGCGGTCACGACGCTGACCGCCTCCAAGGTCCCTCCCGCCGTTTGCACTGTCAAGGGGTTTTGGAGGGGTGTCTCCTCGAGACCAAACAAAAACACGAAGTCACGGGAAATGAAAGAGTGTGTTGCTCCGGTGTCGAAAAGGGTTCTAGCACGGGAATTGGAAACAGAAGTAGTACCTGCAAGTGCTTCCTCCGGCGGATCTGTCTCTTGGTGGGTCATTGAGAAGACTCTCCCGCCTGGTTGTGGCTGCCGGTCCTCCTCGCGCCGTGGTGCAGGGGGCCTAGACGTCGACGCCATAGGGGCTTTCCCCCGCCCTTAGAGCTGTGGCGTGGGCGTAGAAGCTGCGGAGGACGCAGACCCCCCGCCTAAGGGGCAGTTGCGGCGGAAGTGCCCTCGTCTGCCGCACCTGAAGCAGTGGTCGCCCTTTTGGGGGCACTCCCCCGGAATGTGCCCTCCCCCGCATATGACACAAGGCCTATTCCCTGGCCTCGGTCCTCCTGTTGGCGCGCTTCGGGACCCTGCCTGAGGTCTCCACCGTTTGGGGGCCCCGCCCCCGCCCCAAGAGCCTCCTCCCGAGTTCTGCTGTTGCCGCTTCCGGTCCTCTAGCCGCGTCGAGTTCTCCCTTCTGGCGCGGGTGACCGCAAAACCCCGCTCCACCGTAGTGGCTCTGTCGACCACTTTCTGGAAGGTGTGTAGTTCGGCTGCTTGCACCACCTCGAAGATATTGCTCCGCAAGCCATCCACAAAGAGCTGCGCCTTGTGTGCCTCGTCCCTTATGACGAACGGGACGCAGTTTGCTAGCCGGACGAACTCCCGCTGATACTCCATGACCGTCCGGTTCCCCTGTTGGATGTGGTTCAGGTCATCCTCCAACTTTTTCTTGACACTGTTGGTGAAGAAGGCCCCGAACAGTTCCTGTTTGAAGGTTGTCCAGGACGGAAATGTGGTACCCTTAGTAGGATCGGGGCGTACCGTCTTCCACCACAAGCGGGCGTTCCCCTCCAAGCAGTGGACCGCTAGGGGAACCCGCTCGTCGTCCTCCATGAGCAGGTCTTCAAAAAGTTTCTCCATCGACCCCACCCATTTCTCGACGACCCACGGATCAGTCGTGTCCCCTTCGAACGTGGGTGGGTCGTATTTCTTGAAGTCTTTCAGGTTGGCCCGCACCCGATCCCGCTCGGTCATCGCACCCGTCCCCTCCCTCGCGGCGGTGGCAGCCACGGTCGAGGCAGGTGTGACTACAGTCTCCTCCAGAGTAACCCTGCTGGTCGTCCCCGGCGCCGGTCCCGTAGTCGTCGCCGGTGGTGGCGCTGTCGGTGGTGCCGCGGCCGGCGCTGTCGACCCCTGTGGGGGACCCGGGGCGACCGTCACCGTCGCGGCCTGTTGCCGTTGCGTCAACTGACGCACGTGCTCAGTAAGGTTGGCCAGATTCCCCGCCATCTCCTGCAGTTGTTGCCGCAGGAGCTGGTTCTCCGCGGCCGTCGACGCCGTCGCGTCTGCTTCCGCGTCCCCGGCCGATGATCTAGTACGGGCCATGTCTGTCATACATCACAAGAGTCAACTTTAGACTACCCTGCTAACAACAACCATAAAGTGAAAGCGAGGACTCAACATTTTCCCCCCTTCGGCCACTCACGTTCTACAGTCCTAAGCCCTACCCATTTCATTCATATGTAGGCAAGTGAGGGTTGTCTACGGATGTCGGCACTAATTGTTGTGATTGGAAGAACTCTCTGATACCATTTAATCTGTCACGCCCCGGGGGTTTTGTTTTAGCGGAAACGATTCATATAAGTCGAATATTTGATGTGTGAATTTTTTTTTTTTTTTTTTTTTTTTTTTTTGTGTTTTTAAAAGAAGGAACCCCTCTTCCCCGGCACGTGCCCAGACCCGCCACACATACATGGTCACTCTGCAAACGGGCAGAGTCTCCCCTGTACATGCACGGCGTAGCGTTCGGTACATGTTCCAACATACGCAACCAATCAATCACAACAATCATTCACAACCAACCAGCATTCTAAACTAATAAAAGAAGATCACATGGCCGATCAGTTTGGAAAGGATAAATCCACAGTTTTGAAAGGGCGCCTACCCGGCGCTTACGTTTTGAAAGCTAGTTTTCGAAGTCAGCATAAATCCACAAGGTTTGAAAGCGGTGCCCACCCGACACCAAGTTTTGAAATCCCTTTCGCAATCCATAAATCCACAGGGTTTTGAAACCAGTGCCCACACGACACTTAGATTTTAAAAACGGTTTTCGCAATCCTTTCTTTGGCTTCTGCCTTCTCTTTGGTTTTTAAATGGCCGATAGAAATAAAGGGAAAATATTGCACGAGGGGACTAAATGTAACCCGTACCAACATCCACGCCGACCCCACGAGGGTATCGCGAACCACTCACATAACTACAATGTAATGAAAAGCGAGAATAAAAGAAGAAATACAGTCCAGGGTCCCCAGCGACCCAGCTGCTCCTGTCCCGTCCTCACCACCGCCTACCTCTCTCCCCGTCTGGATCCTGTCACGAAGTGAGATGTCAGTGACGCAGAAATAGTAGAGCAGGAGAATATAGTTAAACAAACCGTGAAGACAACCGGAGCAACCACCCTCCCAAGGAGGAAAGGCAACCTGTACACCTGCATCCTGTAATACCCGGACACGTCGGACAGCTAAACCGACGGCCCACACCGTACCTGCAGAAACCCGACCACGCCGGACAACTAAACCAACGGGTCGCACCGCTCGCACCTCGGCGCCTCAACCCCACCACTAATAAGGGGCCCCACTACGTCACCTCGTGGGTATACACCGGTCATAGACCACTTTTCCGGAAAAGCGCACCCTTTGCGGTGGCCAAACCGCGGGTGCGCGTGTGGCAACCTCGAGCCAAGTAACCGTAACCACCATCATGTCAGCATCATAATATAAATAACAAGAGTAATGAGGTAAATGAGGTAAAGTGCATAATCGAAAACAAGGTAATATTGCGCGCACTCGAAGGTGGCCCGCTGACATATAAGGGTTAAAAAGAGAATCACCGTCGGCAACCGACGCTAATCACTGTAGCGAACCCACTAACATGCATAAGCTATCGCCCATCATTATTTAACCCCAGTACACTTAGAATAGACCCCGCCCAACATGATAGAATTTAGAGGCTAGGAATAAAGTAAATACCACCGACCTGTCGCTAGTAGAAAAACCACGCTCGGCTCCCCGCGTCCCGGCGCGCTCCCCTAAGCTGCAAAACGGGATCCCCGGGCGGGGAGGTCAAGAACCTTTAAACGCGAAGTAAGGAAAAGGCCCAACACCGGCCGGCCCCCGACGGCCGCGACCGAACCCCCCCACGCGCCGCCGTGCTGTCCGCGCGGCGCCTCGCATGTGCGGGCTGCCCCGCGGCTGCCCCGCATGGCACCCCCGCATGCGCGGGCCGCACCGCGCGGTGCCCCCGCATGCGCGGGCTGCCCCGCGCGGCGCCGCGCATGCGGGTGCCCCGCACGGCGCCCCGCATGCGGGTGCCCCGCACGGCACCCCCGCATGCGCGGGCTGCACCGCGCGGTGCCCCCGCATGCGCGGGCTGCCCCGCGCGGCGCCCCGCATGCGGGTGCCCCGCACGGCGCCCCCGCATGCGCGGGCTGCACCGCGCGGTGCCCCCGCATGCGCGGGCTGCCCCGCGCCGCGCCCCGCATGCGGGTGCCCCGCACGGCGCCCCCGCATGTGCGGGCTGCACCGCGCGGTGCCCCCGCATGCGCGGGCTGCCCCGCGCGGCGCCCCGCATGCGGGTGCCCCGCACGGCACCCCCGCATGCGCGGGCTGCACCGCGCGGTGCCCCCGCATGCGCGGGCTGCCCCGCGCGGCGCCCCGCATGCGGGTGCCCCGCACGGCACCCCCCGCGTGCGCGGGCGGCCCCGCACGGCGCCCCGCATGCGGGTGCCCCGCGCGGCGCCCCCGCATGCGCGGGTTGCACCGCGCGGTGCCCCCGCATGCGCGGGCTGCCCCGCGCGGCGCCCCGCATGCGGGTGCCCCGCACGGCACCCCCGCATGCGCGGGCGGCCCCGCACGGCGCCCCGCATGCGGGTGCCCCGCGCGGCGCCCCCGCATGCGCGGGTTGCCCCGCGCGGCGCTCCGCGTGCGATGGCACGCCCCTCTCCTTCCATCTCCGACGAAATCAAGAAACCCCCCCCTCGCTCGTGACGAGAAAAGACAAGAAAAGAAAACGAAAGCACGGCTCACCTTGTTTTGGTCGGTACCGGGCGAAGGAGAGGGATCGTCCTCTTCACGTTCGTCGGATCTTTGCGGGGAGGCGATCGCTCTCTTCTCTTCCACGCCGGCCGATGGAAAGGACGAGGGTTTTGGGGAACCGTTCCTCGTCCACGCTCGGATATTGTACGCCAAGGAGGGGGGAGGCGAGGTTTAGGAAACCTAATTCCCAAGGCCGAATACTTAGACGTTTTGGGCGTAGTGGATTTTGGACCCCAAATTAATTTTAACCCCTCGAGTGAAAGGAAAACAAAAAAGGGGTGGTTTAATCCCATACCTCAAACTGATCGACTAAAATCGATCTGATTGCGGACCAGAGTTCGGTCCGCCCCCGGTAATTGTGTAAGTCACCTGGGCTACGGTACCAGCTTCCGGAATTTATTCTGGGAGATCCGGGGGTCGGAATCCAAAACCGATCGCGCCGCCGGTCTCCGTTTCGCGAGCTTTATTAACCAAAAATACCCGCGAGCCCCGACCGTCTGCCCAGAAAAACAAGGAAAAATTACCCTCGAACCCCTATTGTCAACCAGACGGTTCGATAAAAAATCGACGGAAAGCCCCGAAAGGCAAAATAAATCCGCGGTTATCACAAGAAGAAAGGAAATCAATAGATTTAATCCTATGTTTCTTCATCTATATTGATTGATTTGATTATAGGTTTTCATACTTAGATTTTGAGTAGAATCAAATCAATGAATACTTAGATGGTATTTTCGATCTATTTCTAATCTAAGTATTCGGCGGATCATCACCACCCAAAAACAATGATTTCCCCAAAATCGGCGCGTGGACTCGCGTGGCCTTGTGGATTCAAGGTGCTACCGCTCTCATGGATTCGGAGCGAGGTACGTTCGTGGATTCGAGACGTGCTACTGGGTGAAGACCGTGGATTCGGTCAGACGTCGTGGATTCGGCGTTGGACGCAGATCGTGGATTCGAGAAGCGTTGCGGAGCGAGCGGAGAAGATCAACTAGGAGCGTATGGAAAAAGGTTGAGTGGTCTGTGAGTACGGTATATCACCTTTGTACGTGTTATAATTCTAGTGGATTTCACCGTGTTATCGGTCCCGTGGTTTTTTACTCCGGTTTGGAGTTTTCCACGTAAAAATCTTGCGTGTTATTTTTATTTCCGCATTGGGTTTTATTGCGCAACGATTTTTGAGTGTTTAATGCTAGGTTATATGTAATAATGGATCTAAATAGGGGAAAAACACCTAGAGGGGGGTGAATAGGTGTAAACAATAAACACTCAAAAAATCATTGCGCAATAAAAACCCAATGCGGAAATATAAATGAACCCGCAAGATTTTTACGTGGAAAACTCCAAACCGGAGTAAAAAACCACGGGACCGATAACACGGTGAAATCCACTAGAATTAAACATGTACAAGGTGATATACCTACTCACAGACGACTCAACCTTTTCCATACGCTCCTAGTTGATCTTCTCCGCTCGCTCCGCAACGCGTCTCGAATCCACGATCTGCGTCCAACGCCGAATCCACGGCGTCCAACGTCGAGTCCACGACGTCTGACCGAATCCACGGTCTTCACCCAGTAGCACGCTTCGAATCCACGAACGTACCTCGCTCCGAATCCACGAGAGCGGTTGCACCTTGAATCCACAAGGCCACGCGAGTCCACGCGCCGATTTTGGGGTAAATCGTTGTTTTTGGGTGGTGATGATCCGCCGAATACTTAGATCAAAGATAGATAGGAAATACCATCTAAGTATTCATTAGTTTGATTCAACTCAAGATGTGAGTATGAAAACCTAGAATCAAACTAATCAATGTAGATGAAGAAACATAGAGTAATATCTAATGATTTCCTTTCTTCTCTATATGTGGATCTAGGGCCGTATATGATGATATTTGATTATGACGGCTCTATGTGGATTTTTTGGATTTTTTTGGATTAACCCTAGAAAAAGAATCATAGGGTCTATTTATAGGTTAGAAACCCTAGGAAGAAGATAAGGATAAAAAACTATCCGTTTCTGGAAATTTTCACGACGGCGATCCGGATCGGATTAGCTGTGATCCGGATCGTCGTAACGAGTCAGGCAATTCCAGAGAAATAGGGTTCGGGATCCGGATTGTAATGCACGATCCGGATCGTTCATGAATTTCAGCAAATTCCCATGTTCGGGATCCGGATCGAAATGACTATGATCCGGATCGGATTTGCCAATGAACAAATACCCTTCGGGATCCGGATCGGACTGTCTGATCCGGATCCTGAACATGTCCCATGTCCAGTTCTTGATTTTTATGCGATAAAAAATTCTTCCAAGTGTTTCTCCACTACAAGAAGTATTCGGATCACCAAAAATATTTAGTTAAACTTACCTGATCCTTTTGAATTCTTCTTTCTTGAGATTGAGGTATATGATCCAAACTTCATTCATCTTCAATCTTCAAGACTTAACACTTTCACGAAATGCGCCAAAACAAAATCCGTAACAATCTCCCCCTTTGGCGGTTTCGTGACAAAACACAGATCCACTAAAGAAAATTCAAAAAAGATATTTTTGTTGCTATCACCATACAACAAAAATTTACAATGGAGATCCAATACAAGAGATAAACTCCTAAAACAGACTCTAGACTTAGACATCTGTACTCTCTGCAAAAAGAAATCATTCTTGACAAAAAGAGATCGTTAGATACCTCAAGAATATTTAGCATTCAAAACCTAACAGAGATAGAGTTTATGCTCACCATGACATTGAGTAATTCAGATATGTAATAAGATCACAATCAAACATTGACATATCTTCTAAGCAATAAAATTCCAAATGTCATAACTTTGCTTTGTTAGTAATCAAACAACTTGTTAGTAATAATACATGTCCAAATAGTTAGTCGAATAGTTAGTAGGGACATGCAACAAATCACAAGATAAAACCAGAAGTTGTGATACTTACCTTTCACCAAAGTCAAAGTTTGTAATAAGTTCTCACCAAAAGTTCAAAGTTCTCACACTCTAAACTCTCTCCCCCTTTTTGTCACAAACTAAGCCAAAATTTCAAAATTTAAGGAGAGTTAAAAAAGTTCAAAATCAAGAAAAACCTGAGAACTAAAACTAAAGCAAAGTAAAAACAGAACATTAAAGCCTAAAAACTGAAATCCTGCACAAAAGAAAGTAAAAAAAAAATGAAGTTCCTGCACAAGAGAATTAGTGGTCAAACGATTCAAACACTTGAATCTGAGTCATCCGAGGCGGTGTATCCCATTTTCGAGAACGTTTTCTGCATTAACTTCTTTATCGACGAGACCGTCTTGGTTAATGTGATTTGGGATGCTGTGATTATCTCGAGTTCCTCGGAGATTCGCCTCTGCTCTTTGTTGATCTGCTCTTGTTGAAAAGATAGGCGCTGTTGTTGCTTGAGAATCGAAGTTACCGATGCTTGATCATCCGCGCCGGGTGCTTGTTGAGACGGTGAGGCAGAGGTGCCGACACAAGGTTTCTTTCCAGTGGAGGGTGTCGGAGTAACATGTGGCAATTTGTGAAGTGACTTCACAATCGTTGACTCATCTATCATCCCCCAACAGTATTGATATGATGTCGAGCTTATATCAATTTCAAACTTTTGCAAGATCCTCATGATGATTAATGGAAATGGAAGTCGCTCAGAAGGATGAGGATGCACAACATATCTTGACATTCTATTCCAAATTATGTAGGGGATGCTCATGTTCAATCCTACAGCCTCAGAAGGATGACCTATGAGATATAAGAACAACATTCTATCCCATCTCACTAACTTGGTCTGCATGTTAGGAAGAATGTTGTAACATGTGATGAAATTAAGAAATCGGTACTCCAGTCGAAGATGTTTGGATTTTACACTTTTGCCATCAGCTGATTTAGTTCCTTCCAAACAAATTTTTTCTATCACGGTCTGCCACAAGGTATTCGTCAAACTTCTTCCCGTCAAATAGTTAATCCCCGATGTTTTGGATTCCATTCCAAGGACTTCGCCGATTAACTCCGGAGTGATTTTAAGTTTCATCCCTTGGATATTTGTATAGAAATGCATGGAGCCACGTTCATCGTCTTGAAGATGCCTTGCATTCGTGTAAAAGGTTCTTACACGATACAGACAATACCCAAGTAATTCGGGGAATCGGCAGACTTGGATGAGATTTGCTTGCTCAATTAAAGTTCCAAACTCTGGTGAGTGATTTCGGAGAGCTTCAATGTTGACATGTCGTTCACCGATACATTCACAATGTTCAAAAGCTCGAAGGCGATCAATGCTGACGAACACTCCTTCCACCCGAGGCGGGGAGTCAGGAACCATTGGCTTGCTAGCATTAGCCTCTCGTGCTTGTCCAAAGCGTCGAGCAAGTCGTTTCCTTTTTACCGAGACGGTCGGTGACGTCATAGGTGCTTTTCCTGTGTCAGTGGGTGCCTTTCCTTTTGATCCACTGGAAGGCTTTTGATCAGGTTTAACGGGCATTGATTCATCATCATCCCATAACACGTCCCAGTCTACTTCATCATTATTTGCTTCAGTTTCCGAGTCACTAATCAGATCAAATTCACCTTTTCGTTGAAGTTCTTGGCTCTTTTCAGTTTATTGGTTGCTCGAGTATGAACCATAGTAGCGAGAAGAAGAATGATCCAAGTGATCACCATTGCTATCGGTTTCTTGAGAAAAGAAATCCTGTGAGCAACAACTCAAGAACACGAAAAAATTGTTAATTTTCAAAGATTAGAAAAATTGTACCCAAACAATCATTATCGTGTAGAGAGACTAGGAATCAAATTAGTTTTGCAAAAGGAAATTTAAAAATAGATCAATTGCGTGATTTTGGAAAATTCCCATTATATGCCCTAAAACCGAATTTTCAGAAATCGAAGCCCAAAAATTCGTTAATCAAGAGAATACCTAGCATATAATCAAAACTAATATTCTCAGAGTTCTTATTTCAAAAGAGATTTGACCAAAAACCATTCACAAATGAAAAAGTTCCATGATTTCTACTCACGTTTTGAGTAAACAAGAAAAAACAGTGAAAAACCGAGAGTTTGATCAATAAAACTTACTTGGAATCGAAGAACTCGAGTTTGAAAGGCTCCAAGAAGGATGAATTCTAGAGAGAGAAACTCTGGAGTCTTAAGAACAAAAGATTGGAATAAAAGAAATCAAAATTCCTCTTGTTCTAAAAAACCCTAGCCGTGATCCGGATCGGATCGAGATTTCGATCCGGATCGGCTACCCGCAGGAAACACCTGCGTTCGGGATCCGGATCATTCATGTCCGATCCGGATTGGCTCCAACTTTTTCTTCAGAATAATTTAGAAAAATTCAATAAAATCCGGAAAAAGTATGTAAGCATTTTAGCACATCAACTTTAAACAAAAATCATCGTTTCATGTCAAGAGAAATAAATTATGTTAAATCTATCAATAACATTCAAATAATGACATGAAAATTTACAGAAATTAAAACCTTTAAAGTTGATCAAGTTCAAACACATCCATCATGATCTTATGAGTACGGCGTTTATCAAATCATTAAAATGATAAAGAAAATGAATTACCAAGATCAATAGATGTTTGAAATCCCAAATAAATTATATAATGTATTTAGTCAATCTGTTGAAGAGAGTGGCTCTTTGAGCATCTTTCATTTAAAATCCCACCTTATACCAACCTTGAAATTTGACGGAGTCAAGTATTTCAATCATGCATTTTATTTAATCAAAAATTACAAACCCATGCTTGGTATACATGTGGTAGCTGCACACAATACTCGGACGACCGAGGTGGTAGCTCTTTCCTCCATGTGGTGGTAGTTTTCACACTCCTCATTGGGATGTAACTCTTTCCACATCTTTTGAGCATTTTACATTTCTTTGACTCCCCCTCAATTGGCTATCAATTAATTTAAGATATAAAGTATTCAACCAAGGATTGATCTCGAATTCATACTCAACCAAATAGTCAAATAAGATAAAAACAATACCAAGAGATCATTGAGAGAGAAATTGACTTTGATCAATTAAAAAATGTTTTAATTTAAATATATGATCAATGCATCAACTGAATTATTATGATATCCAAAGCATAATAAATTTCTAATTATATGAAAGGATGCAAGTAAAGTCAATAACACACATGCTCAATTAATGTACTATGTATAAACATAGATAAAGAACAAAAACACAAAAACAAAACCTAACCTAAGCAAAAGTTTCAAAAAGAAGTTTATTTTAAGGAAAGCATTCCAATTGCTTTACGCAAATGAATAAAACGTTTTTGATCCAAAGGTTTTGTTAAAATGTCAGCTAATTGATCTTCAGTTGAAATATATGACAGTTGAAGAGTATTTGATTCAACTAGCTCTCTAAGAATATCTAAGTTCAATGTGTTTTGTTCTAGAGTGCAACACAGGGTTTTTGGAAATGTTTATAGCACTAGTGTTGTCACAAAGAATTATTACCGAAGTTGCTGAAATCCGGAAGTCGCTCAACACACTTTTCATCCAAATGAGTTGGGTTGAACAACTACCCGCTGAGATATATTCCGCTTCGGCAGTCGAGAGTGCAATGCAGTTTTGCTTTTTACTGTGCCATGCAACAAGGCAGTGGCCTAAATAAAAACATGCACCACTCGTACTTTTCCGATCATCCACAGATCCTGCCCAATCGGCATCTGAGTATCCAATAATATCTAGACTTGTTCCCATAGGATACCAAATTTCAAAATTTATGGTTCCTTTAATGTATCGGATGATCCGTTTCACCGCTTTCAGGTGAACCTCCTTTGGTGCAGATTGATATCTCGCGCAGATCCCGACACCAAAAGATATATCCGGGCGACTAGCCGTGAGGTAAAGTAGACTTCCAATCATACTCCGATAAAGTTTCTCGTCTACATTCTCACTAAAAGATTCACTTCCTAATCCTTTATTGCTAGTTCCCATTGGAGTTGGAAAATCTTTACAATTTTCTAGATCAAACTTTTTGACCAACTCCAAAGCATACTTGGATTGACACAAATGGATGCCTTCGTCACACTGTTTCACTTGCAATCCAAGGAAATAAGTCAATTCGCCCATCATTGACATCTCAAATTCGCTTTCCATGGTTTCAGCGAATTTAGAAGCATCATTATCTCTTGTCGCACCAAATACAATGTCATCGACATAGATTTGTGCTACAATGAAGTTATTTTGATAATGCTTCACAAAGAGAGTCCTGTCAGCTCCCCCTCGAGTATAGCCCTTATCCAATAGGTGCTTTGTCAACCTTTCATACCATGCTCGCGGTGCTTGTTTTAAACCGTAAAGAGCCTTTTTCAAACGAAAAACATGGTTAGGTAGTTTACAGTCTACAAAACCTTTCGGTTGAGCCACATAAACTTCCTCATTTAAAAATCCATTTAAAAACGCGCTCTTAACATCCATTTGAAACAATTTTATTTTAAAATGACAAGCTATCGCGAATAATATACGAATGGACTCGAGTCTAGCTACAGGGGCGAAAGTTTCATCAAAGTCTATACCTTCTACTTGAGAGTAGCCTTGAGCAACTAAACGTGCTTTGTTCCTGATGATGGTACCATCTTCATTTTTCTTATTCTTGAAAATCCATTTGGTACCTATCACATTGTGTTGCTTTGGAGGCTTTGTTAATTCCCAGACTTTGTTTCGCTCAAACTGATAGAGCTCTTCCTGCATTGCTTTAATCCGGTAGTCATCCTGAAGAGCTTCATCGATGTTC
This sequence comes from Tillandsia leiboldiana, assembly GCA_029204045.2. Taxonomy (NCBI): domain Eukaryota; kingdom Viridiplantae; phylum Streptophyta; class Magnoliopsida; order Poales; family Bromeliaceae; genus Tillandsia; species Tillandsia leiboldiana. Next base: position 20,324,868 of record CM055066.1, read on the forward strand.
TTTGGTTCGATCAAGGAAACGTAGCAAGCGAATCCACAAACCAACTGTCTCCAAGTTTTGACTCCTTCTTGTGGGTCTCCAATGATGTTTGATTCAGGATGATCCTTGGAGATGCGTAACGTTTGTTGTAACGGAGTACTCGGAGGTACATGAGATGATTCCTGCACATCAGATAAACTTGAAGAACCATTAGATGCATCATTAATATTGAAAGTATTATCATGAGAAGATGCACTTACAGGAGTATGATCATCAAGAGAGATATCGATGGTAGATTTTTCAGATGCAAAGTGAAAAGCTTCATCTACTTTAACATTTATAGATTCTACAATCGTTTTAGATTCCATGTTAAATACCCGATATGCTCTGCTATTTGTAGAATAACCCAAAAAGATCCCTTCGTCACTTCGAGAATCGAACTTACCAAGATTTTCGCGATCACGCAAAATAAAACATCGACTCCCAAAGATACGAAAGTATTTGATATCCAGTTTTCTACTAAACCACAGCTCATATGGTGTATTTAAAGTTCCTGGGCGCAAATACACTCGATTAATGACATAGACAGCGGTGTTCACAGCTTCAGCCCAAAAATGTAGCGGTAAATTCCGGCTATGAAGCATTACACGCGCCATCTCTTGAACAACCCTGTTTTTGCGCTCACAAACACCATTCTGCTAAGGTGTATAGGGTGCCGAGAATTCATGTTTTATGCCGTTGGAAGTGCAAAAATCAATGAATTTGGAATTAATGAATTCTCCACCTCTATCACTTCTAACACGAATGATCTTATCATTCTTTTCAATCATAATACAATGGCAAATCTCATGAAAAGAATCAAACGTATCAGCTTTCTCTTTTAAAAATGCTACCCATGAAAACCTAGAGAAATCATCAACCAATAAGAAAATATACCATTTACCTCCCAAAGATGGTTGACGGGTCGGTCCAAAGAAAAAAAATAGTCTACATAAACTACACAACATTTAATCGTAGGAAGATTAAAGGCAAGGAAAGATTTCACCTTTGCATACCCAAACCTTTTGAGTTTTAGAGTATGTTGGCAATGGTTGAGAAATTTTCCTTGATGAAGACGTCTTGTATGATTGATCTTTTTCTTTTGTCATCGTCTTGCTTGAAGTACTACCAATGTTCTTTTCTTTTGAAAAGTCCTTCTTTGATTTCCGGGGAGTGACTCATTGGTAGCAATTGCAAGATGTGATTGATTTGATCTTTGAGCTCCAATCTTGCAATTTCTTTCAATGTGCCCTGTAAAATTACAACGAAAACATACCTTAGTGCTTGACGATCCCGAGGAGGGTGAAGTAGGCTTGTTGTCTTTGCTAATCGTGAATTCCGGTGTCGGAGGAGGAGATACCGACTGAGGCACGAAAACTGTCCCAACCGAACTAAAATTGTCTTCAGTTCGATTGTATCCGAGGCCGAACTTGTTTGATTGACCAAGACCAAGAAGCTTATCCAACTTACTCCTTCCTGATGAAAATCGCTGTAAGTCATCCTTGAGTTGGAGAATGGTCTCTGTCATTTCCAGTTTTTCCTGTCGAGCCTCGCCGTTGAGCTTCAAGAAGTAATTCGCTTTGTTCACCATATCTACATAATTCTTCTCGAGTTGCTCATTGGACTCTTGAAGGGAAACATTTGCTTTTAACAGATTATCCCTTTCCACTTCAAGATCGGTCGAGAGAGAAGTTACCCTTTTTACTTCTTCTTCGAGATCCTGTAATCTCCCTCTCAACCCCTTGTTTTGTTTAGCCAGTTTCTTTGAATCCCGTAAAAGTCTGTGGTAGGCTAAAACAAAATCTTCACCTTCAGAGTTACTTGATTCATCATCCGTTGCAGTTTTTTCAACCCGGGAGGAGTTGGACAATGAATCTGAAGTACTTGCCATTAAGCACATGAAGGGTGAAGATGTGGACGCGTGGAATGCCGTTGCGCTTTCTTCTTCATCACTTGAGGATGACTCATTTCACGTTGAGTTGTCATCCCAGGTGACGACTTGCATCGCTTTCTTCTTCGACGGATTCTTAGTTGGACATTCCGTTGAGATATGGCCGTATCCTCGGCACTTGAAGCATTGGACTTGTCCTTCTGTGCTTTTCTTATCCTTAGAAAAGTTCTCTTGCTTTCTTGACTTGTAACTTGAAATACCCTTGCCTTTCTTCGACTTTCCGAAGGATGGAGTTTTACTTGAATTACCCCTTCGAAAGTTGCGGCGAAACTTCCTTGTCAAGAGAGCGAGCTGCTTCTCAAATTCCTCCATAGATAGGTTCTCGTCATCGTCTGAGGAGGATGAATCCGTGTCTTCTTCCTTTGTTGTTTTCAAAGCATAACCTGAAGACTTAGAAGAGGATGCCTTTCCCGAAGAATAGTTAGTAGTAAATGTCATTTCATAAGTTTGTAATGAACCAACTAGTTCTTCTACACGTATTTCGTCCGGGTGTTTAATAGTTTCAATGGCTGTAACCTTTGGGCGAAATCGTTCAGGAAGAGTTCTTAAGATCTTTCTTACAACCTTAAATTCTGGAATCTTCTCTCCCAGGTTAGCAAATGAGTTTACGATGTCTTGCAATCGTGTATAGTAGTCCGTGAAAGATTCATTTTCTGCCATGAAAATAGAGTCAAACTTGCTCGTAAGCATTTGCAGCTTTTGAATCTTCACGAGGTTAGTTCCCTCATGTGTAACCTGAAGAACATCCCAGATTTCTTTCGCAGTCTCACATGCCGAGACGCGAGAGAATTCAGTTTGAGATAAGGCATTAAAAATAGCATTAATTCCCTTGCCATTGTAAGAAGATGAATCTAACTCTTCTTTGGTCCACTTCGACCTAGGTTTGATGGTGCGAACATCAGCAATAATTTCAGTTGGATTAGACCATCCTAATTCAATTGATTGCCACACCCGTTCGTCGATGGAAATTAAAAAGGCTTTCATCCGTACTCTCCAGTACGCATAATTTGTTCCATCAAAGAATGGGGGTCTGTTGATGTTTCCACCTTCAACCATTGTTTACAACCCTATTCCCGCTCTGATACCACCTGTTGGGTTATATGTAATAATGGATCTAAATAGGGGAAAAAACACCTAGAGGGGGGTGAATAGGTGTAAACAATAAACACTCAAAAAATCATTGCGCAATAAAAACCCAATGCGGAAATATAAATGAACACGCAAGATTTTTACGTGGAAAACTCCAAACCGGAGTAAAAAACCACGGGACCGATAACACGGTGAAATCCACTAGAATTAAACACGTACAAGGTGATATACCGTACTCACAGACGACTCAACCTTTTCCATACGCTCCTAGTTGATCTTCTCCGCTCGCTCCGCAACGCGTCTCGAATCCACGATCTGCGTCCAACGCCGAATCCACGGCGTCCAACGTCGAGTCCCACGACGTCTGACCGAATCCACGGTCTTCACCCAGTAGCACGCTTCGAATCCACGAACGTACCTCTGTCACGCCCCGGGGGATTAATTTACCGGAAACGGATTACAAAAGGTATGTATTTATTTATTTTTTTTTTTGAAAACCTTCTTCCCCGGCGCGTGCCCAGATCCGCCTCATATACAGGATCACTCTACAAACGGACAGAGTCTCCCCTGTATATGCACGACGTCGCGGTTTGTACAATGTTCAATAACGAGTAAACATTCAATCACAACAATCCAAACGTATAACCATTCACAATGTGCAGAATAAACTCACGGCCGATTAGTTTGAAAGGATAAAACCCACAATTGTTAAAACGGCGCCCACCCGGCACCCATATTTTGAAAACCCTTTTTCGAAAGCAACATAAACTCAGGGGTTTGAAAAATAGTGCCCACACGACACTTAGGTTTTGAAATCCATTTTCGCAAACCATAAATCCACAAGGTTTTGAAAACGGTGCCCACACGGCACCCGAGTTTTGAAATAGTAGTTTTCGCAATCTGTTCTTTTATTTGCTATTTTATTTTCCAAAGCGGCCCACAGAGATGTAAAGAAAACTAAACAATTCAATTGTCACCGTACCGACATCCACACCGACCCCACGAGGGTATCGAGAACCATCCACAGTCTACAAATAATAAATGGAATGTGACAGTAAGAGGTAAGGTACTGTTCCGGTCTCCTGGGACCCAAAATCTCTAGCCGCGGCCTCACCGTCGCCTAACTCTCCCCCCTGTAGGACCCTGTCGCAAAGTGGGAAGTCAGCGACTAAACAAAAGTGATAAAAGTAAAGCAAGTAAAGAAAACGTCCAACCGTAGTCTATCCGGAGCAACCACCCTCGCAAAGGGAAAAGTAAAATCAAACACCTGTAAACCTGCAATACCCGATCCCGTCGGACAACTAAACCGACGGATCGCACCGCGCCCAAGTCGGACAACTAAACTGAATGGGTCGCACCGCTCCCACGTCGGACAACTAAACCGACGGGTCGCACCGCTCCCACGTCGGACAACTAAACCGACGGGTCGCACCGCTCACACCTTGGCGCATCCAAGCCCCACAACTAAAGAGGCCCCACGCCGTCCTGTGGGTATACACGGGTCATGGACCACTTTTCCGAAAAAGCGCACCCTTCGCGGTGGCCAAATCGCGGGTGCGCGTGCTGCAGCCGAGCATAGTAACCGTGAACAATATATATATGTGCATGTAAGCGAACCATGTGAGACAATATATACATATCTATGTATGAGAACCGTATGAAATAATCTGTACATATCCGTGCATGAGAAACATATGAAACAATATATATTCACGACATACACCTATCCATGCATGAGAACCATATGAAACAATATATATTCACAGCATACACCTATCCATGCATGAGAACCATATGAAACAATATGTATATCTAATCATAAGAACCGTAAAGCCATAAACGAATAATTGATGCCTCCCTACCATGTTTAACCCGAGTACACATAAGGTTGACCCCGTCCAACATGATAGAACTAAATGCTAAGACTTAAGAATAAAAACCCACACTTTTAAATATATTTTCAGTTTTCAAAGCCCGACCCTAACCCTCAGGACAAGTACTCACAATATGATAACCATAACAGAAAAGAGATTGTGCACAAAGGGTTTCTAAGGGTGTACCCACCTGAAACGCGAAGAAGAAGGTGTACGGAACTCCCGCTAAAACACTCCCACCCTGTGCCCGAAAAAGCTACAGTATGTAATGATGTTAAAAACATCGTCGTGGTCAAAAACACTGAACAACGGGGCGAAACGGGACAAAAACGGGCCGAAACGGAGTTACCGGGTTTCCGGGCTGGGGGCTGGTGCACGGGCAGAGGCGTGGACCGGGTCCACAGTGCAGAGGGTGCGCGGCGCAGACCGGGCTCACCCGGGCGCGTGCACCTGGCAGCTTGGGCCGGGCCGGTGCACGCGCAGGGCGTGCACCGGGCTCACCCCCACGGGCGCTGCGGCACGCACCGGGTGCACGCTGGAGGCGTGCACCGCGGTAAGCGGGCCGGGCCGGTGCACGCGCAGGGCGCGCACCGGGCTCACCCCCACGGGCCGCGGCGACGCGCACCGGGTGCACGCTGGAGGCGTGCACCGCGATGCGCGGGCCGGGCTGGCGCACGCGACCGTGCGCCCGGTTCCGCGCCTTCGGGCTGCGAGACGTGCACCGGGTGCACGCCGCTCCGGTGGACCCCGCGGGGTGTGGTCCGTACGGGTGAACAGTAACCTCCCGTTTCGTCTCCCCGCGGCTCCGGTGACGACCCCGCGAACACCGCGGCTGCGGCAACGACCCCGTGGGCATGATAACGGCGGCGGCGGCCTCCCGTTTAACAACGGCGGCGGCGGCTTCCCGTTACCCACACAACCCACCCGGCGTGCGACACCCGAACGACCACCACCCCTCGACCCCACAGAAATTGCAAAAAGGACAAAAAGGAGAACTCCAACCGCTCACCTTGATTCCGCCGGAGGAGGATGAAGGAAGAAGATCATCCCCTCCACGCCCGATCAATCATGCAGAGGATGGACGATTTTCCCTTTCTCAGCCCGATTCTCAGTCTCGGTTCCTCCGCCGTTTCTTGGAAAAAGGGGGAAAAAAAACGTTTCTAGGGTTCCCCCCGCTCCCCGATCGGTTTAACTTATACGAAGAGACTTTAAAATTAAACCCAGGTCAACAACCTTAGCCTTTTGAAATTGAACGAGAGGTCTAGATCGCCTCGAAAAACGTGCCGATCGCCGGCACGCATTCCGATGCACCCAAGCAGATAGCAAACTTCAAAAATTATTTCTGGGAGATCCCGGGGTCGGAATTCAAATCCGATCGCGCCACCATTCACCGTTTCGCGAGCTCTAACATCTAAAAATACCCGTGCGTCCCGACGGTCTGCCCAAAAATTCTCGAATTTCAATCCCTCCATAATCGACTGAAAAACTATTCAATTAGGACCCAAAACGGAAACCGTAAGGTCGAGGTACCACCAAATAAATAAAATAATCCACTGACATAAAAAGATAAAAGGTCCGATCACAGCAGGATCCCGCCGATCGCCTCGAAAAGCGTGCCAGCCACTTAGCGCGGGTTTCGATGCACCACCCAAAGCAAACGCTTTGACCCCCATTCCGGGAGATCCGTAAATCGAAAACCGAATCCGTTCGCTTTGCCGTCCTCCGTTTTTCGAGCTCAATCGCAGAAAAATACTCGCGGTCCAGGCCAGCCCATTGCAGAAAACGCAGTTAAAAGTTTTCCTAACAGTCCCGTCAGAAATAAAAGGGAGGCCTACCCGGGCAAGGGGACGCCAGGACTCTACAACCTCGCTCCGAATCCACGAGAGCGGTTGCACCTTGAATCCACAAGGCCACGCGAGTCCACGCGCCGATTTTGGGGTAAATCGTTGTTTTTGGGTGGTGATGATCCGCCGAATACTTAGATCAAAGATAGATAGGAAATACCATCTAAGTATTCATTAATTTGATTCAACTCAAGATGTGAGTATGAAAACCTAGAATCAAACTAATCAATATAGATGAAGAAACATAGAGTAATATCTAATGATTTCCTTTCTTCTCTATATGTGGATCTAGGGTCGTATATGATGATATTTGATTATGACGGCTCTATGTGGATTATTTGGATTTTTTTGGATTAACCCTAGAAAAAGAATCATAGGGTCTATTTATAGGTTAGAAACCCTAGGAAGAAGATAAGGATAAAAAACTGTCCGTTTCTGGAAATTTTCACGACGGCGATCCGGATCGGATTAGCTGTGATCCGGATCGTCGTAACGAGTCAGGCAATTCCAGAGAAACAGGGTTCGGGATCCGGATTGTAATGCACGATCCGGATCGTTCATGAATTTCAGCAAATTCCCATGTTCGGGATCCGGATCGAAATGACTATGATCCGGATCGGATTTGCCAATGAACAAACACCCTTCGGGATCCGGATCGGACTGTCTGATCCGGATCCTGAACATGTCCCATGTCCAGTTTTTGATTTTTATGCGATAAAAAATTCTTCCAAGTGTTTCTCCACTACAAGAAGTATTCGGATCACCAAAAATATTTAGTTAAACTTACCTGATCCTTTTGAATTCTTCTTTCTTGAGATTGAGGTATATGATCCAAACTTCATTCATCTTCAATCTTCAAGACTTAACACTTTCACGAAATGCGCCAAAACAAAATTCGTAACATTTAAATGTTTACACCTATTCACCCCCCTCTAAGTATTTTTTTCCCCTATTTAGATCCATATTATACATAACCCAACAAGTGGTATCAGAGATGGAATAGGGTTGTAAACAATGGCTGAAGGTGGAAACATCAACAGACCTCCGTTCTTCGATGGAACAAATTATGCGTACTGGAAAGTACGGATGAAAGCATTTCTTATTTCCATTGACGAACGGGTGTGGCAATCTATCGAGTTAGGATGGTCAAATCCAACTGAAGTTATTGTTGATGTTCACACCATCAAACTTAGGTCGAAATGGACCAAGGAAGAGATAGACTTATTTTCTTACAATGGCAAAGGAATTAACGCTTTATTTAATGCCTTATCACAAACTGAATTCTCTCGTGTCTCGGCATGTGAGACTGCGAAAGAAATCTGGGATGTTCTTCAAGTTACACATGAGGGAACTAACCTTGTGAAGATTCAAAAGCTGCAAATGCTTACGAGCAGATTTGACTCTATTTTCATGGCAGAAAATGAATCATTCACAGACTACTATACACGATTGCAAGACATCGTAAACACATGTGCTAACTTGGGAGAGAAGATTCCAGAATTTAAAATTGTAAGAAAGATCTTAAGAACTCTTCCTGAAAGATTTCGTTCCAAGGTTACGGCCATTGAAACTATTAAACACCCGGACGAAATCCGTGTAGAAGAATTAGTTGGTTCATTACAAACATATGAAATGACATTTCCTACTAACTATTCTTCGGGAAAAGCATATACTTCTAAGTCTTCAGGTTTTGCGTTGAAAACTACAAAAGAAGAAGACGCGGATTCATCCTCCTCAGGCGACGATGAGAACCTATCTATGGAGGACTTTGAGAAACAGCTTGCTCTCTTGACAATAAATTTTCGCCGAAACTTCCGAAGGGGTAATTCAAGTAAAACCTCATCATCCGGAAAGTGGAAGAAAGGCAAAGGTTTTTCAAGCCAAAAGTCAAGAAAGCAAGAGAGTTTTTCAAAGGATAAGAAAAGCTCAGAAGGACAAGTCCAGTGCTTCAAGTGCCGAGGATACGGCCATATCTCAACGGAGTGTCCAAATAAGAATCCGTCCAAGAAGAAGGCGATGCAAGCCGTCACTTGGGATGACACCTCAACGTCAAATGAGTCATCTTCAAGTGATGAAGAGAACAATGCAACGGCATTCCACGCGTCCACATCTTCACCCTTCATGTGCTTAATGGCAAGTATATCCGACTCACTGTCCAACTCCACTGTTGAAAAGATTGCAACGGACGATGAATCGGATAATTCAGAAGGTGAAGACTTTGCACTTGCCTACCATAAACTTCTGAGGGATTCAAAGAAACTGGCAAAGCAAAACAAGAGTTTGAGAGGGAGATTGCAGGATCTCGAAGAAGAAGCAAAAAGGGCAACTTCTCTCTCAAACGCTCTTGAAGTGGAAAGGGATAATCTGATTAAAGTAAATGTTTCCCTTCAAGAGTCCAATGAGCATTTCGAGAAGAATTATGTAGATATGGTGAACAAAGCGAACTACTTCTTGAAGCTCTACGGCGAGGCTCGACAGGAAAAAATGGAAATGACGGAGACCATTTTCCAACTCAAGGATGATTTAAAGCAATTTTCTTCTGGAAGGAGTAAGTTGGATAGGATTCTTGGTCTTGGTCAAACAAATAAATTCGGCCTCGGATACAATCGAACTGAAGACAATTTTAGTTCGGTTGGGACAGTCTTTGTGCCCCAGTCGGTATCTCCTCCTCCGACACCGGAATTGACGACAAACAGTGACAACAAACCTACTTCACCCTCTTCGGGATCGTCAAGCACCAAGGTATGTTTTCGTTGTGGTATTGCAGGGCACATAAGAAGGAATTGCAAGAATGGAGCGCTAAGATCAAATCAAGCACATCTTGCAACGACTACCAATGAGTTCATTTCCTGCAAATCAAAGGAGAATCTTTCAAAAGGAAAGAACATTGGTAGTACATCGAACAAGATGACGACGTCAAGGAAAAGCGATGGATCAATCAAGACGCTTTCACCAAAGGTATCAACTTCACAATCATTTCCGACGTACGCCAAAACTCGAAAGGTTTGGGTACACAAAGGTGAAATCTTCCCTTGTCTTGTTGTTCATACTTCTTTACACGCTTATGATAATTCGTCATGGTATTTGGATAGTTGTTGTTCTCAATCGCTGTTCCTGAAGGCCCCGTTTTGAATAATGTTTTATTTGTTGAAGGCCTTAAGACTAACCTCATTAGTATAAGTCAACTTTATGACAATGGGTTCTCAGTTAATTTTTCTTCTGTAGAATGTGTTGCAACTGATAAGGACCAGGTATTCTTTTTAAAAGGGGTTAGATCGGAAAATAATTGCTATGTTGTTTCAAACAAAGTTTCTGAAAAATGTAACCTAGTTTCTTTAGATAATGAAACTGTTTGGCATGAAAGACTAGGTCACATGAATTTTAAAGAACTAGCAAGGATTTCAAATAAGAACGTGGTTAAGGGGGTTCCTAAACTTTTATATAAAGAAAACATTGTGTGTGGTGGTTGTCAAAAGGGAAAACAATCAAGAGTTGCACACAAGAACTTGAACCACGTCGGTACCAAACGGCCCTTGGAATTACTGCATATGGATTTAATGGGGCCGGTTCGTCAACCATCTTTAGGAGGTAAATGGTATATTTTTCTTTTGGTTGATGATTTCTCTAGGTATTCTTGGGTAAATTTTTTAAAAGAGAAAGCGGATACTTTCGACTCTTTTCATGAGGTTTGTCATCGTATTATGAATGAAAGAAATGAAAAGATCGTTCGTGTTCGAAGTGATAGAGGTGGAGAATTCATTAATTCAAAATTTCTTAATTTTTGCACTTCCAATGGGATAAAACATGAATTCTCAGCACCCTATACACCTCAGCAGAATGGTGTTGTTGAGCGCAAAAACAGGGTTGTTCAAGAGATGGCGCGTGTGATGCTTCATAGCCGGAATTTACCGTTATATTTTTGGGATAAAGCTGTGAACACCGCTGTCTATGTTATTAATCGAGTGTTTTTGCGTCCTGGAACCTTAAATACACCATATGAGCTGTGGTTTAGTAGAAAACCAAATATCAAATATTTTCGTATCTTTGGGAGTCGATGTTTTATTCTGCGTGATCACGAAAACCTTGGTAAGTTCGACTTGCGAAGCGACGAACGGATTTTCATGGGTTATTCTACTAGCACACGGAATTTCCCGGGCTCGTCCACAGATCCGCCGTGCACACGGAATTTCCCGTGTACACGAAGCGCTGGTAACCTGCTCAGATATGAAGATATAATAAAGGAGCATAAAACAGAGCTAAACTAAAACTAGTACATCTCAGAAGAATACTGGAAAGTAAAGTACAACATAATTCTCAAAAATACACATGTGTCTCTCCCAGCTCACAAAAAAAAACATCCAGCTGGCCGAAGCCAGACCCAAAATAAAAGGAAGTACAACAGTCTGAGTGTACCGGGGATACATCCAAATCTATCAAACTCAGGATCAGGAGAAAACAGCTAGCTAGTCAACGATCCTCTTACCTCGGTCCAGGGAAGAGGGTCCCGCAACTCCCGCAGAGGACTCTGCAAAACAAAGGGGAAAAGAAGAGGGAAAAAGAGTGGGGGTGAGAACTACTATAAAGACAGTAGCCTCCCCTAGTGGGTAAACCTCAACTCGAACCTGCCCACTAGGACTACCAGAGGCGAAAAGAATAAAAGTGGTAAACTGAAAATAAAACTACTGATAAAAGCTACCACTAGTATGCCTCTACATGCCCAGCTAAAAGATAGCTACATATATACATCAGAATAACAAAGCCTGCCTGACCAAACCAATCTATACCCTAGTAAACCCTGGTACTGCCTGCGATGCCTGCCAAATCGGGTATGCCAGCCTACGCATAACACCGATAGGGGATAGGAGTCTCAAGGACTCAAGTCTGCATAACGCGCACTCCGGAGTGGCACTCGAGGGGAGCGACCCACATGAGTAAAATGCCTGAGTAAAAAGTCCGCAGGACTGGATCATGACACTGATCTAAATGGAAATAACCATCCACTAAAAGAAACCCAAATCCTCTCCCCGATCTGATGCAATAACAACTGTCCGGTCAACCGCCCAAAATCCGCGGTTGCCGCAACACCCTGCCATCACAGCCTGTCCGTCCCGAATCCCAAGTATCTGACTACACTATCCCAGCCCCTGCTCTAACCTGAGCATGACATCCCCTATGTCAAGATAACTGGAGAAAATGAAATCATGGTTTCTCCTAAGTCAATTCCAGCATGATAGTTCAGCAGAAAAAGGTGGCCTAACTAGATGACCATTCAAGCATGCAAAAGTCCTTTACTAAGCAAGATAATTTTAATATTCCAATTCTTACATTATGCCTTGGGTAAAAATATCCAAAATATTAACCTGCCATAAGCTGATTTAGACACATGCCTAAGTCCTTCAATAAACATTAAGTATGAAACAGATTTAGCCGGTTATTACCATTTATTAGTGTCTAGTCCTCTAAAGATGCAAGTATCAATCGTGAGTCCTTTTCCTTTCATTAAGCATACTATGTTCATTTTTACTAGTATGTTGGCCATATTACAAAATACAAGCTCCAATATGCCTAGTGGGTTGTCCAAAATAAGAGGTTAACAACGGTACCCACCTCGAGCGCTAAAATCCTGTCCCAAATGCGAAAACCCGCGCTCGCACCAAAACTCACCGCAATGCTGTGCCAAACCTCCAAGAAGAACATACATAATTTTAGTCCTTCAAACATCACAAAATCTGTCCCAAAATTACCGATCTAAAGATCTCAGATTTTCACCTGTGAAGGGTGCTCAGAAAATTCTAATAAAAATACCGTCGCGTTCCTTGCGACGAACCCGTCGAAACGCGTACCTGCACGTTCAAAACCGAGCTTCCTTCGTTGAGATACAAATTCGGCAAGGGGAACACCCCAAACAAAACTGTGCAGAATTTCTGTACCAAAAAGTTACAGAGAAAGGAGATTTCCACCTTTGAAAAATATTCAGAAAAATCTGAGAAAATTCCAGGAGATTCCTCGCGAGATGTAGATGAGAAATGCCTTTTGAATCGCTTCGATCCGTTGCCTGAGCGCGAAGTTATAGCCAAATCAAGCAGGTGCTGTCCAAAACACCGCGAGGAAAAATGGGTCACAAAGAAGCTCGGGAAAACTCAAAATCCACAAGAAAACCAGGGGCAACTCAAAATATCAAAAATGAAGCCCTACCTGTCGAGAGTCCAACGACGCAAAAATCACCCGAATCGGAGGTCGGGCTGAGCCGGGGGAGCCTAAACACTGCGAAGGGACGAAACGGGTCGTCGAAGAACGAGTGTTGCGCCGCGCCGGAAAATGACCAACCTCGAAAAACGCGCTCCTAAAAATCTCAGGAGTGAGCAACAAGAAGGGTTTCAGGTAGAGAAAAATTTTTCATTAAGGGTTCACTGTGGAAATCCTCACAGAAAGTGAGCAAAAGGGCCCCCCAAAAGGCCTTTATATAGGCTGCCAACACCCCCCCCTTTTTGTCGGATTCGGGCGCCACTTTCGGGCGCCCGAATCCTCAAAGCAGGTCGGACGGGGGGCCGTCCGACCGCCCGAAAGTCCCTGGAGCGGCCACGTGTCCCCCGCACAGCAAACAGCCGTGCGGGGCGACTGGCCGCCCGCCACGTGGCCCGGGTGCGCTGGAGGCGGTGCATGCACCCCTCCGCTGGCCGGCCGACACGTGGCCCGCACTCGAGTGCGGGCCATGTGCGGCCGACCAGCCGCACTGTGGCCCTGCACCGGCCCGCGCCCCGAGGCGCCGCCTCGGGCACGCGTGGACCGAGTCCAGGTGGACCACCCAACCAGCCGGCGACGCGTGTCGTGCGCCCGGTCCACGAGCCCCGCGCCAACCTCCCTGGACCGCGCCCCACACGCCCGCCACTCCGCGCCTGCCACGTGGCCCGCCGCGCGGTCCATGCACCGCCGCGCCCTTTCCCGTGGACCGAGCGACGTGGGCCGCCCAATGGTGAGCTGCCACGTGGCATAGGCCGGTCCACGAAGCACCCCCATGCACCAAAAATCCCCCGAAACTTCCGGAAACCCGTTTTTGGTCATCCGGACTCCAAATTCGACAAATAAATAGTCGTTTTCAAGCGTTTTTCCGCGCTGAATCCAAATCCGAACTCCGCTTGGCCCAATTCCTTTTCTAAAATTCGGCAAACACCGCCGAAGACCAAATCAGCTAAAATACCACACATGGTCCATCTGTGGCACCCCTTTGATGCACCATGGGCCAGACACACCAACACTAGGTGTTCTACACAGTGGATTCAACGGAAAACTGTACGGGGAAAAACCAGAACACTACATGATACTCCTGTAAATGCATCTTCTCGTAATAACTCTTTCAATAAAGTTGATGCATCTAATGGTTCTTCAAGTTTATCTAATGTGCAGGAATTATCACATATACCTCCGACTACTCCATTACCGCATACGCTACGCATCTCCAAGGATCATCCGGAATCTAACATTATTGGAGACCCACAAGAAGGAGTTAGAACTCGAAGACAGTTGGTTTGTGGAGTCGCGTGCTACGTCTCCATGATTGAACCAAAGAACATCGATGAAGCTTTTCAGGATGACTACTGGATTGAAGCTATGCAGGAAGAGCTCCATCAGTTCGAACGAAACAAAGTCTGGGAATTAACGAAGCCTCCGAAGCAACACAATGTGATTGGTACTAAATGGATTTTCAAGAATAAGAAGAACGAGGATGGTACCATCATCAGGAACAAAGCACGCTTAGTTGCTCAAGGCTACTCTCAAATAGAAGGTATAGACTTTGATGAAACGTTCGCCCCGGTAGCTAGACTCGAGTCCATTCATATCTTATTTGCAATTGCTTGTCATTTTAAAATAAAGTTATTTCAAATGGACGTTAAGAGCGCATTTTTAAATGGGTTTTTAAACGAGGAAGTTTATGTGGCTCAACCGAAAGGTTTTGTAGACTATAAACAACCTAACCATGTTTTTCGTTTGAAAAAGGCTCTTTACGGTCTAAAACAAGCACCGCGAGCGTGGTACGAAAGGTTGACGAAGCACCTTTTGGAAAAGGGCTATACTCGAGGGGGAGCAGATAGGACTCTCTTTGTGAAGCATTATCAGGATAACTTCATTGTAGCACAAATCTATGTCGACGACATTGTATTTGGTGCAACTAGAGACAATGATGCTTCTAAATTCGCTGAAACCATGGAAAGCGAATTTGAGATGTCCGTGATGGGCGAACTGACATATTTTCTTGGATTGCAAGTGAAACAAAATGATGATGGCATCCATTTGTGTCAATCCAAGTATGCAAAGGAGTTGGTGAAGAAATTCGGACTCCTATGGGAGCTAGCAATAAGGGATTAGGAAGTGATTCACTAAGTGAGAGTGTAGACGAGAAGCTCTATCGCAGTATGATTGGAAGTCTACTCTATCTCACGGCTAGTCGCCCGGATATATCCTTTAGTGTTGGAATTTGCGCGAGATATCAATCAGCACCAAAGAAGGTTCACCTGAAAGCGGTGAAAAGGATCATCCGGTACATCAAAGGTACACTGAATTTCGGAATTTGGTATCCTATGGGAACAAGTCTTGATATTATTGGATATTCAGATGCCGATTGGGCAGGATCTGTTGATGATCGGAAAAGCACGAGTGGTGCATGTTTTTATCTTGGCCATTGCCTTGTTGCATGGCATAGTAAAAAGCAAAACTGCATTGCACTCTCGACTGCCGAAGCGGAATATATTTCAGCAGGTAGTTGTTCAACCCAACTCATTTGGATGAAGAGCGTGTTGAGCGACTTCCGAATTTCAGCATCTTCGGTAACAATTCTTTGTGACAACACCAGTGCTATAAACATTTCCAAAAACCCTGTGTTGCACTCTAGAACAAAACACATTGAGCTTAGATATCATTTTCTAAGAGAGCTAGTTGAATCAAATATTCTTCAAATTTCCTACATTTCAACTGAAAATCAATTAGCTGACATTTTAACAAAACCTTTGGATAAAAAACGTTTTATTCATTTGCGTAAAGCAATTGGAATGCTTTCCTTGAAATAACCTCTTTTTGAAACTTTTGCTTAGGTTAGGTTTTGTTTTTGTATTTTTGTTCATTATCTATGGTTAGACATAGAACATTAATTGAGCATGTGTATTATTGACTTAAATAGTATCTTTTCGTCTATTTAGAAATATATTATGCTTTGGATATCATAATAATTCATTTGATGCAATGATCATTTATGCCAATTAAATCATCTTTGTTTTGATCAAAGTCAATTTCTCTCTCAATGATCTCTTGGTATAGTTTTTGTCTTATTTGACTATTTTGTCGAGTATGAAATCGAGATCAATTTTTGGTTGAATACTTTATATTTTAAATAATTGATAGCCAATTGAGGGGGAGTCAAAGAAAAAGTGTTATGCTCAAAAGATGTGGAAAGAGTTACATCCCAATGAGAAGTGTGAAAACTACCACCACATGGAGGAAAGAGCTACCACCTCGGTCGTCCGAGTACTGTGTGCAGCTACCACATGTATACCAAGCATGGTTGTTCGAGTTGATTAAATAAAATGCTTTTTGGAATACTTGACTCTGTCAAATTCCAAGGTTGGTATAAGGTGGGGATTTTATTGAAAGATGCTCAAAGAGCCACTCCTTACAATAAATTGACTAGATATATTATCTAACTTATCTGGGATTTCAAACATCTATTGCTCTTGGTATTTCATTTTCTTTACCAAATTGATGATTTGATAAGGGCATTACTCATAAGATCATGTTAGATGTGATTGAAGTTGTTCAACTTTAAGGGATTTAATTTTTATAAATTTTCATTTCATTTGTTGGATGTTATTGATAGATTTGTCATAATTTATTTCTTGTTGTATGAAACGATGATTTTTATCTAAAGTTGATACACAAAAGTGCTTACATACTTTTTCTAGATTCTCTAGAATTTTTCTGAATTTTTCTGAAGAAAAAGTTTGGAGCCGGTCCGGACTGGACAAGCCGATCCGGACCCCGAACACAGGAAAATCCTGCGGGTAGTCGATCCGGACTGCATTCTTCGGGTAGTCCGGACCGCGGCTAGGGTTTTATTAAGATCAAAAGGGATTTGATTTCTTTTACTCCAATCTTTTGTTCAAAAGTCTCCAGAGCTTCTCTTTCTAGAATTCAAGTATTTTGGAGCCTTCCCAACTCGTTTTCTTCAAATCCAAGTGAGTTTTCTTGATCAAAATCTCGGTTTTCACAGGTTTTCTATATTTCTCTCAAAACGTGATGCAAATCTCATATCTTTTTCGTTTGTGATTTGTTTTTGATCAAACTTCTTTTGAAATAAGAACTCTGGGAACATTAGTTTTTATTATATGCTAGGTTTTCTCAGGATAAACGGATTTTTGGCCTTTGATTTCTAAAAATTCGGTTTTAGGGCATATTTTTGAGAATTTTTGAAAATCATGGAATTGATCTATTTTTAAAATTATTTTTGCAAAACTAATTTGATTCCTAGTCTCTCTACACGATTATGATTGTTTGGGTATAATTTTTCAAATTTTTGAAAATTAACAATTTTTCGTGTTCTTGAGTTGGTCTTCACAGGACACTTCCTTCTTAAAGCACTTTCAGCAATGGAGTTTTCATGGATCATCTTTCTGCTAGTCGCAATGGTGCACACGAGAGCAACTAATAAATTGAAGAGGGCAAAGAAACCTTTGAAAAGGGGAGAATGTCTTCTTGTTGAAGACTCAGAGACTGAATCTGAAAATGAAGAGGTGAATTGGGACGAATTGATGGACGATGAAACAATGCCTATCAAGTCGATGCGAAAGACTACTATGGATAAAGGTAAAGCACCAATGACATCATCTATCTCGATGAAAAGAAAAAGACTGGCTCGACGGTTTGGACGAGCACGAGGGTTTGAAATTAATGAACCAATAACTCCGGATTCTCCACCCCGTGAGGAACAAGTGTTCGTTAATGCGGATCGCCTAAGGGCGTTTGAGAATCGTGAATGCATTGGCGAGAGGCATGTTAATATTGAGGCTCTACGAGACCACTCCCCTGAGTTTGGTGTTTTGATTGAACAAGCAAACCTTCTTCAGGTATACCGTTTCCCAGAAATGCTTGGATATTGTCTGCATCGCGTAAGGACTTTCTATACAAATGCACGGCACCTTCGAGAAAATGAAAACGGTCCGATGGAGTTTTACACGAATATCCAAGGCACAAGGTTTAAAATTACTCCACAATTGATTGGCGAGATTTTGGGAATGTAAGCCAGCAAGACAGGAGTTAACTACTTGAAAGGAAAGAGTTTGACAAACACGATGTGGCAAATGGTTATAAAGGGAATATGTTTGGAGGGAACTCAATTAACGGAGAAATCTGTCAAATCCAAAGAACTTCGTCTTGAGTACCGGTTCCTAAACTTCATCACATGTTACAATATCCTTCCAAATATGCAGACGAAAGTCTTAAGATGGGATCGAATGCTAAAAGGGATTTTGAACAAGATAGACGATACCAGCTCAGACAGTTCGGATTTAGCTTGATCTCATGGCTAATCTTTTCTTTTGCAGGTTTTTAAGTTTTTTTTAGCTCTCAAACTTTTGGGTCTTGAACTTTTTTAACTCTCCTTCAATTTTGTGCTTTTGGCTAAGTTTTGTGACAAAAAGGGGGAGAGAGTTTAGAGAACTTTGAACTTTGAACAGTGACTTTGAACAGTGAACTGTGCTCTGTGATTGACAATACTTGAGAGAACTTGAACTATGAAGGTAAGTATAACTTCAACTTTTGGGTTTTTATCTTGTGTTTTGATGCATGCCTCAACTAACTATTCGACTAACTATTTGGGCATGTAATATAACTAACAAGTTGCTTGTTGACTAACCTTTCTATGACATTTGGATTTCTATTGCTTAGAAGATATGTCGATTTATGATTGTGAGTTTCTTACATATCTGAATTTGAAAATGTCAAGATGAGTATAAACTCTATCTCTGTGTTTGGTTTTGATTGTTGAAAATTCTTAAGGTTACTAACGATCTTTTGTGTCAAGAATGATTTCTTTTGCAGAGATTACAGATGTCTAAGTCTAGAGTCTGTTTTAGGAGTTTAACTCATGTATTTATCTTTATTTGGATCTTCAATGTAAATTTTTGTTGTATGGTGATATCAACAAAAATATCTTTTTGAATTTTCTTGAGTGGATTTGTGTTTTGTCACGAAACCGCCAAAGGGGGAGATTGTTACGGAATTTGAGTTGGCGTATTTCGTAAAATTGTTTAAGTCTTGAAGATTGAAGTTTAGAAGCTTGGATCATATACGTCAATCTCAAGAAAGAAGAATTCAAAAGGATCAGGTACGTTTAACTAAATAATTTTGATGATCCGAATACTTCTTATAGTGTAGAAACACTTGGATGAATTTTTAATTGCATAAAAATAAAAAACTGGACATTTTACATGTTCAGAGTCCGGACCGGGCATTACAGTCCGGACCCCGAACATAGGTTTGTTCATGCACTGTTTCAGTCTGGACCCTGGTAAATTCAGTCCGGACCCCGAACGTGAAATTGTTGAATTTGCATGAACAGTCCGGACCGTGGATTGCAGTCCGGACCCCGAATGTCGTCTTTTCTGGAAAAAGTCTATTTCGCTGAGACTGTGGTGACCCTAGTTCCCATGCTACCTTTTCCTGTGAATCCACTGTTGGAACACCTAGTGTTGGTGTATCTGGCCCATGGAGCATCAAAGGGATGCCACAGATGGACCCTGTGAGTTATCTTTGGCTGTTTTGGCCTTCGGCTGCATTTGCCGAAATTTTTAGATGGTTTTTGGCCAAACAGAGGTTGGAATTGGATTCAGCACGGAAAAACGCTTGAAAACGGCTATTTGCTTGTTTGATTCTGAGTCTGGATGCCCAAAAACGGACCCCCGGAAGTTTTTAGTGGCTTTTGGTGCATGGGAGGGGCCGTGGACCGTCGGGGTGACACGTTGCGGCCCATTATTGGCCGGTCCGCGACGCTCGGTCCACAGAGCACCGCGGCTGGGTGCACGGACCCGGCGCAGGGACACGTGGCGCCGCCTGATTGGCAGGCTCTTGAGGCGCGGTCTACGGATTTGGCGCGGCGGTGCATGGACCAGGCGGGGGGACGCGTGGCAGCGCCCGGTTGGTCGGTGTACGCGGCGCGGTCCACGGAACCCGAACTAGGGTGCGTGGACCGGGTGCAGGGGAAACGTGTCAACGTGTCATTGGTCGGCTCACCGAGTGCGGCGCACGGGGGCGCGGGACCCCGTCTCGGGGCGCGTGCGCGGCAGGCGCCGCCTGCCCGCACGTGTGACCACGACAGTGGCAGGGACGCGTGTCGCCCTGCCACTGGCGGGCGCCACCTACCCGGTTTGACCGGGGAGGTGCCACGCGTCGGCGGCCCATGCGCCCCGCACAGCTGTTCGCTGTGCGGGACGCGTGTCGGGCGCCGGGGCGTGCGACGTGGCCGCAGCGGAGCGGCTCAGGCCGCTGTCGCCTGTTGGTCGGGCTACGTGGCGGCCCCGAGCCATTTCGGGCGCGCACAGTGTTGGGCCGGCCCAACACTGTAGCCGCCCGAAAGTTGCCCTGCGCCCGAATTCCAGGACACAGCCGGTATTTTCAGAATTGTTTTTTTGGGCTATAAATAGCCCGAAAGCTGTTCTCTTGGGTTTTTTTCAGTGTTTTGGCCATCTTCTCTCTTAGGTTTCTTCAGAGGACTTTCTCCCCACACATTTTCGCATCCATCTGCAGAGTTTGAAGATTTTTCGGGGCACGGATTTCGAGATCCTCATTTTCTTGGCGCCTCGCGACGCTCTTTCTTCGGTGTTTCTTCCGTCGCTCTTCGGTGCACGAGCTCTCCCGGCCTACTCCGACCATATTTTCGAGCGATTCCTTCGCCATTGGATCCGGGACTGGTAAGGCTACGATTTTGGGTTTTTGCACATTTTCAGATTTCGCGTTTTTCGAGGTGTTTTCTCGTGCGCATTGGGACCCTTCTTGCTGTGAGTTTTTGGTGAGGGCAGCAGCTTCTTTTGGGGAGATCTTCGCGCACAAATCTCGGATCAGGACGTGCTTATAGACTTTTTTCATCTACTCGATGCAAGGATCATCGTGGTATTTTTTTTGGATTTTCCTGAGATCTTCCCGGAGGTATACATCTTCCTCTTTATCTGTCCAAGATTTTACAGTTATGTGGTTGTATGTTTTCGCGCGCCCGTGTCGTGGAATTTATATCTTGGCCTACGGAACTTCGATTTGGGCGTGCAGGTACTTGTTTCAAAGCTATCGACGCGAAGAACGCCGGGATATTTTTATTGGAATTTATTGAGCACTTTCAGCAGGTGAAATTTTGGCTTCTGTGCAGCTGAAATTCAGCATGTGATTTTTTGGACAGATTTTTGGGGGATTGTGCATAATTGTAGCTATGTTGAACCCATGTGGGATTTGGACTGTACTGGACTTACTGGACAGTGAGTTGCTGTGTTTTTGGTATTATCAGCTGTAGGACTTGGACTGATCAGCGCATCAGGTGGGTGACCTCTTTTTCAAGATCAGCGGACTGTGTACTAATTCTAGCTTTAGGGACTTGCATATTTTAATGTTTCATGTACAGCATGCTAGAATGTGTGAATTGATGTTCCTGTTGTAGTTAGGTGATCCTGTGATTATTTTCTCACCTAAGCTGTTGGTTATTATTATCTTGCTCCCTACAAGCTGTTGTTTATTATTTATTTTGGAACTTGACCTAGCACCACTGCCATATGATGCATGTTCAGCCAGACTGTCGAAAACCTCAACTTGGGCTAGGTTTTTATTGCTCTAGACATTCCCACATCACTATTCTCTTTATCACTCTGGACTTAGCATTTTCCTCGCCCAAGTAGTGGGCCGAGAGGTCGGATCATTGTGGGATGCTTTTACACTAGTGTCTGGGGACCGAGTGGAGTTGTTAGCAGTCTGTAGACCAGGTTTCTTTGGGAGAGTGACTTTGGTTGTAGATTTGGGATCTTGAGAGCTATTGTGAGTGACAGTGAGTCTCGGTTGTGCAGTCTTCCAGCCTGTGAGTGAGACAGTGTTCCTTTGGTGACAGTCGATCTTGTTGATCGAGGATTTGGATTATAGCCTGCATGAGCCACATTTGAGCTCGACAGAGATATGCGGATACTTTCCTCGGTGGGGTCGCTCCCCTCGAGAGCCACTCCGGAGTTGGGCCTGTTCTTCTATCGCGACTTGTCGACGTAGTGCTCCCTCTGGCTGGGCCAGTTAGTGGCAGTCACGGACACAGTCCCTCTGGCTGGGCCAGTTAGTGGCAGCCACGGATGCCCTACGTAAGTCCGGTCCCCCGGGACGTGACGGCAGTAGGTAGGCGTAGGTTTGACTGGACCCTTTGCGGCAGTCAGTTTAGATTGAATGATTTGAGTCGAGAGCTAGTTGTAGCATCATGTTCTTTCTGTTCCACTTTTGAGCATCTAGATAGAGGCATAGTAGCTGTAGAGTTTACTTTACCAGCTTTTTCCTTTCCGCACTGCATTGTTACTTTTGCCTCTAGTAGACTTAGTGGGCAGACCGTCGGGCTTGTTGGCGGCACTCACTGAGAACTACTTGGGACGTAGTTCTCACACCCGTCGTGGTGTCTTTTCCCCAGGGACATCTTCTTCTGCTCCTGTTCCTGCCGCACCTGTTGCTGACCCGACTGATCGAGGTAAGGGAGTCGCGAGATAGATCCCTACCAGTTGTCGCCTGAGAGTAGATGTACCTCCCTACATTGTGAGAGTTCATGTTGTGTGACCTTGTAGTGAGGATGGAGTTGTACTCTTCTTATTTTGAGAGATATTTGTACTTGGTGAGGTTTCTGGTTGTATATTTTGTTAGAGTTGTATTTATTTTATCCAGCTTTTACTTTTCAGCTCTGATATCTATTTAGTGTAGATTTCTTTTGCAGGTTAGTCGCTACGTCTATACGGGGCTTCCCGTATGGGCGGCGGATCTGTTGGCGAGCCCGGGTCGCAGTTTCGACCCGGGGCGTGACAGATTAGAGTGGTATCATAGCCTAGGATGTAGGTCATTAAGGACTTAGAAACCCTAGGCTTGTGGTTGGACCCTAGGATGACTTACGTGAGAGCCGTAATCTTTTAGCGAGAGTCTTGATTGGGTTCCCAACTCTCCCAGTGGATGGGATGAGTGATCGACATGTCTTCCTTCGGTGGCAACTATGTTGGCTGCAGACAACATAGTACTGTGGGAAGGGGGACATGCCCTTTGACTTTCGCTAGATTGGGTCGTGTTTTGTTTGGGGTTCTGACTGTTTCTCTTCTTCCCTCAGGTGAGTGATGCCTCCGCGACGCACGATGTCGACGCGTTCGCAGCCTTCTTCCTCTGAGCCCGAGCCGGAGGACTCGGGGCAGGGACAACAGAGAGAGGTTTTGGAGCTTCATGCCCAGTTGGCACAGATGTCTGAGGCTGTTCAGCGCCAGGAGGAGACTTCCCGGTGCCAGGAGGAGACTTCTTAGCGTCAGGAGGAGACCTTGCGACGCCAAGAGGAGGCCTCGCAGCGCCAGGAGGAGGCTTCCCGACGCCAGGAGGAGGCCTTGGGTCGGATGATGCTTTTGTTAGAGCAGAGGTCACAGCCTGTGGTAGCACCCCCTGAGAGTTCGCCTGTGCCCTCTTCGCCAGCTGCAGCGCCCCCTGTGATTCCGTCAGCACCAGCTGTTCCTGTCGAGCTGGTTTCCTGCAGACCACCGTCTGAGTCGTCGGGACCTTTTACTTCTTCTGAGCAGCATGCAGCGGTTGATCTCTTGATGAGGTTCCGTCGGTTCGATCCACCCCGTTTCTCTGGTCTGGGTGCTGAGCCGTGGGAGGCCGAGACTTGGGTTACGGCCATGGAGCGTCACTTTGAGAGTTTATTCGTCAAGGATCGGTTTCGGGTCTTCTTGGCAGCGCATTTTCTGGAGGGCAATGCCGAGGCTTGGTGGCGGCGTGTGCGGCCTGCTGGTCCGCCTGGGACGCAGATTCTTCCTTGGGCGGAGTTCCGCAGACTTCTTCTAGGGGCCTTCTTTCCTGAGAGTGTACGTCAGAGACTGGAGGAGCAGCTGAGGAATCTCCGCCAGGGAGATAGGCCCGTGCATGTGTACATAGCTAACTTCAATCAGCTGTTAGCTAGTATGCCTCACGTGGCCAGGGATGAGGCTCACCAGGTTTACATGTTTGAGCGGGGGCTGCGCCAGGACATTTATCAGCTTGTTCGCTCCCGCAGATTGCAGACATTAGAGGCCTCGATGGAGCAGGCGTTATATGTTGAGTTTGGAGAGGTAGTTATGGATGAGGT
This sequence comes from Tillandsia leiboldiana, assembly GCA_029204045.2. Taxonomy (NCBI): domain Eukaryota; kingdom Viridiplantae; phylum Streptophyta; class Magnoliopsida; order Poales; family Bromeliaceae; genus Tillandsia; species Tillandsia leiboldiana. The sequence continues at coordinate 20,349,006 of CM055066.1, forward strand.
GGCTCCAGCCCCCGTAGGGACTCCAGGGGCGAAGCGCCCGGCGCCAGTGGATGAGGGGCAGTCGAGTAGGCAGGGACTCCCGAGACCCCCACGATTCCATCCTCAGGGTCGTGGATGCCAGGGGCGCCAGAGATCTAGATCATCTCATCAGTCTTCGCAGCAGCGTCGACCGCCTCGACCACAGCAGTCATCTCAGCAGCAGCAGACTTCGCGGCAGCCCCGTCAGGATCGATGTGTCTTTTGTGGAGGGCCGCACTTACCGATGCATTGTCAGCAGAGACACGGCCGTTGTTTCCGTTGTGGACAGGCCGGTCACATTCAGAGTTCATGCCCCAGGGCAGGTCATCCAGCTCCTTCCGCGGCCTCAGCACCTTCTGTTCCTCACATGACAGCAGGGCCTTCTGTGGCCTATGGTAGGCCTGATCAGGCTTCTTCCTCTTCGCGACAGCCAGAGCGACGTCCCCCGGCGCCGAGCGGGCGAGTCTATGCCCCCCAGGTTGAGGATGCTTCAGCAGCTGATCATGTCGTCGCAGGTACTATTTTGATTTCTGCAGTTCGTACTCATGCTCTTTTTGATACTGGTGCATCGCATTCATTTATTAGTAGAGCATTTGCATCCCTACATGGTATAGAGGCAGTTTCTTTATCGCATGCATTAGAGGTTCAGATTCCAGACCATGTCTTGCATGTCGAGGAGTGTTGTAGGGATTGCCCTGTACAGTTGGGACCCTGGGTCCTGCCGGCAGACTTGTTCGTCTTGCGGCAGCTCCAGGATTTCGACGTGGTAGTTGGCATGGATTGGTTAGCTCGGTATTTCGCCACCATTGACTGCAGAGAGAGGACGGTGACCCTCCGCGAGCCTGGACAGGAGGAGTTCGTTTACAGAGGCTGCCAGAGTACCTTATTTGCCATTACTATTTCTTCGGTGAGAGCCCGGCGGATGATGAGTAGGGGTTGTACCGCCTTCCTGGCGACGATTGTAGAGGTGCCTACGGCGGCACTGGGACTCGAGGATATCCCTATTGTCCGCGAGTTCCCAGATGTGTTTCCCTCAGAGTTGTCGACCATACCGCCGGAGAGGGAGATTGAGTTTGTGATTGATGTGGTTCCAGGAACCGCACCAATCTCGAAGGCACCTTATAGGATGGCACCTGCCGAGCTGAGAGAGCTGAAGGCCCAGTTGCAGGACTTGATGGATGTGGGCTTTGTGAGGCCCAGTGTATCTCCGTGGGGAGCGCCAGTTTTATTTGTGAAGAAGAAGGATGGGTCGCTTCGATTATGTGTGGACTACAGAGAGCTGAATAAAGTGACCATCCGGAACAAGTACCCCCTTCCACGGATTGATGATCTGTTTGATCAGTTGCAGGGAGCGTCTGTGTTCTCCAAGATTGATCTCCAGTCAGGTTACCACCAGCTGAGGGTGAGGGCCGAGGACATTCCCAAGACGGCTTTTAGATCCCGATACGGGCATTATGAGTTTACAGTTATGCCTTTTGGATTAACTAATGCCCCTGCAGCATTCATGGATTTAATGAACCGGGTATTTCAGCCGTACTTGGATCGGTTTGTCGTTGTGTTTATTGACGACATTCTGATTTACTCCCGGAGTGATTTGGAGCATGAGGAGCACTTGAGGATAGTGCTGCAGCTTCTGCGAGAGAAGAAGCTGTATGCCAAGTTTAAGAAGTGCGAATTTTGGCTTCGGGAGGTCGCTTTTCTAGGCCATGTTGTATCAGCCGCAGGAGTGGCAGTAGACCCGACGAAGATTGTTGCTGTTCGGGATTGGCCTAGACCGACGACGGTTACTGAGATCCGTAGTTTTTGGGGATTAGCAGGTTATTACCGTCGGTTTGTAGAGGGCTTTGCGAAGCTCTCTACTCCCCTGACCAGTTTGACCAGGAAGGGAATAAGGTTTTTTTGGACTGAGCGGTGCCAGGAAAGTTTTGAGGAACTGAAGAGGAGATTGATCTCGGCACCAGTTTTAGCACTACCTGTGATGGGCGATGGATTTGTGATATATAGTGACGCCTCCCACAGCGGTTTGGGATGTGTTTTGATGCAGCATGGTAGGGTAATTGCTTATGCTTCACGGCAATTAAAGGATTATGAGAAGAATTACCCTACTCACGACTTGGAGCTTGCAGCCGTGGTGTTCGTGCTGAAGTTATGGCGGCATTACCTCTACGGGGAGCACTGTGAGATCTACACGGATCATAAGAGTTTAAAGTACTTGTTTACTCAAAAGGAGCTGAATTTGAGGCAACGCCAGTGGTTGGAGTTATTAAAGGACTATGATGTGAGCATCCTTTATCATCCTGGCAAGGCCAATGTTGTAGCAGATGCTTTGAGTAGGAGGTTAGCGCAGAGCTTGAGCATGTTGATCACGCAGCAGCCACCGCTTGTTGAGCAGTTGAGGCGCCTTCAGATTGAGGTTGTATCCTCTGGGGTCTCTGCTAGACTCATGTCCGTGGTCTTGCGGCCCACTCTGTTGGACAGGATTAGAGAGACACAGAGTGAGGACCCCCACTTGACGAGGATTAGATCGCAGATTCAGGCAGATCAGATAGGGGATTTTGCTGTGGATAGCTCGGGAGTACTGCGGTACAGGGACAGTGTGTGTGCCTATGGACACCGAGCTCAGAGATCAGATTTTGAGAGAGGCCCATTATATGCCTTATACCATTCATCCTGGTGGTACTAAGATGTATAAGGACCTCAAGGCACATTTTTGGTGGCCCGGAATGAAGCAGGATATTGGAAGATTTATGGCTCATTATTTAACTTGTCAGCAACTGAAGGCAGAGCATCGGGTTCCTGCTGGCAAGTTACAGAGTCTTCCAATTCCTGAGTGGAAGTGGGACCACATCACCATGGACTTCGTCACTGGACTGCCGAGGGCGCAGAGTGGGGCCGACGCTATTTGGGTTGTCGTGGATAGACTCACCAAGTCTGCACACTTCTTGCCTGTACAGATGACTTGGTCGTTGGAGCGTTTGGCACAGTTATATTTGGATGAGATAGTGAGACTGCACGGTGTACCCGCCTCGATTGTATCAGATAGGGACCCGAGGTTTGTATCACACTTTTGGGGGAGTCTACAGTCAGCCTTGGGGACCCAGCTCAGATTTAGTACTGCTTTCCACCCACAGACTGATGGCCAATCTGAGCGCACCATACAGACCCTTGAGGATATGTTGAGAGCGTGCGTTATGGATTTTGGAGGAGGGTGGTATCGGCACTTAGCACTGGTTGAGTTTGCGTACAACAACAGCTATCAGGCGAGCATTCGGATGGCTCCGTTTGAGGCGTTGTATGGATGCAAGTGCCGGTCGCCCTTATATTGGAGTGACGTGGGTGAGAGAAGGACTTTGGGACCAGATTTACTATTGGAGGCAGAAGAGAAAGTCAGATTAGCACGCCGACATCTTGAGATAGCCCAGAGTCGTCAGAGGAGCTACGCTGATACTCGACGGCGAGACCTAGAGTTTCAGATTGGTGATCATGTCTTTTTGAAGGTCTCGCCTTCGAAAGGGGTCCGGAGATTCGGAGTTCGGGGGAAGCTCAGTCCCCGTTTTATTGGACCCTTTGAGGTACTTAAGAGGATTGGTCCTGTGGCTTATAGAGTTGCCCTTCCACCGCGCCTGGCCGGAGTTCACGATGTTTTCCACGTCTCGGCTCTGAGGAGATATGTTTTTGACCCGTCGCACGTGATTGACTTCACTTCTTTGGAGGTTGGCGAGGATCTAGGTTATGAGGAGCGCCCGTTGCGAATTCTTGCTCGAGAGGTGAGGGAATTGCGCAACCGGGCCATTCCATATGTGAAGATCCTATTGTAGTGTCCTAGGTTTTTCGGTGGTTTTGCCCCTGTTTCGGGGTGTAGAACACCTATTATTGGTGTGTGGGGCCCCAACATGTCAAAGTGATATGTTGTTTGGAACCAGAGATGATTTGGGAGCAAGCCTGACCTTCGGCTGCCTTTGCCGAATTTTAGGAGTGGAATCAGGCTAATCGGAGGCCGTATTTGAATTCAGCGCGGAAAAACGCTTGAAAACGGCTATTTACTTATTTAATTTGGAGTCCGGATGCCCAAAAACGGACCCCCGGAAGTTTTCTGCGCAAATTGGTGCACGGGGGAAGCTGTGGACCGGCCGGGGACACGTGGCAGGCTCTTATTGGGCCGGCGCACGGCTCTCGGTCCACGGAGCGGGCCGCCGGTGCACGGTGGACCGGCGGGCCACGTGGCAGGCACTGGTTGGGCCGGTGCAGCGCGCGCGGCGCAGGGATCGCGCGCGGGCAGCGCGGGCAGGCCGGGCAGGCGGGGGCAGCGTGCGCGGTGCACGGTGGACCGGGGCGCGCCACGTGGCGGCCCCGGATTGGCCGGCCCATGTGCTCGTGGCGCACGCAGCACCGCGCGACTGCGGCCGTACGCGCACGTGGGCGGCGCGTTGACGGACCGGCGGTCGCGTCTGGCGGCGCCGCCCCACGTGGCACCACGCCAGTGGCTGGCGCCGCACGCGTGCTGACCAGGGGAGGGGGGCACGTGGCGCCTCCCCGTTGGGCCCGCACGGCTGCCGCCTGTTCGGCGGACACGTGTCGGGCCCTTGGCCGGGTCGGACGGCCGGTTGGACGCGGCTGGATCCCGTGCGCGGGATGGGCTGGGCCGGGCCGCACTGTGCGCGCCCGGAAATTGGCGGGCCGGGCCGCACTGTTGGCGCCCGAAATCGGGCTGGGCCGGACCGGGCGCCCGAATCTTGGGACATGGAGGGAATTTTTCCAAAAGACTTTTGGGCCTATATATACAGCCCACCTCTCTCTTTTCTCTGCCTTTTTCCGAAGTGTAGAGAGGGAATGAGAGGGAGGGACCTTTAGCAAAGTTGTTCCTCACACTATTTTACATCTCGTGGTGGGTTTCCAGAATTTTTGGAAGCTCGACAGCGGCGATCCGGATTTTACAGAGCGCCTCGTTTTTCCCCCAATCTTGGCCCGTTATCGTCGCATTTCAGTCCGAGGAGTCCCCTGCGCAGTATAGGAGTCCTTTTTCGACGATTTCTTCGCCGGTGTGTTCCTAAGAGGTAGGGCTTCGTTTTCCGTGTTGGTGGTTTCTCTGGATTCCGATTTCTTGGCACGATTCCCGAGGTGTGTTGACCCCCTCTTTTGCTGTTTGGGTTTTTGGACAGCGGCGACTTCGACGAATTATTTCTCAGCGTAGGAATATCAGATCGAGGCGATTCAAGAGTCGATTTTGGGCTACTTTTCGTGAGGAACGCAACCGTGATTTTTTTGAGATTTTAGGAGCTCGTGACAGAGGTGAAATTCCTCGTTTTGCGTGCTGATTGCAAAAACAGCAATTATGTGTTTGGAACTTGTAGTTTTTACACCGTGTACACTTGTGTGATGTTGTAGGATACTGTTTCAGCTGACGGTGTGCTTAGAGGACAGCGGGTATTTTCTGGGTGTGTTGTGCACGCTTTTCGAGGTGGGTGGTTGCGTTTCCCTCTTTGTTGACTTGCTCACTAGGAATAGTAGAGTTTCCCAATTATACATGTGACAGTTAACTCGTGGTATATGAACCTATTGCATGGGCCCCTAAATTATTTGATAGCTGCTATGTGATCAATCTGGGACAATGAAGTTGGACAATTGCTATATCTTAAACTGCATGCAAATAAATAATATTATAAAATGATTCTTTACAAGAAACCTTAGTCACTTTTCTAATACTTTTTAAAGGAATAATTGTATGTTTAATTGGACATCTAGTTAGGCCACTATTTTACTGCAGCACTGTATTATGGGATTTGACTTAGGAGAAAACATGTTTACTGATGTTCTTCTCTATCGATGCATGACGATCTAGTCAGACCGGGATCTTGAGATAGTGTAGTTGGATCTTGAGTCTGGGACAGTTTTGACTCTTCTTGGGGATTGGGGGATATAATGGCAACCGCGAATTTTGGGCGGTTGACCGGATGTTATTATCACATCAGATTGGGGATCGGGGTTGCATTAGTGGATGGAGTATTCCCACTTTGATCATGGTCATGATCTAGTCCTGCTATTGTGAGACATCGGTTACAGAGATGATTGATACAGAGACACTTTACTCGTGTGGGTCGCTCCCCTCGAGTGCCACTCCGGAGTAGGCTTTTTGACCGTGATGGGTGCCGGTCAGTTGGTGAGTTGTGAGTGATGACAGAGCAGGCAGTGCCAGTATTTCCTGGCCCTCTGATTGGGTTTCCTTGGGCAGTCAGCTTTATAGTTGCATATATACAGTTATCTTTTGGCACTGCATTTAGAGGCATAGTAGTGGTAGTTCCTTTTTCAGCAGTCTTTATTGCATACCACTGTTCTTCCTTTTGCCTCTTTATTCCTAGTGGGTGCGTCAGCATTAGAGGTTTTACCCACTAGGGGAGGCTACTGGTTTATCTAGTAGTTCTCACCCCCATTGTTGTTTTCTGTCCTTGTTCCCCTTTGTTTTGCAGAGTCATCTGTGGGAGCTGCTGGGCCTTCAGCGGCAGATCGAGGTAAGAGGATCGCCGACTAGCTAGATCGTCTACCCCAAGTGAGAGACTAGCGAGGTTTTTATTATACCCCCTTTTGTATCTCAGACTTCAGTAGTTTCCTTTTGGGTCTGGCTTTGGCCAGCTGGTTGTATATTTATGGTGAGCTGGGAGTATATTGTACTTTTATTTCAGCTTGTAGTTTATTTCAGTCTGAGATTACTTTTAGTTTTATTAGTTCAGCTCTGTTTATGCTCTGTTATTGTATATTATCTATCTGAGCAGGTTACCAGCGCTTCGTGCACATAGAGAAATTCCGTGTGCACGGCGGATCTGTTGGCGGGCCCGGGTTCCGGTTTACACCCGGGGCGTGACAGATTAAGTTGGTATCAGAGCTTAGGGATAGGTCAGTTGGGACTTAGGAAACCCTAGGCTTTTGGCAGACCCTAGGATGATAGGGCGCGAGAGGCGTGACACTTCGCGAAAGTCGTTGATTTATTTATTGGACTCTTCCAGTGAGTGAAGAGGGATCGACATACCCGATTTCTGGTGGACCATTATGTTGGCTGCAGACAACATAAAGTCGCAGAAATTGGGGGATGTCTTTGACTTTCGCTAGATTGGGTCGTGTGGGGTTATGTTACTTATTCGTGATTTCTTGTGGCAGGATGCCTCCCCGACGTCGGATCCCTACTCGGGGTGTTCCGTTACCCCCTGATGAGCCAGGGCAGCCTACTTCCCCCGAGCTTACTGAGTTGAGGGCCTTGGTGGCCCAATTGGCGGAGGGTCAGCGCCGCCAGGAGCAGAGGTTTGAGCAGCTCCTTGCCCAAAGAGAGGCACCATCCCCAGCTGTTCCTGAGGCCCTTGTGCCTCCTGTTGCACCTTTTGTGCCGTCAGCGCCATCTTCGAGTAGCGGGGCTCCTGGAGCTATTCAGCCTTTGACTGCGGAGGAGGAGCAGGATATCGCTAACAAACTCTCCAAGTTTGTTCAGCGGGGACCCCCTAGATTCTCAGGGCGGGATGCGCAGCCCTGGGCTGTTGGGAGATGGCTTTCTGCGATGGAGAAGCTTTTTCGGGACTTCTTCATCGACCCGAGGTATCGAGTGCACATGGCGGTGCACTGTTTGGACGGAGATGCTGATTTTTGGTGGCAGCGGGTAGAGCCCCTGGAGTTCCGGATTACTCGGCAGCTGCCTTGGGAGGAGTTCCGACGGATGGTGCTGGATACCTATTTTTCGACCAGTGTGAAGAAGAAGTTGGAGGACGACTTGAAGAACCTACAGCAGGGCGATCGATCGGCTCATGCCTATTTCCAGGAGTTCACGGAGTTGCTGAACTGTGTGCCCTTCGTCGCTCGTGACGGTCCGCACCAGGTTGAGTTGTTCGAGGGAGGCCTCCGTCCAGAGATTTACACACTGGTGCATGCTCAGAGATTTCAGACTCTGGAGGCAGCCGCAGAGCATGCACAGTGGGTGGAGAGAGGTGATTTGGTGGTGGCCAGACAGAGGGCCGCGGTCGCTCAGAGCTCCGACAGAAAGCGACCAGCCCAGGACGAGGGGGGACAGGCCAGTACTTGGAGGCCGCCCCGACCGCCACCGCCTCAGTTCCCAGGCCGTGGGCGTTCGGAGCGGCGAGGGCCTAGTGGGTCCCAGAGGCCCCCCGCAGCAGCAGCAGAGATCGCAGTCGTCGCAGCGCGGGTCTCAGCGGCAGCCACAGCGACAGCGACAGTCTCAGCAGCAGCAGTCCCGTCAGGCACGGGCTCCCAGCAGTTGTATCTTCTGTGGAGGTCCGCACTTTCCCGGCACTTGCGACCAGCGGTGGGGTCGCTGCTACGGGTGTGGACAGCCAGGGCACATTCGAGCTGCGTGCCCCTTTTCGACTTCAGCCGCTCCTTCTTCAGCATCTGCCCCAGCATCATCGCAGCAGCGGTCGACGGCTCAGCGGCCTTTTGCTCTAGCGAGCAAGCCATCTTCTTCCCATCCCACCGATTATCGCCCTCCAGCTCAGAGTGGGCGAGTGTATGCTGCACAGGTAGAGGATTCTTCAGCAGCGGACCATGTGGTGGCAGGTATCACCTTACTCTCTGGCATTAGGACTCGTACCTTATTTGATACTGGAGCATCGCATTCTTTCATTAGTAGATCTTTTGCATCATTACATGGGTTAGAGGTAGGATTTTTGCCACGTGCACGAGAGGTTCAGATTCCCGATCACACTCTGCACGTGGAGGAGTGTTGTTGGTCTTGCCCGATGCAGATCGAATCCTGGATTATGCCAGCAGACCTGTTGGTCTTGAGACAGCTGAGCGACTTTGATGTGATTCTTGGGATGGACTGGCTGGCTCGGTATTTCGCGACTATTGATTGTGCCGCGAGGACTGTCACTTTTAGAGAGCCAGGCCAGGAGATGTTTGTATATCGGGGATGTCAGAGTGCTTTCTTTGCCTCTGTGGTTTCGACTTCCCGAGCGAGGCGGATGATTCATCGAGGATGTATAGCCTTTTTGGCTAGTGTTGTTGAGGGGCCTACGGCGACACCGGGACTCGGGGATATTCCTATTGCCCGCGAGTTTCCGGACGTTTTTCCACCTGAGCTGACTAGTATGCCGCCAGACAGAGAGATTGAGTTTGTGATTGACGTAGTTCCAGGAACTGCGCCAATCTCTAAGGCTCCTTATCGAATGGCACCGGCTGAGCTGCGAGAGCTTAAAGCACAGCTGCAAGATCTGATGAATAAGGGCTTTATTAGACCAAGTGTGTCGCCTTGGGGAGCACCGGTGCTGTTCGTAAAAAAGAAGGATGGGTCACTTCGGTTGTGTGTGGACTATAGGGAATTGAACAAAGTGACCATTAAGAACAAGTACCCTTCGCCGCGCATCGATGATCTCTTTGATCAGCTGCAAGGGTCTTGTGTATTTTCCAAAATTGATCTACAGTCTGGTTACCACCAACTGAAGGTGAAGGCCGAGGATATTCCTAAGACTGCTTTCAGATCACGGTACGGGCATTATGAGTTTACAGTTATGCCGTTTGGATTGACTAATGCCCCTGCCGCCTTTATGGACTTGATGAACAGGATATTTCGGCCCTTCCTGGATCGTTTTGTGGTGGTGTTCATTGATGATATCCTTATTTACTCCCGAAGCGAGGCCGAGCACGAAGAGCACTTGAGGACTGTGCTACAACTTCTACGAGATAAGAAGTTGTATGCCAAGCTGTCAAAGTGCGAGTTTTGGCTTCGGGAGGTAGCTTTCTTGGGCCATGTGATTTCCGCCGCCGGTGTAGCAGTAGACCCGGCGAAGATTGAGGCAGTTCGAGATTGGCCCCGACCGACGACTGTATCTGAGGTGCGCAGCTTCATGGGGTTAGCTGGTTATTATCGTCGGTTTGTGGAAGGCTTTGCGAAGCTTTCCACACCCCTCACTCGGTTGACGCGTAAAGGAGTTAAGTTTATCTGGAGTGAGGACTGCCAGAGGAGCTTTGAGGAGCTAAAGGATAGATTGATGACCGCTCCTATCCTTTCCCTCCCTGTTATGGGGAAAGGATATGTGATCTACAGTGATGCATCGCACAGTGGGCTTGGATGCGTGCTGATGCAGGAAGGGAGGGTAATTGCTTATGCATCGAGACAGCTTAAGGATTACGAGAAGAATTATCCTACCCATGACTTGGAACTTGCTGCCGTGGTGTTTGCACTGAAGCTTTGGCGCCATTACCTATATGGGGAGCATTGTGAGATCTACACCGACCACAAGAGCCTAAAGTACCTGTTCACGCAGAAGGAACTGAATTTGAGGCAACGCAGATGGTTAGAGCTACTAAAGGATTACGATGTGGATATCCTTTACCATCCAGGAAAGGCCAACGTGGTTGCAGATGCTTTGAGTAGGAGAGCGGTGCAGAGTTTGTCCATGTTGATTACAGATCAGGCGCCACTGTTAGAGGAGTTGAGACGGCTCGAGATAGAGGTTGTATCCCCTGGGGTCTCTGCTAGACTGATGTCTTTGGTCGTGCAGCCCACTCTGCTGGAGAGGATCCGGGAGAAACAGAGCGAGGACCCCCATTTAACCAGGATTAGAGATCAGATTCCGAGTGTTCGATCAGGGGATTTTTCAGTGGATGCTTCGGGAGTACTGAGGTACAGGGACCGAGCATGTGTGCCAGTGGATGCTGAGATCAGAGAACAGATATTGAAGGAGGCCCATTATACACCTTATACCCTTCATCCTGGGGGGACTAAGATGTATAAGGACCTCAAGGCACACTTTTGGTGGAATGGCATGAAAAGGGATATTGGGAGGTTTGTGTCGCAGTGTTTAACTTGTCAGCAGGTAAAAGCTGAGCATCGAGTGCCAGCTGGCAAGCTACAGAGTCTCCCGATTCCCGAGTGGAAATGGGACCACATTACTATGGATTTTGTGGTCGGGTTGCCGAGGGCACAGGGAGGTGCAGATGCTATCTGGGTAGTTGTGGACCGACTTACCAAGTCAGCGCACTTTTTACCTATACAGACTACTTGGCCACTCGAGCGACTAGCCCAGTTATATTTGGATGAGATAGTGAGATTACATGGAGTGCCAGCTTCTATAGTATCAGATAGAGACCCGAGGTTTGTTTCGCGATTCTGGAGGAGTTTACAGACTACCTTGGGGACTCAGCTCAGATTCAGTACAGCCTTCCACCCACAGACTGATGGACAGTCAGAGCGGACGATTCAGATCCTTGAGGATATGCTGAGGGCTTGTGTCCTAGATTTCGGCGGTGGATGGATTCGACACTTATCACTGGCCGAGTTTGCGTACAACAATAGCTTTCAAGCAAGCATTCGAATGGCTCCATTTGAAGCGTTGTATGGACGCAAATGTCGATCACCGCTATATTGGAGTGATGTGGGGGAGAGGCGGACTCTGGGACCAGATATATTGCTAGAGGCGGAGGAGAAGGTCCGGGTAATTCGACAGCATCTTCAGACCGCTCAGAGTCGACAGAGGAGCTTTGCTGATGTTCGGCGGCGAGACTTAGAGTTTCAGGTTGGAGATCATGTATTTTTGAAAGTCTCGCCGTCCAAAGGGATAAGGAGGTTTGGCATTCGCGGGAAACTCAGTCCCCGATACATTGGACCCTTTGAGGTATTAGAGCGTATCGGGCCAGTTGCTTACCGACTTGCACTTCCCCCGAGACTTGCTGGTGTCCATGATGTGTTTCATGTTTCCACTCTGAGGAGGTACGTCTTCGACCCATCGCACGTCATCGACTTCACGCCACTTGAGATCAGCGAGGATTTGAGATATGAGGAGCGCCCACTGCGGATTCTAGAGCGGGAGATGAAAGAATTGCGCAATCGGACCATCCCCTATGTGAAGATCCTCTGGAGCAATCATGATGAGCGCGAGGCGACGTGGGAGCTCGAGTCAGCGATGATGGACGCCTACCCTTACCTGTTCGAGGCTCAGGATTGAGGTATGATTTTCGTTTCGAGGACGAAACTTTTGTTAGTGGGGGAGGATGTAGTGTCCTAGGTTTTTCGGTGGTTTTGCCCCTGTTTCGGGGTGTAGAACACCTATTATTGGTGTGTGGGGCCCCAACATGTCAAAGTGATATGTTGTTTGGAACCAGAGATGATTTGGGAGCAAGCCTGACCTTCGGCTGCCTTTGCCGAATTTTAGGAGTGGAATCAGGCTAATCGGAGGCCGTATTTGAATTCAGCGCGGAAAAACGCTTGAAAACGGCTATTTACTTATTTAATTTGGAGTCCGGATGCCCAAAAACGGACCCCCGGAAGTTTTTCTGCGCAAATTGGTGCACGGGGGAAGCTGTGGACCGGCCGGGGACACGTGGCAGGCTCTTATTGGGCCGGCGCACGGCTCTCGGTCCACGGAGCGGGCCGCCGGTGCACGGTGGACCGGCCGGCCACGTGGCAGGCACTGGTTGGGCCGGTGCAGCGCGCGCGGCGCAGGGATCGCGCGCGGGCAGCGCGGGCAGGCCGAGCAGGCGGGGGCAGCGTGCGCGGTGCACGGTGGACCGGGGCGCGCCACATGGCGGCCCCGGATTGGCCGGCCCATGTGCTCGTGGCGCACGCAGCACCGCGCGACTGCGGCCGTACGCGCACGTGGGCGGCGCGTTGACGGACCGGCGGTCGCGTCTGGCGGCGCCGCCCCACGTGGCACCACGCCAGTGGCTGGCGCCGCACGCGTGCTGACCAGGGGAGGGGGGCACGTGGCGCCTCCCCGTTGGGCCCGCACGGCTGCCGCCTGTTCGGCGGACACGTGTCGGGCCCTTGGCCGGGTCGGACGGCCGGTTGGACGCGGCTGGATCCCGTGCGCGGGATGGGCTGGGCCGGGCCGCACTGTGCGCGCCCGGAAATTGGCGGGCCGGGCCGCACTGTTGGCGCCCGAAATCGGGCTGGGCCGGACCGGGCGCCCGAATCTTGGGACATGGAGGGAATTTTTCCAAAAGACTTTTGGGCCTATATATACAGCCCACCTCTCTCTTTTCTCTGCCTTTTTCCGAAGTGTAGAGAGGGAATGAGAGGGAGGGACCTTTAGCAAAGTTGTTCCTCACACTATTTTACATCTCGTGGTGGGTTTCCAGAATTTTTGGAAGCTCGACAGCGGCGATCCGGATTTTACAGAGCGCCTCGTTTTTCCCCCAATCTTGGCCCGTTATCATCGCATTTCAGTCCGAGGAGTCCCCTGCGCAGTACAGGAGTCCTTTTTCGACGATTTCTTCGCCGGTGTGTTCCTAAGAGGTAGGGCTTCGTTTTCCGTGTTGGTGGTTTCTCTGGATTCCGATTTCTTGGCACGATTCCCGAGGTGTGTTGACCCCCTCTTTTGCTGTTTGGGTTTTTGGACAGCGGCGACTTCGACGAATTATTTCTCAGCGTAGGAATATCAGATCGAGGCGATTCAAGAGTCGATTTTGGGCTACTTTTCGTGAGGAACGCAACCGTGATTTTTTTGAGATTTTAGGAGCTCGTGACAGAGGTGAAATTCCTCGTTTTGCGTGCTGATTGCAAAAACAGCAATTATGTGTTTGGAACTTGTAGTTTTTACACCGTGTACACTTGTGTGATGTTGTAGGATACTGTTTCAGCTGACGGTGTGCTTAGAGGACAGCGGGTATTTTCTGGGTGTGTTGTGCACGCTTTTCGAGGTGGGTGGTTGCGTTTCCCTCTTTGTTGACTTGCTCACTAGGAATAGTAGAGTTTCCCAATTATACATGTGACAGTTAACTCGTGGTATATGAACCTATTGCATGGGCCCCTAAATTAATTGATAGCTGCTATGTGATCAATCTGGGACAATGAAGTTGGACAATTGCTATATCTTAAACTGCATGCAAATAAATAATATTATAAAATGATTCTTTACAAGAAACCTTAGTCACTTTTCTAATACTTTTTAAAGGAATAATTGTATGTTTAATTGGACATCTAGTTAGGCCACTATTTTACTGCAGCACTGTATTATGGGATTTGACTTAGGAGAAAACATGTTTACTGATGTTCTTCTCTATCGATGCATGACGATCTAGTCAGACCGGGATCTTGAGATAGTGTAGTTGGATCTTGAGTCTGGGACAGTTTTGACTCTTCTTGGGGATTGGGGGATATAATGGCAACCGCGAATTTTGGGCGGTTGACCGGATGTTATTATCACATCAGATTGGGGATCGGGGTTGCATTAGTGGATGGAGTATTCCCACTTTGATCATGGTCATGATCTAGTCCTGCTATTGTGAGACATCGGTTACAGAGATGATTGATACAGAGACACTTTACTCGTGTGGGTCGCTCCCCTCGAGTGCCACTCCGGAGTAGGCTTTTTGACCGTGATGGGTGCCGGTCAGTTGGTGAGTTGTGAGTGATGACAGAGCAGGCAGTGCCAGTATTTCCTGGCCCTCTGATTGGGTTTCCTTGGGCAGTCAGCTTTATAGTTGCATATATACAGTTATCTTTTGGCACTGCATTTAGAGGCATAGTAGTGGTAGTTCCTTTTTCAGCAGTCTTTATTGCATACCACTGTTCTTCCTTTTGCCTCTTTATTCCTAGTGGGTGCGTCAGCATTAGAGGTTTTACCCACTAGGGGAGGCTACTGGTTTATCTAGTAGTTCTCACCCCCATTGTTGTTTTCTGTCCTTGTTCCCCTTTGTTTTGCAGAGTCATCTGTGGGAGCTGCTGGGCCTTCAGCGGCAGATCGAGGTAAGAGGATCGCCGACTAGCTAGATCGTCTACCCCAAGTGAGAGACTAGCGAGGTTTTTATTATACCCCCTTTTGTATCTCAGACTTCAGTAGTTTCCTTTTGGGTCTGGCTTTGGCCAGCTGGTTGTATATTTATGGTGAGCTGGGAGTATATTGTACTTTTATTTCAGCTTGTAGTTTATTTCAGTCTGAGATTACTTTTAGTTTTATTAGTTCAGCTCTGTTTATGCTCTGTTATTGTATATTATCTATCTGAGCAGGTTACCAGCGCTTCGTGCACATAGAGAAATTCCGTGTGCACGGCGGATCTGTTGGCGGGCCCGGGTTCCGGTTTACACCCGGGGCGTGACAGGTGCTCCCCAAGGTGACACACTTGGTCTAATAAAGCCCTTATCCATCAGATCTTGCAGCTGTGCTTTAAGCTCTCGCAGCTCAGTCGGTGCCATCCGATAAGGAGCCTTAGAGATTGGCGCAGTTCCTGGAACTACGTCAATCACAAACTCAATCTCTCTGTCTGGCGGCATACTAGTCAGCTCAGGTGGAAAAACATCCGGAAACTCGCGGGCAATAGAAATATCCTCGAGTCCCGGTGTCGCCGTAGGCCCCTCAACAACACTAGCCAAAAAGGCTACACATCCTCGATGAATCATCCGCCTCGCTCGGGAAGTCGAAACCACAGAGGCAAAGAAAGCACTCTGACATCCCCGATATACAAACATCTCCTGGCCTGGCTCTCTAAAAGTGACAGTCCTCGCGGCACAACCAATAGTCGCGAAATACCGAGCCAGCCACTCCATCCCAAGAATCACATCAAAGTCCCTCAGCTGTCTCAAGACCAACAGGTCTGCTGGCATAATCCAGGACTCGATCTGCATCGGGCAGGACCAACAACACTCCTCCACGTGCAAAGTGTGATCGGGAATCTGAACCTCTCGTGCACGTGGCAAAAATCCTACCTCTAACCCATGTAATGATGCAAAAGATCTACTAATGAAAGAATGCGATGCTCCAGTATCAAATAAGGTACGAGTCCTAATGCCAGAGAGTAAGGTGATACCTGCCACCACATGGTCCGCTGCTGAAGAATCCTCTACCTGTGCAGCATACACTCGCCCACTCTGAGCTGGAGGGCGATAATCGGTGGGATGGGAAGAAGATGGCTTGCTCGCTAGAGCATAAGGCCGCTGAGCCGTCGACCGCTGCTGCGATGATGCTGGGGCAGATGCTGAAGAAGGAGCGGCTGAGGTCGAAAAGGGGCACGCAGCTCGAATGTGCCCTGGCTGTCCACATCCGTAGCAGCGACCCCACCGCTGGTCGCAAGTGCCGGGGAAGTGCGGACCTCCACAGAAGATACAACTGCTGGGAGCCTTGACTGTCGGGACTGCTGCTGCTGAGACTGTCGCTGTCGCTGTGGCTGCCGCTGAGACCCGCGCTGCGACGACTGCGGGCCTCTGGGACCCACTAGGCCCTCGCCGCTCCGAACGCCCACGGCCTGGGAACTGAGGCGGTGGCCGTCGGGGCGGCCTCCAAGTACTGGCCTGTCCCCCCTCGTCCTGGGCTGGTCGCTTTCTGTCGGAGCTCTGAGCGACCGCGGCCCTCTGTCTGGCCACCACCTGATCACCTCTCTCCACCCACTGTGCGTGCTCTGCGGCTGCCTCCAGAGTCTGAAATCTCTGAGCATGCACCAGTGTGTAAATCTCTGGACGGAGGCCTCCCTCGAACAACTCAACCTGGTGCGGACCGTCACGGGCGACGAAGGGCACACAGTTCAGCAACTCCGTGAACTCCTGGAAATAGGCATGAGCCGATCGATCGCCCTGCTGCAGGTTATTCAAGTCGTCCTCCAACTTCTTCTTCACACTGGTCGAAAAATAGGTGTCCAGCACCATCCGTCGGAACTCCTCCCAAGGCAGCTGCCGAGTAATCCGGAACTCCAGGGGCTCTACCCGCTGCCACCAAAAATCAGCATCTCCGTCCAAACAGTGCACCGCCATGTGCACTCGATACCTCGGGTCGATGAAGAAGTCCCGAAAAAGCTTCTCCATCGCAGATAGCCATCTCCCAACAGCCCAGGGCTGCGCATCCCGCCCTGAGAATCTAGGGGGTCCCCGCTGAACAAACTTGGAGAGTTTGTTAGCGATATCCCGCTCCTCCTCCACAGTCAAAGGCTGAATAGCTCCAAGAGCCCGGCTACTCGAAGATGGCGCTGACGGCACAAAAGGTGCAACAGGAGGCACAAGGGCCTCAAGAATAGCTGGGGATGGTGCCTCTCTCTGGGCAAGGAGCTGCTCAAACCTCTGCTCCTGGCGGCGCTGACCCTCCGCCAATTGGGCCACCAAGGCCCTCAACTCAGTAAGCTCGGGGGGTGTAGGCTGCTCTGGCTCATCAGGAGGTGACGGGACACCCCGAGTAGGGATCCGACGTCGGGGAGGCATCCTGCCACAAGATATCACGAAGAAGTAACATAACCCCACAGGACCCAATCTAGCGAAAGTCAAAGACATCCCCCAATTTCTGTGACTTTATGTTGTCTGCAGCCAACATAACGGTCCACCAGAAATTGGATATATCGATCCCTCTTCACTCACTGGAAGAGTCCAATAAATAAATCAACGACTTTCGCGAAGTGTCACGCCTCTCGCGCCCTATCATCCTAGGGTCTGCTAAAAGCCTAGGGTTTCCTATGTCCCAACTGACCTATCCCTAAGCTCTGATACCAACTTAATCTGTCACGCCCCGGGTGTAAACCAGAACCCGGGTTCGCCAACAGATCCGCCGTGCACACAGAATTTTCCATGTACACGAAGCGCTGGTAACCTGCTCAAATATAAGATATACAATAAAAGAGCATAAACAGAGCTGAACTAAAAGTACTATAAGTAATCTCAGACTGGAAATAAGATACAAGCTGAAATAAAGTACAATAAACTCCCAGCTCACCATAAATATACAACCAGCTGGCCAAAGCCAGACCCAAAAGGAAACTACTGAAGTCTGAGATACAAAAGGGGGTACAATAAAAACCTCGCTAGTCTCTCACTTGGGGTAGACAATCTAGCTAGTCGGCGATCCTCTTACCTCGATCTGCCGCTGAAGGCCCAGCAGCTCCCACAGATGACTCTGCAAAACAAAGGGGAAAAGACAGAAAACAACTATGGGGGTGAGAATTACTAGATAAACCAGTAGCCTCCCATAGCGGGTAAAACCTCTAATGCTGACGCACCCACTAGGAATAAAGAGGCAAAAGGAAGAACAGTGGTATGTAATAAAGACTGCTGAAAAAGGAACTACCACTACTATGCCTCTAAATGCAGTGCCAAAAGATAACTGTATAAATGCAACTATAAAGCTGACTGCCCAAAGAAACCCAATCAGAGGGCCAGGAAATACTGGCACTGCCTGCTCTGTCATCACTCACAACTCACCAACTGACCGGCACCCATCACGGTCAAAAAGCCTACTCCGGAGTGGCACTCGAGGGGAGCGACCCACACGAGTAAAGTATCTCTGTATCAATCATCTCTATAACCGATGTCTCACAATAGCAGGACTGGATCATGACCATGATCAAAGTGGGAATACTCCATCCACTAATGCAACCCTGATCCCCAATCTGATGTGATAATAACATCCGGTCAACCGCCCAAAATTCGCGGTTGCCACTATCTCCCACAATCCCCAAGAAGAGCCTAAACTGTCCCAGACTCAAGATCCAACTATACTATCTCAAGATCCCGATCTGACTCGATCGCCATGCATCGATAGAGAAGAATAACAATAAAACATGTTTTCTCCTAAGTCAAATCCCATAATACAGTGCTGCAGTAAAATGGTGGCCTAACTAGATGTCCAATTAAACATACAATTATTCCTTTAAAACGTATTAGAAAAGTGACTAAGGTTTCTTGTAAAGAATCATTTTAAAACATTATTGGATTATTTATTTGCATGCAGTTTAAGATATAGCAATTGTCCAACTTCATTGTCCCAGATTGATCACATAGAAGCTATCAATTAATTTAGGGGGCCAATGCAATAGGTTCAAATACCACGAGTTAACTGTCACATTTATAATTGGGAAACTCTACTATTCCTAGTGAGCAAGTCAACAAAGAGGGAAACGAAACCACCCACCTCGAAAAGCGTGCACAAAACACCCAGAAAATACCTGCTGTCCTCTAAGCACACCGTCAGCTGAAACAGTATCCTACAACATCACACAAGTGTACACGGTGTAAAAACTACAAGTTCCAAACACATAATTGCTGTTTATACAATCAGCACGCAAAACGAGGAATTTCACCTCTGTCTCCAGCTCCTAAAATCTCAAAAAAATCACGGTTGCGTTCCTCGCGAAATGTAGCCCAAAATCGACTCTTGAATCGCCTCGATCTGATATTCCTACGCTGAGAAATAATTCGTCGAAGTCGCCGCTGTCCAAAAACCCAAACAGCAAAAGAGGGGGTCAAAACACCTCGGGAACCGTGCCAAGAAAACGGAATCCAGAGAAACCATCAACACGGAAAACTAAGCCCTACCTCTCAGGAACACACCGGCGAAGAAATCGTCGAAAAAGGACTCCTGTACTACGCAGGGGACTCCTCGGACTGAAATGCAACGATAACGGGCCAAGATTGGGGAAAAAACACGGCACACTGTAAAATCCGGATCGCCGCTGTCGAACATCCAGAAAATCTGGGAACGCACCACGAGGTAGAAAATAATAAGATGAAAAACTTCTCTTAAGGCCCCTCCCACAGGTTCTCTCTCTATCTCTCGGAAAACAGAGAAAAAGAAGGGAGGGGGGCCTTTATATAGGCCCACAAAAACAATTGGGATAATTCCCAATATGTCCCGGATTTCGGGCGCAAACAGTGCGGCCCGCCCATTTCGGGCGCGCACAGTGCGGCCCAGCCCAGCCATTTCCGGGCGCGCACAGTGCGGCCTGGCCCAAGCCCCGCTCGCACAGCGGATCGGCCGCACCCTTCGCCCGTCCGACCGGCCCCCAGGGCCCGACACGTGTCCGCCAAACAGGCGGCAGCCATGCGGGCCCAGCGGGAAACGCCACGTGTCCCCCGCAATCAGCGGCGTGGGGGGTGGCGCCCGCCTATGGGACGGCGCCACGTGGCCCACGCGCTGCCGTGCCTGACACGGCTGTCGGGCGGCCGCCCGCCACCCACGTGCGTACGGCCGCAGCCGCGTGGCCCAGCGGTGAGCCACGCGCATATGGGCCACCCAATCCGGGGCCGCCACGTGGCGCGCCCCGGTCCAACCGTGCACCGCGCACACCCCGCCCCTGCCCGGCCTGCCCGCGCTGCCCGCAGCATGCCCCCGCATGCCGAGCGCACTGCACCGGCCCAACCGGTGCCCGCCACGTGGCCCGCTGGTCCACCGTGCACCGGCGGCCCGCTCCGTGGACCGAGAGCCGTGCGCCGGCCCAATAAGAGCCTGCCACGTGTCCCAGGCCGGTCCACAGCTCCCCCCTGCACCAATTTGCGCAGAAAACTTCCGGGGGTCCCTTTTTGGGCATCCGGACTCCAAAATAAATAAGTAAATAGCCGTTTTCAAGCGTTTTTTCCACACTGAATTCAAATACGGACTCCGATTAGCTTGATTCCACTCCTAAAATTCGGCAAAGGCAGCCGAAGGTCAGGTTTGCTCCCAAATCCTCTCTGGTTCCAAACAACATATCACTTTGACATGTTGGGGCCCCACACACCACTAACAGGTGTTCCACACCCCGAAACAGGGGAAAACACAGGGGAAAACTGGGACACTACATCCTCCCCCACTAACAAAAGTTTCGTCCTCGAGTGTAAACCAGAACTCGGGCCCGTCTACAGATCCGCCGTGCACACGGTATTTCCCGTGTACACGAAGCGTCAGTAACCTGCTCAAAGAAGAGATAATACATAAAGGAGCACAAGAATCAGAGCTGGTCTAAAAGTACTAAATCTCAGACAAAAGCTGGAAGTAAATAAAGTACAACTGTAAAATAAATACAAATATCTCTCCCAGCTCACCACAAATATACAACTAACTGGCTAAAGCCAGACCCAAAAAGAAATACAAAGAGAACTGTCTGAGAATACCGGGTACACCAAAAACTCCAGCTAGCAACCGTAGGGTGGACTCTCTATCTAGTCCGCAATCCTCTTACCTCTATCAGCTGCTGACGGCCCAGCAACACCCGCAGAGGACTCTGCAAAACAAAGGGAGAAAAACAAGAAAGGACGATGGGGGTAAGAACTACTATAAAACAGTAGCCTCCCCTAGTGGGTCAAGCCTCAAACACTGACATACCCACTAGGTCTACCAGAGGCAAAAGACGAGAAGAAAATGTGGAAGCTATAAAAATGCTGATAAAGAAAGCTACCACTACTATGCCTCTAAATTCACTAACAGAGGGAGTAACTGAAAGCAGGTATCAATAACACTATCAGCCTAAAAAGACCAAATCGAAAGACCAGAACCCACTGGTACTGCCTGCTCAACTGTCTCAAGTAACTACTCGTAACTCGGTGCTCTCTGACCGATATAAAAGATCTGGCTCTCACTGGCCAATAACAATGTCTGGCACTCACTGGCCGATGTCTCAGTCGCCTACTCCGGAGTGGCACTCGAGGGGAGCGACCCACACGAGTAAAGTAACCATGTCTCACAAATATCGTCACCAAGTCTCGATATCTCCCTAAAGCAGGACTGGATCACGACAATAAGAGAAGTGGGGAAAAATCCCTCCCCTAAGCTAACCCGATCCCCCAGTCCTAAAGCAATAAGGCAACAACAAGTGGGAACCTCCACCCACTAGAGCAAACCAATCCCCAAATCCAAGGCATAAATGAACATCCGGTCAACCGCCCAATATCTGCGGTCGCCGCAAAACCCCACAATCAGGTATGGCAAATCCAACCAATATACCCGACTACACTATCCTACAACCCCGCTCAATCCGAGCAATACCACTAGTACCTCATAAAAGGAGAAAGTATACTAACATGGTTTCTCCTAAGTCAAATTCCATTAATAGTGTAGTAGAAAGAAAAAGGGGCCTAACTAGATATCCAACCAAGCATGCAAGTGTCCTCATGCTGAAGAAAGAAAGTAATGCTGTTGATCATACATTATTCAGGCATGCTATTCCCAATAATAAGGATTATCAAAAGTATACCACATGCAAACATATCACAAGTCCGCCTATGTAAGCATGCATAACTATCATGATACATCAATCAACATACAACATAGGGGTTCGCTCTAGTATTCCTAGTGAGTAGATCAACATTGAGGTCATAACAACTACCCACCTCGAGAAGCTGACTGTCCAAGTCCCACAGCTGAAAATACCAGGAAATCCAAATCTCCTACCCAAAGGGTCCCGCAATACTCGCAACTCTCCTGGTACAACACAAAGTTCACAATTACACCTAAATTCCAAAAACTATTCACACAAACATAATACTGAAAATCAGCCCCAAAGATGTCCTTTTTCACCTGCTGAAAGTGCTCAGAAAATTCCAATAAAAATATCAGCGCGATCGTCGCGTCGAGACCTTCGAACGGGTACCTGCACGTCCAAAACCGAGCCCCGTAGGCCGAGTTACAAATTCCACAGTATACGTGCGCCAAACAATCACAACCACACAACTGTATGCTCTTACACAGACAAAAAGGGAATAGTATACCTCCGGGGAGGTCTCGGAAAAATCCTAGAAAAATATGGTGATGATCCTCACGTCGAGTAGATAAAAATGAGGTATAGGCCGTCTTTGATCCGACCCCTCGTGCGAAAATCAAAAATTCGGCAATGGCTCTGGCTGTCAAAATACTTACGTGTAGCAAGGGGGTTAAATGTACCAGACCCCAGAAGAGCTCGGAACTAAAAAAAATGTACCACATAAAAACTGGGCCTACCTCTCGTGAAGCCAACGCCATGAAAATCCGAACCAAAAATTGCGCGGGGTAGTTCGTAGACCTCCCAGACTGAAGTGTGATGGAAAAAACGGCCTCCAACAGTAGATCGTCGCCTGCGCTACGTATGCCCCGAAGTCGCGACGCGCGCGGCTCAAAAAATCCGGGCTTCCTCCACAAGATGCACACAAGTAGATCAACAACTTTTCCTGAAGGGAGTAGGGTGAAAGAGCTCGGGAAAAGCTTCTCCACGA
>CM055066.1:20371969-20463766 GCA_029204045.2 Tillandsia leiboldiana
TACACGACTTGGAGCTGGCCCGCAGTAGTCTAGTTCTTAAAACTGTGGAGGCACTAACTCTTGGAGTCACCTGTAACGTCTTCGCGGATCATCAAAGTCTGAAGTATTCTTCCAAACAAGAATAAACTTGCGGCATAGGCGGTGGCTGGAGTGGTTGAAGGATTACGACCTTGAAGCACCAACCATCCGGGAAAGGCAAAGTGGTGGCGGACGCCCTGAGCAGGACAAGGGCGCCAAGCGGGCGTCAAGGAGCGCGAGATAACGGAGCAAAACCACTTGATAGCGAGTTCGCACGAATGCAGTGGAAGTGGTGCCGACGGCACGGTTAGGCACTCCTAACCTTAGTGGTCAAGCCGACGCTACTTGAGAAGATCCGGGAGGGCAACAGACCGACCCACACTTACAGCGCGTACGAGACAAGATCCCCCTGGACCAGAGAGCGACTTTGCAGTGGAAGACGACGGCCCCAATACGGTTCCGCAGACGGATCTGCGTTGCCGGATTCGTCGAAGCAGTTGAAGGATGGAATTTGACAGAGGCACACGGGCCCCTTATGCGGCACTCCAGGGGGCACGAAGAGTACAGGGACCCAAACAGATACTATTGGTTGCCCAACAGAAGGGGACGCACTCGACACGTAGCTCATTGCCTAGTGTGCCAACGGATAAAGGTCGAGCATCAGCGGCCACAGGAAGCTACAGCCCCTACCGGTGCAAGAGTGAAGTGGGAGCAAATCACCATGGACTTTGTCACGGGCTTCCCACGTTCACCACAGGGCCACGACGCAATTTGGGTCGTAGTCGCCAACCGGTTAACCAAGTCAGCACACTTTCTGCCAGTTCATACGACCTGGACCCGAGAACGGTTGGCCCAAACCAAACATAGTCAGCGAGATCGTTAGATTACATGGAGTGCCGGCATCGATCACCTCGGACAGAGACACGCGCTTCGTCTCGAATTTTGGCAGAGCCTTCAGCGGGCCATGGGAACAAACTACAGTTCAGCACAGCCTTCCAACCTCAGACGGACGGACAGTCAGAGCGCGTGATACAAACCCTCGAAGACCTGCTTCGCGCCTGTGTACTAGATGGGGGATCGGGTGGTGAGTGCGGTTCCCGGTACTACCTCTCGTGGAATTCGCCTACAACAACAGCTACCAGGCCAGCATCCAGATGGCGCCCTACGAGGCCTTATATGGAAGACGCTGCCGATCCCCGATCTGTTGGGACGATCTGGGGGAGCGAAAATTCTTGGGGCCCGACTTAGTGGAGGAAACGGAAGAGAAGGTTCGCCTCATCAGACAGCGCCTGCTAACCGCCCAGAGTCGCCAGAAGAGCTACGCGGACCAAAGGCGCCGCGACTTGGAATTCCAAGTGGGAGAGCATGTTTTCTTGCGGGTCTCGCCGTCCAGAGGAGTCAAGCGGTTCGGGCTGAAGGGAAGCTAAGCCCACGGTTTGTAGGGCCTTTCGAGATTTGGAACGCATCGGCCAAGTGGCGTACCGCCTTGCCCTACCACCAAACCTCGACCGAGTCCACGACGTCTTCCACGTTTCGATGCTCCGTAAATACCTCTCCGATCCATCGCATATCCTGGATGTCGCCATACTCGACCTTAAAGAAGACCTAAGCTTCGAGGGAAACCCCCGTGAGAATCCTGGCAAGGGAAGCAAATCACTGCGGAATCGAGCCATCCCCTACGTGAAGGTACTCTGGAGCAACCACGAGGAGCGAGAAGCAACATGGAGCTGGAATCTAAATGAGGGAGAACTACCCGAACCTATTCACCACCATCCGGGTCTGAGTTTCGAGGACGAAACTCGTTTTTTTTTGAGGTGAGTGGTGTGATAACCGCGGATTTATTTTGCCTTTCGGGGCTTTCCGTCGATTTTTTATCGAACCGTCTGGTTGACAATAGGGGTTCGAGGGTAATTTTTCCTTATTTTTCTGGGCAGACGGTCGGGGCTCGCGGGTATTTTTGGTTAATAAAGCTCGCGAAACGGAGACCGGCGGTGCGATCGGTTTTGGATTCTGACCCCCGGATCTCCCAGAATAAATTCCGGAAGCTGGTACCGTAGCCCAGGTGACTTACCACAATTACCGGGGGCGGACCGAACTCTGGTCCGCAATCAGATCGATTTAGTCGATCAGTTTGAGGTATGGGATTAACCACCCCTTTTTTGTTTTCCTTTCACTCGAGGGTTAAAATTAATTTGGGGTCCAAAATCCACTACGCCAAAACGTCTAAGTATTCGGCCTTGGAATTAGGTTTACTAAACCTCGCCTCCCCCCTCCTTGGCGTACAATATCCGAGCGTGGACGAGGAACGGTTCCCCAAAACCCTCGTCCTTTCCATCGGCCGGCGTGGAAGAGAAGAGAGCGATCGCCTCCCCGCAAAGATCCGACGAACGCGAAGAGGACGATCCCTCTCCTTCGCCCGGTACCGACCAAAACAAGGTGAGCCGTGCTTTCGTTTTCTTTTCTTGTCTTTTCTCGTCACGAGCGAGGGGGGTTTCTTGATTTCGTCGGAGATGGAAGGAGAGGGGCGTGCCATCGCACGCGGAGCGCCGCGCGGGGCAACCCGCGCATGCGGGGGCGCCGCGCGGGGCACCCGCATGCGGGGCGCCGTGCGGGGCCGCCCGCGCATGCGGGGGTGCCGTGCGGGGCACCCGCATGCGGGGTGCCCGCGCGGGGCAGCCCGCGCATGCGGGGGCACCGCGCGGTGCAACCCGCGCATGCGGGGGCGCCGCGCGGGGCACCCGCATGCGGGGCGCCGTGCGGGGGCCGCCCGCGCATGCGGGGGGTGCCGTGCGGGGCACCCGCATGCGGGGCGCCGCGCGGGGCAGCCCGCGCATGCGGGGGCACCGCGCGGTGCATCCCGCGCATGCGGGGGTGCCGTGCGGGGCACCCGCATGCGGGGCGCCGCGCGGGGCAGCCCGCGCATGCGGGGGCACCGCGCGGTGCAGCCCGCGCATGCGGGGGTGCCGTGCGGGGCACCCGCATGGGGGCGCCGCGCGGGGCAGCCCGCGCATGCGGGGGCACCGCGCGGTGCAGCCCGCGCATGCGGGGGCGCCGTGCGGGCACCCGCATGCGGGGCGCCACGCGGGGCAGCCCGCGCATGCGGGGGCACCGCGCGGTGCAGCCCGCGCATGCGGGGGTGCCGTGCGGGGCGCCGCGCGGGGCAGCCCGCGCATGCGGGGGCACCGCGCGGTGCGGCCCGCGCATGCGGGGGTGCCATGCAGGGCAGCCGCGGGGCAGCCCGCACATGCGAGGCGCCGCGCGGACAGCACGGCGGCGCGTGGGGGGGTTCGTCGCGGCCGTCGGGGGCCGGCCGGTGTTGGGCCTTTTCCTTACTTCGCGTTTAAAGGTTCTTGACCTCCCCGCCCGGGGATCCCGTTTTGCAGCTTAGGGGAGCGCGCCGGGACGCGGGGAGCCGAGCGTGGTTTTTCTACTAGCGACAGGTGGGTGGTATTTACTTTATTCCTAGCCTCTAAATTCTATCATGTTGGGCGGGGTCTATTCTAAGTGTACTGGGGTTAAATATTGATGGGCGATAGCTTATGCATGTTAGTGGGTTCGCTACAGTGATTAGCGTCGGTTGCCGACGGTGATCTTTTTAACCCTTATTTGTCAGCGGCCACCTTCGAGTGCGCGCAATATTACCTTGTTTTCGATTATGCACTTTACCTCATTTACCTCATTACTCTTGTTATTTATATTATGATGCTGACATGATGGTGGTTACGGTTACTTGGCTCGAGGTTGCCACACGCGCACCCGCGGTTTGGCCACCGCAAAGGGTGCGCTTTTCCGGAAAAGTGGTCTATGACCCGTGTATACCCACGAGGTGACGTAGTGGGGCCCCTTATTAGTGGTGGGGTTGAGGCGCCGAGGTGCGAGCGGTGCGACCCGTCGGTTTAGTTGTCCGGCGTGGTCGGGTTTCTGCAGGTACGGTGTGGGCCGTCGGTTTAGCTATCCGACGTGTCCGGGTATTACAGGATGCAGGTGTACAGGTTTTCCTCCTTGGGAGGGTGGTTGCTCCGGTTGTCTTCACGGTTTGTTTTACTATATTCTCCTGCTCTACTATTTCTGCGTCACTGACATCTCACTTCGTGACAGGATCCAGACGGGGAGAGAGGTAGGCGGTGGTGAGGACGGGACAGGAGCAGCTGGGTCGCTGGGGACCCTGGACTGTATTTCTTCTTTTATTCTCGCTTTTCATTACATTGTAGTTATGTGAGTGGTTCGCGATACCCTCGTGGGGTCGGCGTGGATGTCGGTACGGGTTACATTTAGTGCCCTCGTGCAATATTTTCCCTTTATTTCTATCGGCCATTTAAAAACCAAAGAGAAGGCAGAAGCCAAAGAAAGGATTGCGAAAACCGTTTTTTAAATCTAAGTGTCATGTGGGCACTGGTTTCAAAACCCTGTGGATTTATGGATTGCGAAAGGGATTTCAAAACTTGGTGTCGGGTGGGCACCGCTTTCAAACCTTGTGGATTTATGCTGACTTCGAAAACTAGCTTTCAAAACGTAAGCGCCGGGTAGGCGCCCTTTCAAAACTGTGGATTTATCCTTTCCAAACTGATCAGCCATGTGATCTTCTTTTATTAGTTTAGAATGCTGGTTGGTTGTGAATGATTGTTGTGATTGATTGGTTGCGTATGTTGGAACATGTACCGAACGCTACGCCGTGCATGTACAGGGGAGACTCTGCCCGTTTGCAGAGTGACCATGTATGTGTGGCGGGTCTGGGCACGTGCCGGGGAAGAGGGGTTCCTTTTTAAAAACACAAAAAAAAAAAAAAAAAAAAAAAAAAAAAAAAATTCACACATCAAATATTCGACTTATATGAATCGTTTCGCTAAAACAAAACCCCCGGGGCGTGACACTTCTCTACAGGTGGATTTTTCTATTTTTGACCGTATTTGGATTACCCTAAAAAAATAATCGTAGGGTCTATTTTTAGGTTAGAAACCGTTGGAAGAAGATAAGCATCAAAACTAACCAATTCTGGAACTTTACAGGACGACAGTCCGGACTAGAATTGACGGTCCGGACTGTCTCAGCGAAACAGACTTTTTCCAGAAAGACGACATTCGGGGTCTGGACTGCAATTCACGGTCCGGACTGTTCATGCAAATTCAACAATTTCACGTTCGGGGTCCGGACTAAATTTACCAGGGTCCGGACTGAAACAGTGCATGAACAAACCTATGTTCGGGGTCCGGACTGTAATGCCCGGTTCGGACTCTGAACATGTAAAATGTCCAGTTTTTTATTTTTATGTAATTAAAAATTCATCCAATGTTTCTACACTATAAGAAGTATTCGGATCATCAAAATTATTTAGTTAAACGTACCTGATATTTTTGAATTCTTCTTTCTTGAGATTGAGGTATATTATCCAAGCTTCTAAACTTCAATCTTCAAGACTTAAACAATTTCACGAAATACGCCAACTCAAATTCCGTAACAGTTCGAGTTGATTAAATAAAATGTTTTTTGGAATACTTGACTCTGTCAAATTCCAAGGTTGGTATAAGGTGGGGATTTTATTGAAAGATGCTCAAAGAGCCACTCCGTACAATAAATTGACTAGATATATTATCTAACTTATCTGGGATTTCAGACATCTATTGATCTTGGTATTTCATTTTCTTTACCAAATTGATGATTTGATAAAGGCATTACTCATAAGATCATGTTAGATGTGATTGAAGTTGTTCAACTTTAAGGGATTTAATTTTTATAAATTTTCGTTTCATTCATCGGATATTGTTGATAGATTTGACATAATCTATTTCTTGTTGTATGAAACGATGATTTTCATTTAAAGTTGATACACAAAAGTGCTTACATACTTTTTCTGAATTTTGTGGAATTTTTCTGAATTATTCTGAAGAAAAAGTTGGAGCCGATCCGGATTGGACAAGCCAATCCGGATCCCGAACGCAGGTATTTCCTGCGGGTAGCCGATCCGGACTGGATTCACGATCCGATCCGGATCGCGGCTAGGGTTTTATATAGAACAAAAGGGTTTTGATTTCTTTTACTTCAATCTTTTGTTCCTAAGTCTCCAGAGCTTCTCTCTCTAGAATTCATCCATTTTGGAGGCTTCCAAACTCAAGTTCTTCGATTCTAAGTAAGTTTTCTTGATCAAAATCTCGGTTTTTCATAGTTTTTCATGTTTTTCCTCAAAACGTGATGAAAATTTTGTATCCTTTTCGTTTTGGATTGGTTTTTGATCAAATTCTTTGAAAAAGAACTCTGGGTAGACTAGTTTTGATTATATGCTAGGTATTCTCCTGATTAACGTATTTTTAGGCTTCGATTTCTGAAAATTCGGTTTTAGGGCATATAATAGGAATTTTTGAAAATCATGGAATTGATCTATTTTTAAAATTCTTTTTGGAAAACTAATTTGATTCTTAGTCTCTCCATGATAATGATTGTTTAGGTACAATTTTTCAAATTTTTAAAAATAAACAATTTTTGTCGTGTTCTTGAGTTGTTGCACACAGGACCTTAATTCTCACAAAGAACTTGCAGTAATGGTGATCACTTGGGTTGTATTTCTTCTGGTTGCAATGGTACACACAAGAGCAACTAATAAATTGAAGAGAGCGAAGAAACCTCTTCGAAAAGGAGAATGTGTTCTTCTTGAAGATTCAGAGACTGAATCAGAAAACGATGATGTAAATTGGGACGAGTTGGTGAATGAGGAAGCGACGCCTGCAAAGACGACACCCTCTCATCAAAAAGAAAAACTGCCATGGATAAAGGAAAAGCACCAATGACCTCTTCATCCATCTCGATAAAAAGAAAAAGACTTGCTAGACGGCTTGGACGAACGCGAGGTATTGAAATTAATGAACCAGTGGCTCCTGATTCTCCACCTCGCTTGGAAGAAGTGTTCGTTAATACTGACCGTCTTAGGGCATTTGAACATTGAGAATGCATCGCGAGAGACATGTCAATATTGGTGCTCTTCGTGATCACTCACCGGAATTCGGGACTTTAATAGAACAAGCCAATCTTATTCAAGTTTGCAGATTCCCTGAATTGCTTGGATATTGTCTGCACCGAGTGAGAACTTTTTACACAAATTCAAGACATCTTCAGGAAGATGATCACGGCTCTATGCAGTTCTATACTAACATCCAAGGGACAAGACTCAAGATAACTCCGCAGTTAATTGGGGAAGTCCTAGGGATGCAATCGAGCAGATCAGGGTTGAACTACTTAACTGGAAGAAGCTTGACGAATGCTTTGTGGCAAACCGTTATACAAGGAATATGTTTGGAAGGCACTGAATCAACGGAGAAATCTGTTAAGTCCAAGCAACTTCGGCTTGAATACCGGTTTCTCAATTTCCATCACTTGTTATAACATTCTCCCAAACATGCAGACAAAGGGTGTGAGATGGGATCGAATGCTATTTTGTACCTTCTAGGACACCCATCTGAAGCAATGGGATTGAACATGAATATCCCATACATTATCTGGAACAGGATGTCTAGATATGTTGAGCATCCTCATCCTACCGAAAAGACTTCCTTTTCCATTGATCATTATGAGGATCTTAAAGAAGTTCCAGATTGACATCAGCTCAACATCATATCAACATTGCCTAGGCATGATAAATGAATCCACTGTTGTTAAGTCTCTTCATAAACTGCCACATGTCACTACGGCTCCCTCATCCGGAAAGAAACCTTGTGTCGGCACCTCTGCATCTCCGTCACAGCAAGCACCCACACCAGATGATGAAGCGTCGGTCACTTCAATTTATAAACAGCAACAACGCTTATCTTTTGAACAAGAACAAATTACGAAAGAACAGAGGCGTATTTCAGAGGAACTTGAAATCATCACCGCATCCCACATCACATTGACCAAGACAGTCTCTTCGATGAAGAAGTTGATGAAGAAAATGTTGTCGAAAATGGGATGCAGCGCCTCAGATGAATCAGACTCAGATGATTGATTTGTGCTCTAACTTTTATTTTTCTTCTGCAGGCTTTTAGTATTTTTTGTTTAGTTCTCAGGTTTTTCACATTTTCTGAACTTTTAACTCTTCCTTCTCTTGTAATTTTGGCTAACTTTAGTGACAAAAAGGGGGAGAGATGTGACACCCCCGGAATTTGGATTAGTCCTCTATATAAATGATATAATAGGACTAAATCTCTAACCCGGCTATAGCATTTTGGATGGTAGCAAAATCCAAGAGGAACATGAGAGTTAAGCGTGCTAGAGCTAGAGTAGTTCTAGGATGGGTGACCCCCTGGGAAGTGGGGCGTCACAAGATAAGTATAAACAATGATACAACAATGCTTGAGACTGTGAGAAACTTGAAACTATGAAGGTAAGTATAACCTCAACTTGAAGGTAACTTGAAACTATGGAGGTAAGTATAACCTCAACTTGAAGGTAAGTATCACAACTTTTGGTTTTGTATTGTGATTGCATGCATGTCTCGACTAACTATTCGACTAACTATTTGGGCATGTAATTTTACTAACAAGTTGTTTGATTACTAACAAAGTTATGACATTTTGAATTTTATTGCTTAGAAGATATGTCGATGTTTGATTGTGATCTTATTACATATCTGAATTCCTGAATGTCATGGTGAGTATAAACTCTATCTCTGTTAGGTTTTGATGCTAATATTCTTGAGGTATCTAACGATCTCTTTTGTCAAGAATGATTTCTTTTTGCAGAGAGTGCAGATGTCTAAGTCTAGAGTATGTTTTAGGAGTTTATCACATGTATTTAATTTTGGATCTCCATTGTAAATTTTTGTTGTATGGTGATAGCAACAAAAATATCTTTTTGAATTTTCTTGAGTGGATTTGTGTTTTGTCACGAAACCGCCAAAGGGGGAGATTGTTAAGGAATTTGTTTTGGCGCATTTCGTGAAAGTATTAAGTCTTGAAGATTGAAGATGAAGAAGTTTGGATCATATAACTCAATCTCAAGAAAGAAGAATTCAAAAGGATCAGGTATGTTTAACTAATTATTTTTGGTGATCCGAATACTTCTTATAGTGTAGAAACACTTGGATGAATTTTTAATTGCATAAAAATCAAAAACTGGACATGGGACATGTTCAGGATCCGGATCAGACACAGCAGTCCGGATCCCGAAGGGTGTTGATTCATACGCAAATCCAATCCGGATCCAAGCCATTTCTGATCCGGATCCCGAACATTGGTTTTTGCTGAAAGGTATGAACGATCCAGATCAGGCATTTCAATCCGGATCCCGAACATTTGTTTTTCTGGAAATTGTCTGTTTCGTTACGACAATCCGGATCGCCGTAAATCCGATCCGGATCGTCGTCCTGTAAAATTCCAGAAAAGGTTAGTTTTTGATTCTTATCCTCTTCCAACGGTTTCTAACCTATAAATAAACCCTATGATTCTTTTTCTAGGGTAAGCCGCATAAGCCGTAAAAGCCGAATAAAACAAAAGACGGCCATATAAATCCACCTATAGAGAAGAAAGGAAATCAATAGATTTAATCCTATGTTTCTTCATCTATATTGATTGATTTGATTCTAGGGTTTCATACTCAGATTTTGAGTAGAATCAAATCAATGAATACTTAGATGGTATTTCTGATCTATTTCTAATCTAAGTATTCGGCGGATCATCACCACCCAAAAAACAACGATTTCCCCAAAATCGGCGCGTGGACTCGCGTGGCCTTGTGGATTCAAGGTGCTACCACTCTCGTGGATTCGGAGCGAGGTACGTTCGTGGATTCGGAGCGAGGTACGTTCGTGGATTCGAGATGTGCTACTGGGTGAAGACCGTGGAGTCGGTCAGACGTCGTGGATTCGGCGTTGGACGCAGATCGTGGATTCGAGAAGCGTTGCGGAGCGAGCGGAGAAGATCAACTAGGAGCGTATGGAAAAAGGTTGAGTAGTCTGTGAGTACGGTATATCACCTTTGTACGTGTTATAATTCTAGTGGATTTCACCGTGTTATCGGTCCCGTGGTTTTTTACTCCGGTTTGGAGTTTTTCCACGTAAAAATCTTGCGTGTTATTTTTATTTCCGCATTGAGTTTTATTGCGCAACGATTTTTGAGTGTTTAAACGTTTACACCTATTCACCCCCCTCTAGGTGTTTTTCCCCTATTTAGATCCATATTATACATAACCCGACATGAATGGCACAGTTTCCGAAGCTCAAGTTCTGCCTTTCCGATTCGAGTCTGATCTCGGAAATCTGAGGTCTCCAGTGCGACCGTCTCATCGAATCGAGTGAAAATGGTATAGACCGTTTGTTGATCCGACGATCGGATCGTCCTGAAATCAGCAAGATAACTTGTGGGACCCGCGACTTAAGTGAATAGTGAATTGAATAGCAACACCTAAATTGTTTTCCCTCGCTAGCCAACGTGGCCCGATCGACTGTCTGGATTCCGAATCTGACGATCCAGGTAGTCGATTTAAATGGCGTCATCGTTCTGAGCGCAATGACGCTGACCAAATTTTCGTTTGACGAGCCTGAAGCATCGAAAAGCGTGCCGGGCTGTTTAAACTGCCTTATAAGATGGATTTTAGAAATTACCAAAGCTGTCTTCAGCGAACCAAAGTCACTACTCAAAAGGTTTCGTCGAGCCGGACGTCGTGGTAGCGTCCATTTTTCAGTTTGATGACCTGGTGGTCTCGAAAAGCGTGGAAAGCAACCAGAAATGGTGTTTTTGCATTATAGTCCCCACATTTTATGTGCGGAACCCAATGAGACTCCTTGGAGAGGGACCATTGTGTGAGATAAGGTCCCTGCGGAGGACCCGGCTCTAGATAATGTTAGATGGGGGGTTTCTTAGCTTTTTTGTGCAAAGGCATTCAAATAGAGGCGGATGGACCCGAGATGCCCTAGCCTCGGATCCATCGCACCCAGCCGCACCAGAGAGAGCCTCTCGATCTCCTCTGCTTCTGCTCCGACGCTTGCACCCGCGGCGCCGCCGGCCGCCACCACCCCTCGCCGGGAAAAGCAAGAAGTAATCCTTCTCGGGTTGGTTGAGAAGAATCGCAACGGAAGGGCTTGGGTTTTCCTCCAAGCCATCTCTGAAGGTGTCTCTGACCTCTGGAGACACGGCCTGGGGAGCGCCGTCGCCTAGATCCACCGCGCGCCGCCGGAGTTTCTTCTCCTTTTCTTCCTCCCCGAGTCCAGTATGGAGCCTTCCCCTCTTGATCTCTTGCAACCTGGACCCTGGCAGTCGCCTACTGACGTTGCGGGGAGAACCCAGGTCAGACCCCGAGGTCCCAGGATCCCCGGATGGCCGTCAGACGAAGTGGAGATCGCCGGAACCCTAATTTGGCCGAGATTCTTGCGCGCCGCTTTCAAAGCTCCAGCGGAGGAACCAACTTGACCAGAAATCTCTGCTGGCCCCCAGAAGGCAGCCCACAAATGTTGGTGGACTTTGGTGCAGTGTGGAGTGCGGGGGAGGAAGCCCTAGGTGTCGGGTTCTTGGAGTTGGCCGAGCAGCGCCGCCCCATTGCCGCCGTCGCTCCTCCGGCGCCGTCGCTCCTCCGGCGCCGGCCGACTCTGGTAAGCTTTCTGGCACCCTAAGCTTTCCTCCCAACCCCTTGCATGCGCCCCATGTAGCCTCGCTCACGAGTTGCCATTAATGGCCCTCTAAAGCATTATCTCCTTCTTCCTCGAGTTGGGGGGACGCAGGGAGCTCCGAGCTTGCGCGGCTGAGATGCTACCCACCTCTGGAGGTTCAAGGAAGGCAGTGCTCACCTTGGTTGGGAACTTGACCGAGAGGCAAGGGAGCTCGGCCAACTCGTGCTCCAACAAGGAAGGTCCGGGATCCTCTTGCTCCGGCGATCTTCCCGGCCGATCTGCGTCGCACCTGAGGTGAGCCCTAAACTCTGTAGACCCTACTAAACATGGTGCTCATGCTTTATACTGAGTTGATCAAGTAATTAGGTGAGTGTGGTAAACCAAGCTTTTGTGTTCTATGTAATCTTGGACTCGTTTGTGTTTTTGGGCTTCGTGTCCACTCAAACCAGTGAGCACGGGTTAGCTTGCATCGAGATCGATCTACTGTAATTTACGGCATTGTCTAAAACATCCCGGATTGGGAGATCGAGTCAAAATAGTGGTTAATCGGGTGTAATTATGCAAAACTGTAGTAATCTAGGGGTCAACTCGCAATTGTAATGTTGTGGACAGTATTTAAAGAGTGTAAACACGTCTCTAGGCAAATTGTTAGATTCCCGTAGACTCTCGTTGAGCGGGAAAGGGATATCGGTTCGTAAATCGGCAAAACCGTCGGTTTTACGATAACCGGCGCGTGTTACGCGTACCCCGGTACGAAAGAATGGATTCGGGTTACTGTCGTCGGGATGGGTATGAGTGAGTCTATTTTTGATCACAGTTTCTGTTCAGGGCCCAGCAGTTCAGCACCAGTCTCCCAGTAGTCTAGCGGGAGTTCAGGATCGGCGTACATTCAGGTGGTTCGTTCGGCTGACTTTGAGGTGGGTACTTGTTCTGAGGTTTAGTGTCGGGATTTGAAAACTGTAAAACTATTTCAATTGCTCGACTAACTGTGTTAATCTTTGGTGATCTCTATGGTTCATTATTATTGGTTTTGTTTTGTGTACTTGGTTACGATGCTCGAGGCTGCAGCACGCGCACCCGCGGTTTGGCCACCGCGAGGGTGTGCTTTTCCGGAAAAGTGGTCTATGACCCGTGTACCCCACGAGGTGACGTAGTGGGGGCCCCCCTGGGCGGGGGAGGGGGGGAGGGTGGCTAGAGGCGCCAAGGTATGAGCGGTGCGACCCGTCGAGGTAGGTGCCTGGCGTGGTTTACCGAGATAGGTACTCGGTGGTTTACCGAGGTATGTGCTCGGTGGGGTTGGCGGGGGGGCAGGTGCCCGGATCAGGTTATGCAGTGGTCGTGGTTTGCCCTTTTGGGGAGGGGGGTTGCTCTGGATGGTTCTCACGGTCTGTTTTAGTTATAGTTTTCCTGCATTCCATCTTTTATACCATGTGTCACTGACTTCCCACTCTGTGACAGGTTCCTTCAGGGGTGAGAGCTAGGGCGACGGTGAGGCCGTGGCAGGAGCACTTTTGGTCCTTCGAGGCCATAGACTGTATTTTTACTTCTTTCATGCGCATTTTCATTACCTGTTAGTAGTTGACTGTGTGGATTTCGATACCCTTGTGGGCTCGGTGTGGATGTTGGGATGTTTCCTCTTACTTATGTGGATGGTTGATGTTATTCTTCTCCTGTTTGGCCGTTTTCGAACTACAAAAGAAAAAAGAAAAAGAAAATGAATTGTGAAAACTGTTTTAAAAATCTGGGTGTCGTGTGGGCACCGTTTTAAAAACCCTGTGGATTTATGAATTGCGAAAACTGTTTTAAAAATCTGGGTGTCGTGTGGGCACCGTTTAAAAAACCCTGTAGATTTATGAATTTCGAAAACTGTTTTAAAAACCTGGGTGCCGGGTGGGAACCGCTTTTAAAACTTGTGGATTTATCCTTTCAAATCAGTCGGCCTTGTGAATTCTTTGGTCTTGTGCGTCCATGTTAGTAAACTGCTGTGATTAAATGATTGTTGTAACTGCGACGCCGTGCATATATAGAGCAGACTCCGCCCATTTGCGGGGTGAATCTGTGTATGCGGCGAGTCTGGGCACGCACCGGGGAGAAAGGACTTTCAACAAAAAATGTATACGCAAATTCGATCTTTTCGTTGGTCGTCTTCCGCTTAATGAAACCCCCGGGGCGTGACAGATTAAGAATGTGACACCCCCAGAATTTGGATTCGCCCTATATATAAATGATATAATATGACTAAATCTCTTAACCCGCCTATAGCATTTTGGATGGTAGCAAGATCCAATAGGTTATGAGAGTTAAGCGTGCTAGAGCTAGAGTAGTTCTAGGATGGGTGACCCCCTGGGAAGTGGGGCGTCACAGTTGGAATCAGAGCCATTCACCAGCCGAAAATGTGAGATGAGTCTCGGCTGAGCCAGGGTTATATAGCGGGTAGAGTGTAGTGATCCGGCCTTTCGGGGTATTTTTGACTTACATGTAGTCATTTAAGCCTTTAAGTGAAATAAAATTATTCAATTCTTAAAAGTTGGCCATTGTGAGGTGCTAGTATTTTTCTGCGATAGAGCGCGGAAAAAGAAAGCCGACGGTGCGATCGGATCTGAAATCCGATATCGGGATCCCCCGGAACGGGATTCAAAGAGATACGGTGATTAGTCGTGCATCGGAATCCGTGCTAAATATCTTGCACCCGTTAGAGATAAGGTGGGTTATCTCGTAGGGGATAATTAATTAGTTAATTAATTATCCCAGACGGAAAATTAATAATTCTCTTACGTACGAATTAAAGAGAAATTAATTAAAGGTAAAGTACGACTATATAAGGGATCCCGATTATCGGAAAGAAAAGAAAAGAAGAAAATAAAAACCCTAATCGGTGAGAAGAGAAAAAGAAAAGAAAAGACGGAACCCTAACCGAAGGAGAAAAGAGGAAAAGAAGGAGGAAGCGGAGGAACCCGATCGCCCTGATTCACGTGCCGGAGATCGGAGAACGAGACGCCATCGTCTACGGGGAGCGGATCCGGGTTTCCAACGCCGAAAGGAAACAAGATCGGTTCTTTAATTCCGATAGATTGAGGTTAGTGGTCGTTAATCTTTTTGTGGAATTAATCGGGGGTTTTCTGTGTTCTCGTAAGGTCGTTTTAATTAGTACATCGATCGCGGATTTTCGTCGGGTTTTGATCCATGTTTTATTCTCGTTCTTGATCGAGGGTGATCGATGGTTTTTATCGAGTTTAATCGATGATTTTTAGTCGGTTTATTTTTATCGGACTTGGTCGAAAATTCGATCGGGGTTCCGATTTATGTTTTGGTTGTTCGTGGATCAACGGTTTAGCCGTTAGATTTACCGCGGATTTATTCGGAGATTTTTGGGGATGTTTCGTTGGAACATAGTGGGTTAACGGGAGGCCGCCGCCGCCGTTGTTAAACGGGAGGCCGCCGCCGTCGTTACCATGGTCGCGGGGTCTTCGCCGGAGTCGCGCGGGAGCGAAAACGGAGAAGAAATCGCGAAACAGGAGCGAAAACGGCGAAGAAAACCGCGAAATTAGGGTTTACTGTGCTTGTCCGTACAGCACGGTCCACGGGTCCAGGCGTGCACCCGGTGCATGCCCGCAGCGTCGGAAGCACCAGACCCGGTGGACGGTTTCGTGCACCGGCCCGGCCCAAGGCGCGCGGTGCACGCCTCATGCGTGCACCCGGCGCACGCGCTTGCGGCCGAAGGGCAAGGACCCGGTGCACGCTCGGGTCGTGCACCGGCCCGGCCCGAGATGCGCGGTGCACGCCTCTGCGTGCACCCGGCGCATGCCGCCGCCGCCTGACGCCGTGAACCCTTTGCACGGTTGCCCCTGTGCACCAACCGACAGCCCGAAGTTCATTTGCTCCGTTTTTGCCCGTTTTTCCACCGTTTTGAGCGTCGTTTTCGCCGTAGGGATCGTTATTTCCGTGGCTTTCTTGGCATGGCCACTTGGGACCTTCTTGGTCATTATTTTATTATGTTGGGTGCCGATTTCGCCGACACTCCGCGCCTCGACAAAATCGTCGGGGGCGCGCCGTCGGGTCCCTTTTTCTCATCGTCTTCGTCGTCGGGGCTTCTCGGCTGGACCGTTGACGTCCCGAGTGGGCTACCGGCTGAGGATTGAGTTTGTTGGATTTCTGGCTTTCGTCAACCCGGACGGTGTTGGACTTTTCCGTCGAAAAGAGTAAATTGGGTCTTGTGTTTTCGAATGTTAGTACACGCTTTTGACTATAGTTATCCGTGCGGACTTTCTTTAGGTCCAGACGCGCAGCGGGCGTGCGCGAAGGATTCGGGTGTTCCGATCTCTCTTCAAATAGGTGGGTACGGTTGCGATAAGTGCAACAAGTGCAGTAAGTGCATCTATCGTCATTAAAGTGCTCTTAATTTATCTAACAAAGTAGATGGACAGTTTAACCTTTCGCATAATTGTGTTTTTATCTAACAATTGAAGGTGCTCATGACATGCCGATCTCGGCAAATCCGTTTTCGGATGCTGCACGTACACAGGCGGATTGGCCTCCGCATGGGTGTACTTTTCCGGAAGAGTGGTCTCTTATGACCCGTGTTCCTCACAAAGGTGTGGGTGCCGTGAGGACCTCTTCGCGCCCGCTGAAAATAGCACACCAGCACTGCGAAGAGGTTAAAAGCATCAAAGAGGTGTTTGCGCACGAGGGGAGACTTTAGTCTCTCCGACAAATAATCTGGGGTTAGTGCCCAATTAAAATGATAAATCTGGGGTTGGTGCCCAGTTAAATTGATAAATCTGGGGTTGGGGCCCAGCTTAATATGTGCAGGGTTTTAGCGAAATGGTTCCGGTGTATTCGGTTTGCTTCTTATTCCTTATTGATAATAGACATCTACTTTGTTTGTCACTGACATTACCCACTCCGTGACAGGTGTTACGAGGTGCGTTAGCCGGGAGGGCGGTGAGACTGCGTCGCGAGGGCCGTAGTCAGAACACTTGATTTTTATTATCTCATTTCTCTTACGCTTAATTTTAGTTAATTTGCTTGTGGGTCGTAATATTCATGGACATGTATTACTTAGCGCTGTGGATGAGGTGTACTTTTATATTTCAGTTCTTTTGGTGATGTTTTCTTATGCGGCACGTTTCCATGATAAACCAAATGACTTCGAAAAGGTTTTCTCAAAACGAAGTGCCGTGTGGGCACGGGTTTTGCAACCGCTGGCTTTATCCTTTCTAAACACTGTTGCCGCTTTAATATTCCGCTTGATGATGTATGTCTATTGTATGGTTGATGGTTGGTGTTTGATGTATGTTGTTGTAAATGAGACGCCGTGCATATACAAAGGAGACTCTGTCCGTGGGCAGGGAGAATTTGTGTATGTGGCGGTCTGGCACGCACCGGGGATGAGGGTTAAATTACCTTGTTAAGAAGAAAAAAAAAAGATACACACGATTTTCCGCTTTGATAGACTCAGAAACCCCCGGGGGCTTGACAGATTAAATGGTATCAGAGAGCAAAACAACCATAACCATAGTAGACGTGATCCACATCCACAGTGTAAGGTGCCACAAGCAAATTAGACATGAGATAACCAAGGTATAGGTGCGTAGTACGTGAGAGTACGGGAAAAAGGGGAACGTAATGTAGGTGTAATCGTAAGACAGGGTGTTAGGGTTATAGCCTTAGGGTTAACGTGGTTTCTTTGTCTATAGCGGACGATGGCCCGGACTAGATCGTCCACCGAGAATGCGGACGCGGACAGAGTGACCCCGGCCACCGCAGAGAACCAGCTCCTCCAACGACAACTACGGGTGTGGTGACCCGGATCTTTGTAGGGCTTCTACAGTGTGACCAGCAGCTTCTGGAGGCCTACGTGGCATGTCGGCGGTGTTCGTGCGCCAATTTGGACACAAGTGATGGACTCGGGGCTTAAAATGGATCACGTGGGTAATCAGGGGACCCCGTCGGATGTTTAGAGAAGTTTACGCGCAGATTGGACGTCAAATTTAGGCTCAGCGCGAAATTTGGATTAAAAATACTTTTTCGGGAGCCTCCGGCAATTTATAGGATTGGAATTTGGCAAAATGGACGCCGGATTTGGAATCAGCGCGCGAAAACGGTCAAGATGGACTATTTATTTGCATTTTTCGGAGCTTGCTACAGTAAATTACTGTTCACCGGCCGGAACAGTGATTCCGGCGATCGCCGGCGGCGGGCAGCGGCGGAAGGCGGCGGCGTGGGCTCGGGCAGGCGGCACGCGGCCGCGGGCAGGCGCAGAGCAGCGCGGGCAGGTGCGCGGTCCACGCGGTGGGCATGCACCAGGGCGGTGCCACGTGGCGGGTTGTGAGTAGATGGTTCTGGCGGCGCGGTCCACGGAATTTTTCGGGTGCACGGTCGACCGACAGTAGGACACGTGGCGGTTTGTGATTTGCGGGTTCTCTACACCCGGTCCACGGAACCGGGTTTGTTACCTCGGGCCGCGTGCGCGAGCGGGCGCCATGCCGCGCTGACGCGCGCGCACTGTGCGTGTGTTGACTCTTGGTGGGACACTTGGCAGCGTCTGGGTGGCTTTCTATAGGTGTTTCCTGTTTCGTGGACATGGATGGTATTTTCTAAATTGTTTTTAAAGTGTTTGCTCAAGGTTGCATCCGAGGGTGTTTGCAAGGGGGATTTCGACCCCTTCAAGCTCTCAGCTCGAAGGGTGATGAGAAGGATAAACCTTCTCCACGAAGAGGAGCTTTCATCTACCAAGTTTCAGATTTTTGGGTGGCACGGATTTTGAGATGTTGATTTTACGGCGCGGCGCGACGTTGCATTTCCTGTGTTCTTCTTCGGGGCAGATGCAGTGTTTTAGCTCCCCTGGTCTACCCCGAGCTCGTTCTTCTGTGATTCTTGCGCCGACAGACTCCTAATAGGTAGAGCTTCAACTTTGATTTCGATCGCGCAATCTCATTTTAAATCCTTGGCACGGATCCTGAGGCATTAATGGTCCCCCTTTTTCTGTGAGGGATTTTGGGACAGCAGCGGATTGGGGAGGCGATATCTTCGCGCACGAGCGTCACACGGAGACGAGCTTATACAACTTTTTCATCTACGGATCGCAAGGAACGCGATCGTATTTTTCTTGGAATTTCTTGAGATTTATTTCGAGGTGAAATCTCTGTTTTTCTCTGTGAACAGTGCACAGTTTTTAGCACAGATTTTGTATGAATATACCCCCCCTTGCCGAATTTATAACTTGACTTACCGGACTCAGATTTGGACGTGCAAGCTACCGTTGCGAAGCTATTGACGCGAGGATCACTGTGGTATTTTTCTAGGAATTTTCTGGGCACTTTCTGCAGGTGAAAATTTAGCAGTTTTGGGACAGATATTGTATGTGATGATAAGAGCTTTATTTGGGAGCCTAAGTGAATTTAGTGGACTTTGTATTGTGCCAGGAGTGTTGCGGGTGTGCTAAACTTGTGGGAGCAAAGGATTGGAGTTTTTGGTATTTTCAGCTGTACGGATCCGGACAGTTCGCACTTCAGGTGGGTGGTTGCTATATCCCTCTTGTCTGATTTACCCACTAGGAATATTAGGGAGATCTTCTCTATTGGACATTTTTAATGCTCACTTAGTAGACATGCATGTTTAACTTAAATAATTACGAGCCTATCATCTGGAAAACACTGTAGTGGAATCTTGTTAGTGGTTGGAGCTTATACATGCTTACTTGGACATTATATTGGCATTTAACTGTGCATAGGGGATGTACTTTCGTGATGACATATTATGAAATGTCTTGTTGGGGGGTACCACTTGAGGATTTTTGGGACAGGCATAGGCGGATGATTCAGGTGAGGGTGATTAGCAGGTTATAGACATGTGTGTGGTTGGATTATGATTTAGCATGATGATTATACCTAGGTGGAGTTATTATTTGATACACATGTGGAACCACTATTCGTCACTCCCCTCTTCTTTCATGAGGAGATAGGCTTGCTTATATGGATAATTAGTTAGACCATTTCTTATCGCTACACTTTATGTTGGGACTTGATTTAGAAGAAACCCTATTTGCTTCTTCTCCCCCTATTCTTTAGTCAGGTGACTATTTGTTGCTCGGGTTTGAGCAGGGGATCGGCATAGTGTAGCCGGGGCCTGGATTTTGGCTTCTGGGGTATTATGGCTACCGCGGATAGTAGGCGGTGGACCAGATGTCATATGTGGGACATGTTTGTGATCATGGATGTTGTTATGAACCCCTACTTTTGATTACCCACTAGGCAGTGTAGTAACTTCTATGATTAGAAGGCTGATTAATAAATTGTGGGCTTGGGCATGAGGTATAGACAAGCACAGGTTATCTCTTATTTACTGTCCTTATGCAGTTATCAGCATGCTTTAGCAAGGTAAGACTTTATCGATATCTGCTTTATTTTTATGTATACCATCTTGGGACATTTG
The DNA here is from genome assembly GCA_029204045.2 of Tillandsia leiboldiana. NCBI lineage: Eukaryota > Viridiplantae > Streptophyta > Magnoliopsida > Poales > Bromeliaceae > Tillandsia > Tillandsia leiboldiana. The sequence continues at coordinate 20,391,987 of CM055066.1, forward strand.
CATGCTTGTATGGTCACCTAGCTAGGCCACCTTTTTTTGCTACACTATCATGCTGGAATTGACATAGGAGAAACCCTTTTTGTTATTCTTTTCTCCTTTCATTTGAGGCTCAGAGTATTTGCAGCTCGTGCGCGAGCAGGTGGATAGGATAGTATAGTCAGGTTCTTGGGTTTTGGGACAGGCAGGGTATTGCGGCAACCGCGGACATTGGGCGGTTGACCGGAGATTTCTTATGCATCAGATTGGGTATCGGGTCTCTTGTGGATGGAGTTCCCACGGTTTGTCTATCTTGCACCAGGTTGAGATCGGGTCTTTCTTTAGTGGATGGGTTTTCCCACTTTGATCATAGTCATGATCCAGTCCTGCTGATTTATGATACTTGGGTTACTGAGATACTTTTCCTCGTGTGGGTCGCTCCCCACAAGTGCCACTCCGGAGTGCGCGGCTGACAGACTTTGAGTCCTTGGGACTCCTTTGCTTCGGTGTTATGCGTAGGCTGGCATACCCGTCGCGGCAGAGCAGGCAGTACCAGTGTTTACTGGTGGTCAGATTGGGTTATCCTGGTAGACATTTATTTTCTGATGCATACATTTAGCTCTTCTATTAGCTCGGCATTTTAGGGGCATTCTAGTGGTAGCTTTCATCAGGAGTCTTATTCTTTTTAGCATACCACCTTTGTTTCCTTTTGCCTCTGGTAGACCTAGTGGGCGTGTCAGAGTTTGAGGTTTTACCCACTAGGGGAGGCTACTGGTTTACTAGTAGTTCTCACCCCCATTCTTCTTCTTTCTTTTTTCTTCTCCCTTGTTTTGCAGAGTCTTCTGCGGGTGCTACTGGACTTTCAGTGGCGGGTCGAGGAGAGAGGACGGCTGAGTAGATAGATCTCGAGGCAGGATGAGCGTGTTAGCTGGACTGTTGGTGTACCCATGTTTTTCTCAGACGGTTATACTTTCACCTTTGGGACTTGTTTTGCCAGCAGGTTGTATTTATTATTTTGTGAGCTGGGAGAGACTGATGTATCATTTATACAGATGTATTGTATTTTATTTCCAGCTTCAGTCTGAGATGTATTAGTTTTAGTTCAGCTCTGTTTTTATTGCTCTTTTATTATATCTTTTATATCTGAGCAGGTTGTTGGCGCTTCGTGTACACGGGAATTACCATGTGCACGGCGGATCTGTTGACGGGCCCGGGTTCTGGTTTACACCCGAGGCGTGACAGATTAAGTTGGTATCAGAGTTTAGGGATAGGTCAGTTGGGACTTAGGAAACCCTAGGCTTTTGGCGGGCCCTAGGATGTTAGGGTGTGAGAGACGCGACATTTTGTGAAAATCGGTGATTTGGTTTTGACTCTTCCTGTGAGTGAAGAGGGATCGACATACCCTATTTTTGTGGGACAGTTATGTTGGCTGCAGACAACATAAAGTTACAAAAATAGGAGGATGTCTTTGACTTTCGCTAGATTGGGTCGAGTGTTTGGGATGTGCTGATTTGTGGTTTGTCGTGGCGAGCGGTGTCTCCCCGACTTTGGGCCCTGACCCGGGTGCACTTTGGTGCAGCAGTTGGGTCTGAGCTAGTTGTTTTGGGCCGGATACCAGATTGGAGTCAGAGAGCTCCGGACCCAGATGATAGGATTGTCAGAGGCTTATCAGCGGCAGAGTGAGCGAGCATCTGGTTTTGTGACACCGTTGTCGGAGCAGCGGGCAGCTCGACAGTGCTTCTTTCTGAGACCACCCGGTTACAGTATCCTTAGGGGCGGGGATTTCTGTGGTATCGATGGAGTGAGTAGCCCCTTCGTGCCAATGTTTAGTGCCGAGGCACCGAGACAGGATGGATAGTTGACAGCTGATGAGCTATGGGACACCAATGATCAGTCGAGCCAGTTTTGGCAGGTGAACCACCCCGATTCATAGGATTAAGTTTGGAACCTCTTGGGGTAGGATCGTGGTTGGTGGTGATGGAGAGACTACTTGACTGCCTCCTTGTGTTAAAGGGTTTACGCAGTTGTCAAACTGCGCGCTCTATGATTTGGGGGACATGGCACATAAGATATGCGTGACTGTGAGTGGATTACGTCAGGATACCTTTCAGGTTATTTGATTTCCCCCGTTTTGGATTTTGGATGCCTCGATGGAGTAGGCTTTGTGTATGGAGCGTAGTGTTGCAGTTCCTTTGGATAGGGGTCTGCCGCCAGAGGCGAGTTTTGGATGGAGGCGCTTGGCGCTAGGTGTTGGAGGACATATCGGCCGGCAGAGATATTTTCGTTTTCCCTTCCAGGATGGTGGATATCCTTGTGGATGGATTATGTAAAGCTTACCCAAGGGGGATGTTACCCTGTGTGATTGATAACTGGCATGTTTGGGGTGCAATATATGGGATTGAGGGGTGAGCTTAGTAAGGATAATTGTATAAGGAATTGCATGAATCAATTGTGTTTGGTCGTATGACGATGATATCCAGGGGGATTTCTGAGATGTCAGAGGTTGGGTGGACCCCGATGACAGCATCAGCCCTTTTATCAGAGTGGCGCAGCGGTAGCGTGGATTGGCTGTCTGCGAGAGACCATATTCGTCACCTCAGTGTGAGCATGGACAGAGGTCGTGCTCCCTTTGTGATTGGTCTAGATATTTTGGCAGGCTGAGCGACGACCACTTGCATCGAGTGGATGAATCTGTGCCGCCCGGTTGGAGGGCGCCACGGTAGTGAATTGAGTTGTCGCAGGTGTGATTTCATCACAGCAGTCGGAGTTAGGACATGTTGCATTCCTGCATGGACTAGAGGTAGAGTCATTACCACATGCACTTGAGGTACAGGTTACTGTTGGCATTGTGCAGGTGGAGGAGGCTTGTGGATCATGTCCAGTGCGGCAGAGGCCGTGAGTTATGCCGGCAGACTTATTGGTATTTGTGGCAGTTCAGTGTTTTGACCCAGTGCTTGGGATCGGTTGGCATAATGCCACATGATGGTTGACTGCTGAGAGAAAGGACTTTGATTTTCTGCGAGGCAGACAATAGATGGCTTGTTTATTGAGACTGTTTGAGCACACAGGTTACAGCGACTGTGTGAGAGGTGCCTACGGCGGCAGCAGGACTTAAGGATATCCCTTTTTGCCTATGAAATTCCGGGTGTGAGTCCACCTGAGCTGATGATTATGCTGCCAGATAGGGGGATTAAGATTGCGGTTGACGTGGTTCTGGAAACCGCGCCAACTTCTGTAGCACCTCATTGGATATCGCCTTTAGAGCTGCGAGAGTTGATGTCATAGGGACGTGGATTTGATGGATAGAGGATTTGTTTGACCTAGTGCCGCATCGTTGATATACGACGGTGAGAGCCCTTTGGGATTGGAGCCCAGGCAGGTCCAGGTATTATTTAGAACCTTTTGATGGAGCTATATTCCGGCAGTTTTTGTATGACGCGAGTACCTACTTGGAATTAGGCAGCCGAGGACTTTGTCTAGATGGTGTTCAGGACACGGTAGGGGCATTATGAGTACAGTAAGGCCAATGGATTGACTAATGCCCTGTTGCCGTTACGATTGAAGAATTCTGTGTTTCAGTTGGGCTTGATCGGTTTGATAGCGGCATTCTCCGGGGATATTTTGGTTTTTACCCCCTCCCCGAGTGATTTAGAGTTGTGAAGCATTTGTAGATGATGTGATAAGGTCTGTGGGGAAGATGCTTTATGCCAAGTCGTTGTGGTACGAGTTTAGCTTTGAGAGCACATCTCCTGGATTACATATTCTAGCCGTAGGGGCGGCCGTGAAAATTCGGCCAAAATGGATGCTATTTAAGACTGGCCGAGATCGACGGTTATTGTTGGGGTGAGGAGCTTTTGGACCGGATAGTGCCAGCAAATCTTGACGAGCGGATGATGAGATTGGTACTAGGGCCGATTTTAACCCAGCCAGTGGTGGGAGATAGATTTGCAAGTTATAGTGATACCTCCCATAGTGGCTGTAGAGCTACCGTTGGATTTTGTTGAGCATCCTGTATCACCCCGACAGAGCCACTATGGTGGTGGATACCTGGAGCATAAGTGCTTTTGGGGTTGAGATTTTTGATTCTATAACTAGCGCTGTGTGGGGCCATCTTGGTGTTCAGGGTTTGAGTTTGTCCCGGAGGATCCCTTTTGATGATAGGCTGCGGCAGAGCAATCCACTCGGGTGGTTGGGTTTTGGAGAGTGACCGAGTGTGAACCCCTGCTTGTTAGGGCCCCCTTTTCTGTGCAGGTGTTTGTGTGGTTGTGTTTCGGGTCGCTTTGGTTGAGTTGGCTCTTGGGAGTGATTTTAGAGCGTGTTGCTCGGGCTGTTTGTTCCTTTCCCCCAGTCTTTCGTTGGAGTTCTTGTGTTTCATCTGCGTCTCAGCTCAGGAGTGTTATGTTTTGGACCCCTCGCCCATGATTGACTCATTTTTTGAGCCCTGTGAGAGTTTGGAGTACGAGGGACGCCCGTTGCGAATTCCGGCTCGTGAGGTGAGGGAATTGCGCAATCGGGCTATGCCGTTCTGGTTGTTGCTGATGTTGTTGCTGAGGAGTAATCACGAGGAGTGATAGGTGACTTGGGAGCTGAAGACGGCGGTATTGAGTATTGACCCCTAGTTTCTGAGACTCCTAGGGAGTTGCTTTAGTTTCGAGGACGAAACTTTCTTTTAGTGGGGGAGGATGTGGTGACCCGGATCTTTGTAGGGCTTCTACAGTGTGACCAGCAGCTTCTGGAGGCCTACGTGGCATGTCGGCGGTGTTCGTGCGCCAATTTGGACACAAGTGATGGACTCGGGGCTTAAAATGGATCACGTGGGTAATCGGGGGACCCCGTCGGATGTTTAGAGGAGTTTACGCGCAGATTGGACGTCAAATTTAGGCTCAGCGCGAAATTTGGATTAAAAATACTTTTTCGGGAGCCTCCGGTAATTTATAGGATTGGAATTTGGCAAAATGGACGCCGGATTTGGAATCAGCGCGCGAAAACGGTCAAGATGGACTATTTATTTGCATTTTTCGGAGCTTGCTACAGTAAATTACTGTTCACCGGCCGGAATAGTGATTCCAGCGATCGCCGGCGGCGGGCAGCGGCGGAAGGCGGCGGCGCGGGCTCGGGCAGGCGGCACGCGGCCGCGGGCAGGCGCAGAGCAGCGCGGGCAGGTGCGCGGTCCACGCGGTGGGCGTGCACCAGGGCGGTGCCACGTGGCGGGTTGTTAGTGGATGGTTCTGGCGGCGCGGTCCACGGAATTTTTCGGGTGCACGGTGGACCGACAGTAGGACACGTGGCGGTTTGTGATTTGCGGGTTCTCTACACCCGGTCCACGGAACCGGGTTTGTTACCTCGGGCCGTGTGCGCGAGCGGGCGCCATGCCGCGCTGACGCGCGCGCACTGTGCGTGTGTTGACTCTTGGTGGGACACTTGGCAGCGTCTGGGTGGCTTTCTACAGGTGTTTCCTGTTTCGGGGACATGGATGGTATTTTCTAAATTGTTTTTAAAGTGTTTGCTCAAGGTTGCATCCGAGGCTGTTTGCAAGGGGGATTTCGACCCCTTCAAGCTCTCAGCTCGAAGGGTGATGAGAAGGAGAAACCTTCTCCATGAAGAGGAGCTTGCACCTACCAAGTTTCAGATTTTTGGGCGGCACGGATTTCGAGATGTTGATTTTACGGCGCGGCGCGACGTTGCATTTCCTGTGTTCTTCTTCGGCGCAGCTGCAGTGTTTTAGCTCCCTTGGTCTACCCCGAGCTCCTTCTTCTGTGATTCTTGCGCCGACAGACTCCTAACAGGTAGGGCTTCAACTTTGATTTTGATCACGCAATCTCATTTTAAATGCTTGGCACGGATCCTGAGGCATTAATGGTGCCCCTTTTTCTGTGAGGGATTTTGGGACAGCAGGGATTGGGGAGGCAATATCTTCGCGCACGAGCGTCACACGGAGATGAGCTTATACAACTTTTTCATCTACGGATCGCAAGGAACGCGCTCGTATTTTTCTTGGAATTTCTTGAGATTTATTTCGAGGTGAAATCTCTGTTTTTCTCTGTGAACAGTGCACAGTTTTTAGCACAGATTTTGTATGAATATACCCCCCCTTGCCGAATTTATAACTTGACTTACCGGACTCAGATTTGGACGTGCAAGCTACCGTTGCGAAGCTATTGACGCGAGGATCGCTGTGGTATTTTTCTAGGAATTTTCTGGGCACTTTCTGCAGGTGAAAATTTAGCAGTTTTGGGACAGATATTGTATGTGATGATAAGAGCTTTATTTGGGAGCCTAAGTGAATTTAGTGGACTTTGTATTGTGCCAGGAGTGTTGCGGGTGTGCTAAACTTGTGGGAGCAAAGGATTGGAGTTTTTGGTATTTTCAGCTGTACGGATCCGGACAGTTCGCACTTCAGGTGGGTGGTTGCTATATCCCTCTTGTCTGATTTACCCACTAGGAATATTAGGGAGATCTTCTCTATTGGACATTTTTAATGCTCACTTAGTAGACATGCATGTTTAACTTAAATAATTACGAGCCTATCATCTGGAAAACACTGTAGTGGAATCTTGTTAGTGGTTGGAGCTTATACATGCTTACTTGGACATTATATTGGCATTTAACTGTGCATAGGGGATGTACTTTCGTGATGACATATTATGAAATGTCTTGTTGGGGGGTACCACTTGAGGATTTTTGGGACAGGCATAGGCGGATGATTCAGGTGAGGGTGATTAGCAGGTTATAGACATGTGTGTGGTTGGATTATGATTTAGCATGATGATTATACCTAGGTGGAGTTATTATTTGATACACATGTGGAACCACTATTCGTCACTCCCCTCTTCTTTCATGAGGAGATAGGCTTGCTTATATGGATAATTAGTTAGACCATTTCTGATCGCTACACTTTATGTTGGGACTTGATTTAGAAGAAACCCTATTTGCTTCTTCTCCCCCTATTCTTTAGTCAGGTGACTATTTGTTGTTCGGGTTTGAGCAGGGGATCGGCATATTGTAGCCGGGGCCTGGATTTTGGCTTCTGGGGTATTATGGCTACCGCGGATAGTAGGCGGTGGACCGATGTCATATGTGGGACATGTTTGTGATCATGGATGTTGTTATGAACCCCTACTTTTGATTACCCACTAGGCAGTGTAGTAACTTCTATGATTAGCAGGCTGATTAATAAATTGTGGGCTTGGGCATGAGGTATAGACAAGCACAGGTTATCTCTTATTTACTGTCCTTATGCAGTTAATAGCATGCTTTAGCAACGTAAGACTTTATCGATATCTGCTTTATTTTTATGTATACCATCTTGGGACATTTGCATGCTTGTATGGTCACCTAGATAGGCCACCTTTTTCTGCTACACTATCATGCTGGAATTGACATAGGAGAAACCCTTTTTGTTATTTTTTTCTCCTTCACTATCGTGCGCGAGCAGGTGGATAGGATAGTATAGTCAGGTTCTTGGGTTTTGGGACAGGCAGGGTATTGCGGCAACCGCGGACATTGGGCGGTTGACCGGAGATTTCTTATGCATCAGATTGGGTATCGGGTCTCTTGTGGATGGAGTTCCCACGGTTTGTCTATCTTGCACCAGGTTGAGATCGGGTCTTTCTTTAGTGGATGGGTTTTCCCACTTTGATCACAGTCATGATCCAGTCCTGCTGATTTATGATACTTGGGTTACTGAGATACTTTTCCTCGTGTGGGTCGCTCCCCACAAGTGCCACTCCGGAGTGCGCGGCTGACAGACTTTGAGTCCTTGGGACTCCTTTGCTTCGGTGTTATGCGTAGGCTGGCATACCCGTCGCGGCAGAGCAGGCAGTACCAGTGTTTACTGGTGGTCAGATTGGGTTATCCTGGTAGACATTTATTTTCTGATGCATACATTTAGCTCTTCTATTAGCTCAGCATTTTAGGGGCATTCTAGTGGTAGCTTTCATCAGGAGTCTTATTCTTTTTAGCATACCACCTTTGTTTCCTTTTGCCTCTGGTAGACCTAGTGGGCGTGTCAGAGTTTGAGGTTTTACCCACTAGGGGAGGCTACTGGTTTACTAGTAGTTCTCACCCCCATTCTTCTTCTTTCTTTTTTCTTCTCCCTTGTTTTGCAGAGTCTTCTGCGGGTGCTACTGGACTTTCAGTGGCGGGTCGAGGAGAGAGCACGGCTGAGTAGATAGATCTTGAGGCAGGATGAGCGTGTTAGCTGGACTGTTGGTGTACCCATGTTTTTCTCAGACGGTTATACTTTCACCTTTGGGACTGGCTTTGCCAGCAGGTTGTATTTATTATTTTGTGAGCTGGGAGAGACTGATGTATCATTTATACAGATGTATTGTATTTTATTTCCAGCTTCAGTCTGAGATGTATTAGTTTTAGTTCAGCTCTGTTTTTATTGCTCTTTTATTATATCTTTTATATCTGAGCAGGTTGTTGGCGCTTCGTGTACACGGGAATTACCGTGTGCACGGCGGATCTGTTGACGGGCCCGGGTTCTGGTTTACACCCGGGGCGTCACAGTTGGTATCAGAGACATTCACCAGCCGAAAATGTGAGATGAGTCTCGGCTGAGCCAGGGTTATTTAGCGGGTAGAGCGAGGCTCCCCGGCTAATGACCGTTGTGAGTGGAGTGCAGCTCCTCACAAGGTTGGCTAAGGCTAGCGAGACGAGTCTCACATCGCCTGGTGCTTGTGAGTGTGCTTGAGCCTGACGTGGACGTCAGGGCTTAAAGGGGGGAAGAATGTAACACCCCCGGAATTTGGATTAGTCCTCTATATAAATGATATAATAGGACTAAATCTCTAACCCGGCTATAGCATTTTGGATGGTAGCAAGATCCAAGAGGAACATGAGAGTTAAGCGTGCTAGAGCTAGAGTAGTTCTAGGATGGGTGACCCCCTGGGAAGTGGGGCGTCACAACGGGAAATGGCCGGGCAATTAGCGACGCTAACGGAGCAGGTTCGTCACCTGATGCAGCAACAGGCAACCGCGCCAGCCGAGCGCGATCCGACCCCTCCGCCCGAAGCCACCGCACCCACTACGGGACCGCAAGGGACGGGTGGCACGACGACGGAACAGCCCCCATCCCCAAGGGATTTTCCTACTCCGACGACCACGGGGCCCGTGATGGGAGCGACAGCAGGGGAGGCAGGAACGACGCCTACTCTCGGGGGGTCCGCCGCTGTAGGAGGGATCACGGAGCAACGAACGACGCGAGAAAGGGTCAGGACGAATTTGACTAGGTTCAAGAAGCATGACCCTCCCACTTTTGAGGGAGAGACAACCGATCCATCGGTCGTCGAGAAATAGGTAGATACCATGGAAAAACTCTTCGAGGACCTACTGATGGAGGAACACGAGCGGGATCCACTAGCCGTCCACTTCCTCGAAGGGAATGCACGCATCTGGTGGAAGACGGTACGCCCGGATCCGTCTACAAACGACCCGCTACCGACATGGTCGGCCTTTAGAGAGGAACTTTTTGGCGTTTTCTTCTCCGATAGCGTCAAGCGGCAATTGGAAGACGACCTGAAGAACATTAGACAAGGGAACCGCTCGGTCATGAAATATCAAAGGGAGTTTGTAAGCTTTGTGGTTTCTCTTTTTCCCTCTTAGATTAGGAGCATCGGTCACACCTTAACCTGCTACCCCTGTTAGACTCTCTCTCTCGCTCCCTCTCTCTAGAATCCTTAAGTACTAGGCGAAGCCTCCCACGGCCGATGTGCGCGGGCGAGCTTCGAAGCATAGGAGAACCTTGTGTACTCGGGGCCCGTTAAGGGCCATGCAAGGAATAAATAGGCTCCACCCTTTGCCTTGCAGCTGAGAACCCAATGGGCCGATAGGTAGTTCAGGGCCGCTCCCCAGATAAGGATCAGCGGTCCCGTGGTAAGGGAATTTCTGGACGTGTTTCCGGCAGAGCTCCCCGGAGCGCCGCCAGAACGAGAAGTCGACTTTCCTATTGAACTACTTCCCGGCACCAAACCCATCACCAAGGCGCCGTACAGGATGGCCTTCGCGGAGTTGAAGGAACTCAAGGCACAATTGGAGGACCTTTTGGATAAGGGCTTCATCAGACCTAGCGCGTCACCCTGGGGCGCGCCCGTCCTGTTTGTGAGAAAGAAGGACGGAAGTCTCCGGTTGTGCATCGACTACCGGGAGATAAATAAGGTCACCGTTAAGAACAAGTATCCCCTGCCAAGGATCGACGACCTCTTCGACCAACTACAGGTGGCGACGGTGTTTTCAAAGATTGACCTGCAGTCGGGCTATCATCAGGTCCAGGTCAAGGGGGAGGACATCCCCAAAACGGCTTTTCGGACTAGCTACGGTCATTACGAATTTACAGTAATGCCGTTCGGGCTCACGAATGCCCCGGCGGTGTTCATGGACATGATGAATAGGGTATTCAAACCCTTCCTAGATTTATTCGTGGTGGTCTTCATCGACGATATCCTCATCTACTCCCGTACAGACGAGGAACATGAAGAACATCTGCGCACAGTCCTCCAGACCCTACGGGAACAGAAACTCTACGCCAAACTCAAAAAGTGTGAGTTTTGGCTCTGAGAGGTTGGCTTCTTGGGGCACGTAATCTCAGCGGCTGGAGTCGCAGTCGATCCGAAGAAGATAGATTCGGTGACGGACTGGTCCCAACCGACGACGGTAACAGAGGTTCAAAGCTTTCTAGGATTAGCCGGGTACTACCGGCGCTTCGTGGAGGGTTTCTCCAAGATAGCCACCCCCTTAAACCGTTTGACTAAAAAGGGGGAAAAGTTCATCTGGACGGACAAATGTCAGAGGAGCTTCGAGGAGCTCAAGGATAGATTGACGCGAGCTCCGATTCTCGCCCTGCCAGAACTAGGGGAGGATTATGAAGTGTATTGCGATGCGTCGCGAAACGGACTGGGTGGAGTACTCATGCAACGGGGAAAGGTTATAGCCTATGCGTCAAGGCAGCTCAAGGAATACGAGCGAAACTACCCCGTGCACGATTTGGAACTCGCAGCGGTTGTGTTCGTCCTCAAGCTTTGGAGACACTACCGGTATGGGGCACACTGCAATGTGTACTCAGATCATAAAAGTCTTAAGTACCTTTTCACCCAAAAGGAGTTAAATTTGCGACAAATACGGTGGCTCGAGCTACTGAAGGATTACGATTTAACGATCCACTACCACCCGGGAAAGGCAAATGTGGTGGCCGACGCCCTGAGCCGTAAGGGGCAGGCCGAGAAGGCAGGGGTAAGTGCCATCACCCAGCAAGATAGTCTGATTGCGGAATTTTCGCGATTAAGACTAGAAGTAGTACCAGCGGGTACAGTCGAACAACTTCTGACACTGGTGGTCAGACCTACCCTGCTTGACAGAATTCTCGAGGGGCAGTCGACTGATGACCAACTCCAGCTGGTGCGAAGTAGAGTAACTGCCGACCAAGAAGGTGATTTCACAGTAAACTCCGACGGCACGATACGATTTCGGGGACGAATCTGTGTGCCGGATCTACCGGAACTCAAAGAGGAAATCCTGCGGGAGGCGCATACTGCTCCATACACAGCGCATCCCGGGGGAACGAAGATGTACAAGGACGTCAAGCAGACCTTCTGGTGGCCCAAAATGAAGAGAGACGTGACTCGGTTTGTGGCACACTGCCTGGTGTGCCAAGGAGTGAAGGCCGAACACCAGCGTCCAACAGGAAAATTGCAACCCTTACCGGTGCCCGTGTGGAAGTGGGGCATGATTACCATGGATTTTGTTACGGCATTTTGGTTCTTGCATATTTCGTGAGTCAAGTCAGTGAGTTGAGTCGGAGTCTTAAAGGGATCAAATTGTCAATCAGCATTCAAAGACTTAGAGAAGATTCAACAAGAGCTCATGTTGACACTCAGTGTTTTGAGTCTTGAAGATTGAAGGTGAAGAATTGTGGATCAATTGCATCAATCTTAAAGAAAATGGATTCGGAATGCTTAGGTACGTTTAACTAAATAATTTTGGTGATCCGAATACATTTGAGTAGTTTAGAAACACTTGGATAAGGTTTCATTGCATAAAAATAAAAAACTGGATAAATTGGATGTTCAGAGTCCGGATCAGAAATTCTGATCCTGAACCCGATCAGGATCAGAATTCCGATCAGGATCAGAATTCCGATCCGGATCAGAATTCCGATCCGGATCAGAATTCCGATCCGGATCCCGAACCTTGTTTTTTCAGGAATTGCTGAAAAAAGACGACGATCAGGATCGCCGTAAATCCGATCCGGATCGTCGTGCGGGAAAATTTCTGTTAAGGCAGTTTTTGATGCTTATCTCTTTCGAAAGGTTTCTAAACTATAAATAGACATTTAGGGTTTCTCAAAAATGACTGATCAATTGATAAAACACTTGAGAGCAACCCTAGAGGCTAGGTTTTTATCGTTCTTCTTTATAGCCTCTTTTAGGTCAATTCGATGGTTCTTTCAAGAACATATCTTTTGTCGAATTGATCTAATCTTTGCTTAGAGATTCCATCCATGGTTCTTCATTGATAATCTAAGCAAAGGATCACCATCGAAGTCAATATTCTTATCGACTGAGTTTGCGTCGTGGATTCGACGTGGCATCGTGGATTTGGTGTGCTAAAGGCGTTTCGTGGATTCGAAACGTGTGCTCGTGGATTCGAGTGGCGTTCGTGGATTCGAACGTGCGCAGTGGACGTGCAAACGGTGGAGCGCGAGGTCCAAGAAATTGAAGGAGGGGTTAAATCCGTGGAGACGGTAATCACCTTGTTATTCTTCTTTTCTTAGGGATTGTTATTGCGCGGATATCCAACCGGTCAGCGCAAGGTCCGAAGAAGCTGAAGGAGGGGTTTGAGTCCGTGGAGTCGGTAATCACCTTGTTATTCTTCTATTCTTAGTGGATTGTTATTGCGTGTTGGTCCCGTGGTTTTTCTCCTGGATTGGAGTTTCCACGTAAATCTCGGTGTGTTGTTTTTATTTTCCGAATTGGTTTTTATTTTGCACTGAGATTTGGTTTTATAAGTATTACACCTATTCACCCCCCCTCTAGTTGTTTGATAGTACCTATTTAGATCCTTTGGGATTCATAACTCTACAGATTTTGTGACCGGGTTCCCGAGATCGTCACAGGGACACGATCCCATACACACAACGTGGATGCGGGAACGACTGGCACAAACCTATATCAACGAGATAGTAAGGTTGCATGGGGTGCCGACATCCATCACGTCGGACAGGGACACGCGATTTGTGTCAAACTTTTGGCAGAGCCTGCAGCGAGCGATGGGAACCAAGTTGCACTTCAGTACGGCTTTTCACCCGCAGACCGACGGACAATCAGAGCGGGTGATACAAATTGTGGAGGACATGCTTCGGGCATGCGTTTTAGACCTGGGCGAAGGATGGGCACGGTGCTTGCCCCTAGTGGAATTTGCCTACAATAACAGTTACCAGGCCAGCATTCAGATGGCGCCATACGAGGCCCTGTACCGGCGCCGCTGTCGGTCTCCAATATGCTGGGACGACTTGGGTGAGCGTAAGTTTTTGGGCCCAGATTTGGTGGAGGAGACCGAAGCGAAGGTGAGAATGATTAGGCAAAGGCTACTGACTGGCCAGAGCAGACAGAAAAGCTACGCGGACAACAGACGCCGAGACTTAGAGTTCATGGTGGGTGAGCACGCGTTACTCCGAGTTTCGCCCTCCAAGGGGAACCGACGCTTCGGCATAAAGGGAAAGTTAAGCCCGAGGTACGTAGGACCGTTCGAGATCCTAGAACGCGTAGGACCGGTGGCGTACCGATTAGCCCTGCCGCCGAATCTCGAACGAGTCCATAACGTGTTCCATGTCTCAATGCTCCGAAAATATCTAGCTGATCCCTCTCATGCCTTGGATGCCTCCACCATCAAGTTGCGAGAGGATTTAAGCGTCGAGGAGACGCCGGCGCGGATTTTGGCAAGAGAGGACAAGAAGTTGCGCAATCGAACTATCCCCTATGTGAAGGTCCAGTGGAGCAACCATGAAGAGCGCGAGGCGACTTGGGAACTGGAATCGAAGATGAGGGAATGTTTTCCCGAATTGATTAGTGGGGTTTGTATTTAAGTTTCGGGACGAAACTTTTTATAAAGTGTGAGTGGTGTAGTGATCCGGCCTTTCGGGGTATTTTTGACTTAATGTAGTCATTTAAGCCTTTAAGTGAAATAAAATTATTCAATTCTTAAAAGTTGGCCATTGTGAGGTGCTAGTATTTTTCTGCGATAGAACGCGGAAAAAGAAAGCCGACGGTGCGATCGGATCTGAAATCCGATATCGGGATCCCCCAAAACGGGATTCAAAGTGATACGGTGATTAGTCGTGCATCGGAATCCGTGCTAAATATCTTGCACCCGTTAGAGATAAGGTGGATTATCTCGTAGGGGATAATTAATTAGTTAATTAATTATCCCAGACGGAAAATTAATAATTCTCTTACGTACGAATTAAAGAGAAATTAATTAAAGGTAAAGTACGACTATATAAGGGATCCCGATTATCGGAAAGAAAAGAAAAGAAGAAAATAAAAACCCTAATCGGTGAGAAGAGAAAAAGAAAAGAAAAGACGGAACCTTAACCGGAGGAGAAAAGAGGAAAAGAAGGAGGAAGCGGAGGAACCCGATCGCCCTGATTCACGTGCCGGAGATCGGAGAACGAGACGCCATCGTCTACGGGGAGCGGATCCGGGTTTCCAACGCCGAAAGGAAACAAGATCGGTTCTTTAATTCCGATAGATTGAGGTTAGTGGTCATTAATCTTTTTGTGGAATTAATCGGGGGTTTTCCGTGTTCTCGTAAGGTCGTTTTAATTAGTACATCGATCGCGGATTTTCGTCGGGTTTTGATCCATGTTTTATTCTCGTTCTTGATCGAGGGTGATCGATGGTTTTTATCGAGTTTAATTGATGATTTTTAGTCGGTTTCTTTTTATCGGACTTGGTCGAAAATTCGATCGGGGTTCCGATTTATGTTTTGGTTGTTCGTGGATCAACGGTTTAGCCGTTAGATTTACCGCGGATTTATTGGGAGATTTTTGGGGATGTTTCGTTGGAACATAGTGGGTTAACGGGAGGCCGCCGCCGTCGTTACCATGGTCGCGGGGTCTTCGCCGGAGTCGCGCGGGAGCGAAAACGGAGAAGAAATCGCGAAACGGGAGCGAAAACGGCGAAGAAAACCGCGAAATTAGGGTTTACTGTGCTTGTCCGTACAGCACGGTCCACAGGTCCAGGCGTGCCCCGGTGCATGCCCGCAGCGTCGGAAGCACCAGACCCGGTGCACGGTTTCGTGCACCGGCCCGGCCCAAGGCGCGCGGTGCACGCCTCATGCGTGCACCCGGCGCACGCGCTTGCGGCCGAAGGGCAAGGACCCGGTGCACGCTCGGGTCGTGTACCGGCCCGGCCCGAGATGCGCGGTGCACGCCTCCTGCGTGCACCCGGCGCATGCCGCCGCCGCCTGACGCCATGAACCCGGTGCACGGTTGCCCCCGTGCACCAACCGACAGCCCGAAGTTCATTTGCTCCGTTTTTGCCCGTTTTCCCACCGTTTTGAGCGCCGTTTTCGCCGTTGGGATCGTTATTTCCGTGGATTTCTTGGCATGGCCACTTGGGACCTTCTTGGTCATTATTTTATTATGTTGGGTGCCGATTTCGCCGACACTCCGCGCCTCGACAAAATCGTCGGGGGCGCGCCGTCGGGTCCCTTTTTCTCATCGTCTTCGTCGTCGGGGCTTCTCGGCTGGACCGTTGACGTCCCGAGTGGGCTACCGGCTGAGGATTGAGTTTGTTGGATTTTTGGCTTTCGTCAACCCGGACGGTGTTGGACTTTTCCGTCGAAAAGAGTAAATTGGGTCTTGTGTTTTCGAATGTTAGTACACGCTTTTGACTATAGTTATCCGTGCGGACTTTCTTTAGGTCCAGACGCGCAGCGGGGGTGCGCGAAGGATTCGGCTGTTCCGATCTCTCTTCAAATAGGTGGGTACGGTTGCGATAAGTGCAACAAGTGCAGTAAGTGCATCTATCGTCATTAAAGTGCTCTTAATTTATCTAACAAAGTAGATGGACAGTTTAACCTTTCGCATAATTGTGTTTTTATCTAACAATTGAAGGTGCTCATGACACGCCGATCTCGGCAAATTCGTTTTCGGATGCTGCACGTACACAGGCGGATTGGCCTCCGCATGGGTGTACTTTTCCGGAAGAGTGGTCTCTTATGACCCGTGTTCCTCACAAAGGTGTGGGTGCCGTGAGGACCTCTTCGCGCCCGCTGAAAATAGCACACCAGCACCGCGAAGAGGTTAAAAGCATCAAAGAGGTGTTTGCGCACGAGGGGAGACTTTAGTCTCTCCGACAAATAATCTGGGGTTGGTGCCCAATTAAAATGATAAATCTGGGGTCGGTGCCCAGTTAAATTGATAAATCTGGGGTTGGGGCCCAGCTTAATATGTGCAGGGTTTTAGCGAAATGGTTCCGGTGTATTCGGTTTGCTTCTTATTCCTTATTGATAATAGACATCTACTTTGTTTGTCACTGACATTACCCACTCCGTGACAGGTGTTACGAGGTGCGTTAGCCGGGAGGGCGGTGAGACTGCGTCGCGAGGGCCGTAGTCAGAACACTTGGTTTTTATTATCTCATTTCTCTTACGCTTAATTTTAGTTAATTTGCTTGTGGGTCGTAATATTCGTGGACATGTATTACTTAGCGCTGTGGATGAGGTGTACTTTTATATTTCAGTTCTTTTGGTGATGTTTTCTTATGCGGCACGTTTCCATGATAAACCAAATGACTTCGAAAAGGTTTTCTCAAAACGAAGTGCCGTGTGGGCACGGGTTTTGCAACCGCTGGCTTTATCCTTTCTAAACATTGTTGCCGCTTTAATATTCCGCTTGATGATGTATGTCTATTGTATGGTTGATGGTTGGTGTTTGATGTATGTTGTTGTAAATGAGACGCCGTGCATATACAAAGGAGACTCTGTCCGTGGGCAGGGAGAATTTGTGTATGTGGCGGTCTGGCATGCACCGGGGATGAGGGTTAAATTACCTTGTTAAGAAGAAAAAAAAAAGATACACACGGTTTTCCGCTTTGATAGACTCAGAAACCCCCAGGGGCGTGACATAGAGCGAGGCTCCCCGGCTAATGACCGTTGTGGGTGGAGTGCAGCTCCCCACAAGGTCGGCTAAGGCGAGCGAGACGAGTCTCACATCGCCTGGTGCTTGTGAGTGTGCTCGAGCCTGACATGGACGTCAGGGTTTAAAGGGGGGAAGAATGTGACACCCCCAGAATTTGGATTAGTCCTATATATAAATGATATAATAGGACTAAATCTCTTAACCCGGCTATAGCATTTTGGATGGTAGCAAGATCCAAGAGGTTATGAGAGTTAAGCGTGCTAGAGCTAGAGTAGTTCTAGGATGGGTGACCCCCTGGGAAGTGGGGCGTCACAATTTGCCTATGGCGGAGTTGGCCTACAATAATAGCTATCAGGCCAGCATCGAGATGGCGCCCTTTGAGGCCTTGTATGGCAGGAAGTGTAGGTCTCCTTTGCATTGGAGTGAGGTTGGCGAAAGATCGGCGTTAGGTCCCGATGTTTTACAAGAAGCCGAGGAAAAGGTGCAGATTGCGCATCAACGTCTTGTGACGGCGCAGAGTCGGCAAAAGAGCTACGCAGATAAACGACGGCGCGACCTAGAGTTCAAGGTCGGTGACCACGTATTCTTGAAAGCGTCCCCAACAAAGGGCGTTGTGCGATTTGGGATGCGGGGAAAGTTAAACCCCCGTTTCCTCGGACCTTACGAGGTTTTGGAGCGAATTGGGCCAGTGGCTTACAGGGTGGCACTGCCTCCAGACTTGGCGGAAGTACATGATGTGTTCCACGTATCACAGCTACGCCAGTACGTCCACGACCCGAGACATGTGATCAATTATCCACCGCTGGATCTACGAGAGGACATGAGCTATGATGAGTACCCGTGTAAAATCGTAGATCGGCATGAAAAGAAGTTAAGGAATCGCTCCATACCTTATGTGAAGGTGCTTTGGACAAGGCACAGCGATGACGAAGCTACATGGGAGCCGGAAGCCGTGATGCGGGAGCAACACCCTCATCTATTTGAGGAATAAGCTGAGGTATGCAAATTTTTAGTTTCGCGGACGAAACTCCTAAAGGTGGAAGGAATGTAGTGCACCGATCCCGCGAAATAGCGTGGTGCGGTGAAAACGGCTGTAGCACGTTTGAAATGCATATATAAATGAGTTTGGGATGTTTCGGATCGAAGCCAGAGGCTTCGGATCGAAAAGTGACTTGGCGGAGCTCGAAAAATGAAGCTTCAGTTTATTGAAGCAGTCTGGAGCGTTGGGTACCGGTACTCTCCAATGAGTACCGGAACCAATTAAAAGGGACCAGCAACCCGAGAGCCTCGATTTGGGAAAAAGCCTGGAAAAATTCTAAGTCCTTGGGTACCGGTACTGAAGATTGTGTACCGGTACCCCAAACCCAATTCAGCTTGGGTACCGGTACCCGAAGTTTGGTACCGGAACTCAATGCTGTGCAGGGCAAAATCCAGCTTGGGTACCAGTACTGGAAACCCGTGTACCGGTACCCAGCCTCCAGAATTCAGGGATAAGGTGGTAATTTCCCTTTTTAAGTGAGGGCGAAAATGTAAATTCACACCTCTGAATTCTTACCAACCTCACTGCACCGCATTTAATTCCCTCCCTCTCTCTCTTCCATTCAATACACATCACCCACTTCTCCTCCTCTTCTCTGTTCGAACCAGGGAGAGAAAGAAAGAGAGAAAGAAAGAGTACGAGAGAGAGAGAGAGCAGTAGCAGCCGGAGCAGCCTCTGCCTGGGCTGTGGCTGGGCTAGCTTCAAGGGGACTTGGAAGGAGCTCACCTTCTCCTTCTTCTTCTCATTTCCTTGCTACAAGGGCACAAGAGGTGAGTTTTGTGAGTTAGGGGTTTCCATTTTTAGGGTTTTATGGGTTTAAACCTTCGAAAGACTCCCAAAGTGGGATTCCTACCCATTTTTAAGGTGTTCAAGAAAAGAAAAGAGATCAAACCTCTCTTTGAATAATATCACATTCAAGTGGGGGTTTTATCCTCTTTTCTTTCTCTTGGTCAAAAGAACCAAAGAAAGGAGACGTTAGAGTAACCTAGAGTCCTCTTTTAAAGTGTTAGAGGAGATAACAAGAGATGTGAATGATTCCTAATTGGTTTTATTTTTGGAATTAGGGCCTTCTCGAAAGCGGAAGACCAACACCACTCTTCTTGCAAAGGGAAGCACAAGAGGTGGGGAATGCTATCCGAACAGGGGTGATCTCCTCCCTTGTTCTTTTGCTTTTGGACTCGAAGCATGTAATAAAGTTTAGGGTCAAGTACAAAAAAAATAAATCATCTGATGAAGGATAAATGACCTAGGAGAAAACCTAGAGTTAGGTTTACTGTGTGGCATTAACCTTAGGGTTTCACGAGTGGCATTGTGTAGAGTAAAGTTAAGCTTAGAGTTGAGTCTCTAAGGTTTATGAGGTTGAAGTTGCGAATGAGTAAATCCCTAGAGTTGTTATTAGGGAGTTGGGCAAATCAACCCTCACTTTAACTTCAACTTGAATAGAGAAAGTAAGAGATGGAAATTTAAGTCCAAGTGGCTTATTGTTACCTTGAGGCAAGACCTAGGGTAAATGAAAATGTTATGCAAAGAAAGTTCTTAAAAAACAATTATGTTAAAGGTGAATGTGATGGTGAATAAAATTGCCAGTGGCAATAGGAGCTAGAGGCTCAAATGAGAAAGGAAAGTGAAAGCAATTGTTAAAGAATAAAGTTAAAGCCAAGAGCTGGATGTACAATGAGGCCGTTGTTCCAAGAAGAAAGGAAAGAAAAGAAAAGAAAATAGAATAATACGAGCGCACCTACGGGGGTGTAATGTGGTTCTGTGGTACAAAAAGGGCAGTGCCCTCTCCCCGGGTAGCGACCCGAAGAACACATTCTCCCGTATGGGCGGTGTAACACTCACGGGTGTTATCGGTAACCTTAGAAGTTTCTGTCTTATGGTAGCTTGACTACCGGGCTGGGGCCCACTGGGCAGGAATTTCCGAGGGTTTAGTAACTTTAACTAAAACACAAAAGAAAGAAAAGTGAACAGTCAAGTTTGGGTTTTGGTTATAGTGGCACCCTTAAATAGTTCAGAACTGTAATATGGTAAGAGAGTGGTCATTCAGGTTGAAATTAGTAGTTTACAGCTTTAAATATTGTAGTTATTCTTTATTATATTGCTTCCATTAGACCAAGTGTTGCAGGGCATTTTTGCTCGGTGGTTGAACCCACTGGGAACTTGGTTGTAGTTCTCACACCCCTTGGGTGACATCCCCACAGGTCCAGGTACGTCAGGCGAGGTGCGCGACAGGGGCAAAGGGCCGGCAGTATAGCGACCTAGCAGTCTAGAGTCGCCCTCAGATTTTGGAGAGTTACTATTTTGAGCGAACTTGTAGTGAGGAAAATGTGTAAAACTTTTATGTTCAAGTTCATTTGGTAAGAAATGATGTAATGTTTAAATTCAAGTTCATGTAAAGAAAGTTGTAAGATACCTTAAAGTTAATGTTCGCTCAATATTGTACTTTCATTTTTATCTATGAGTATGAATGAATGAAAGTTTAAATTTCTTAGTTAAAACTCTGATTATTGCTTTTCCACTACACAAATTGTGAGTGTTGGGATGAAACCGTTTCCTTTTGGGTATTGAAAGGTCATGCCCGATTGGCGGGTCTGTTGGCGCGCCCGAACTGTCCAAATTGGCGGTCTCGGGGCGTGACAGCAAGGGTCTTGTGTCTTCTCCAAGATTGATCTGCAATCAGGTTACCACCAACTGAAGGTGAAGGCCGAGGATATCCCGAAGACGGCGTTCAGGACACGGTACGGGCATTATGAGTTCCCCATCATGCCTTTTGGATTGACTAATGCCCCTGCCGCCTTTATGGATTTGATGAATCGGATTTTTCGACCGTACCTGGATCGGTTCGTGGTTGTGTTCATTGATGATATCCTAGTTTACTCCCGGAGCGACACTGATCATGAGGAGCACTTGAGGATTGTTCTGCAACTTCTACGAGAGAGGAAGTTGTATGCCAAGTTGTCGAAATGCGAGTTTTGGCTTCGGGAGGTAGTTTTCTTGGGCAATGTGATTTCAGCCGCAGGTGTGGCAGTGGACCCGACGAAGATTGAGGCAGTCCGGGATTGGCCCCGACCGACGACCGTTTCTGAGGTGCGCAGCTTCATGGGATTGGCTGGATACTATCGTCGATTTGTGGAGGGCTTTGCGAAGCACTCCACACCCCTCACTCGTTTGACGCGCAAAGAAATTAAGTTTGTCTAGAGTGAGGACTGTCAGAGGAGCTTCGAGGACTTGAAGAGCAGATTGATGTTGGCTCCTATCCTTTCCCTCCCTGTTATGGGGAAAGGATATGTGATTTACGGTGATGCATCGCACAGTGGACTTGGTTGCGTGCTGATGCAGGAGGGTAGGGTAATTGCTTATGCATCCCGACAGCTTAAGGATTATGAGAAGAATTACCCTACCCATGATCTAGAGCTTGCTGCTGTGGTATTCGCATTGAAGTTGTGGCGCCACTACCTTTATGGGGAACATTGTGAGATCTATACCGACCACAAGAGCTTGAAGTACCTGTTTACACAGAAGGAGCTCAACTTGAGGCGGCGCAGATGGTTGGAGCTGTTAGAGGACTATGATGTGGATATATTATACCATCCTGGCAAGGCCAATGTGGTTGTAGATGCCCTGAGTAGGAGAGCAGTTCAGAGCTTATCGTTGATGATTACTGACCAGGCGCCACTACGTGAGGAGATGAGACGGCTTGAGCTAGAGGTTGTGTCCCCTGGGGTCTCTGCTAGACTGACGTCCTTAGTCGTGCAGCCCACTCTGCTGGACAGGATCAGAGAGAGACAGAGTGAGTGTAGTGTACTGGGTTTTCCCTTGCGATTTTCCGATGAATCCACTGTGTAGAACACCTAGTGTTGGTGTCTGGCCCATGGTGCATCGAAGGGATGCCACAGATGGACCTCGTGAGACTTGGATAGATGATTTGGCCTTCGGCTGTGATTGCCAAATTTTAGAAAAGGTTTTGGGCCAATCTGAGGTTGGATTTGGATTCAGCGCGGAAAAACGCTTGAAAACGGCTATTTGCTTGTTGAATTTGGAGTCCGGATGACCAAATGCGGGCTTCCGGAAGATTTGGGGGATTTTCGGTGCACGGGGGTGACACGTGGACCGGCCAGCGCCACGTGGCGCCCTTTTATTGGCCGGCTCACGCGGCTGGGTCCACGCAATGGCGCGGCGGTGCATGGACCGCGGCGGGTGGACGCGTGGCGTGCCCTGGTAGGCGGGCGCACGCGGCACGGCTCACGGAAATTGCGGGTTGGCGGTGGACCGGGCGCATGACACGTGGCGGCTTCGGATTCGTCGGTCCACGTGGGCGCGGTCCACGGGTGCGCGGGGGAGGGCGCCTCGGTACTGTGCGCGCACGTGCGCGCACAGTGGCGCCAGGCGGGGCGGTCGGCCGCACTCGAGTGCGACACGTGTCGCCTCGAGATTGGCCGGCCGTACCTACCCCATTGACTGCGGGGGGGCCACGTGTCGTGTGCGGGCCGCGGGGATCCGCTGTCCCCTGTTCGGGGCGACGTGGCGGTCCCAGAAACTTTCGGGCGCGTCGGACGGGTTCCATACAACCCGGTTTCCGGGCGCAGTGCGCCCGGAAACTGCGCCCGAAATCCGGGCCTTAAGCCATTTGGGCTGGGCCTTTAAATAGCTCCCCCCATTCGCCCCTTTGGTTTTTTTGGGCTTCTTTTCACTGGGCTTTCTTCACGGCGATTCCTCCTCTCTCAGAGCTCAACCCTTTGGAGAAGTTTGAAGATTTTTGGAGGCACGCATCCCGAGGTTCACCATTTTACGGCGCGGCGCGACGCTTGTTCTCCGGCGATCCTCTTTACCCCTTCTCAGTGTTTGGACTCCTCCGACTCACCCCGACCTCGGAATTCGCCGATTCTTGCGCCGTTGGACTCTTGACAGGTAGGGCTTCAACTCCTGTGTTTTGTGGTTCTTCGATTTCCGTGCTGATATTGGAGTTTTCTTAGCACCCATTTGACCCTTTTTCTTCGCGGACTTTTGGGACAGCACCGCAGTGTTCTTGCCATATCTTTTCGCTCAGGCGTCGGAACGAGGCGATTCAAAAGGCAAATTTCATCTACGCTTCGCAAGGAGTCTCCTGGATTTTTCTCAGAATTTTCTGAATTTTACTCGAGGGTGAGAATCTTCTTCCTCTGTGGTTCCTTGTTACAGGAATTTAGTGCAGTTTGGGTTTGGGGTGTACCCCTTGTCGGATTTTTATCTCAGCGTAGGAAACTCCAAATTGGGCGTGCAGGTACTCGTTTCGACGGGCTCGTCGCAAGGATCGCGATAGTATTTTTCTTGGATTTTTCTGGGCATTATTCGCAGGTAAAAATTAGTGAATTGTGGACTGCTGGTTTGGGGGACAGATTCTGGAATTGTGGATGTTAAGCTTATGTATGTTTCCTTTGGGGTATTTTGTACAGATTGGTGGTGTGTTGGACTGATCTTGGACTTCGCCTTTGGGAATTTTGGAGTAGCGCTCGAGGTGGGTGATGTTGAGAACCTCCTGCTTGTGAATGTCACTAGGCCTATTGGAATGCCACGATTATATGTTATTAAATATGAATGTATCTAGCGTGCTTGCATGATATTAAGGTTCTTTTGCTAATACTTGCATTGTTAGCAAGCTACAAGTTCATGAGTGGTGTTTCCATGTTTAGATATGCAATTTAATTAGTCGAATATGAATGCTATAGCCATATCATATTGTGTGTTAAGGAAAGGTTTGGGCATGTGGTTAGAATGCATGTTGTAAAAAGGGGTACTTGCTAGTTAATTGTACATCTAAATTGTATCATGTATCGTATATCATGCCACGTGTACATCGGAGGGTCCAAACATTTAATGTTGCATATGTTAGAATAATTAAAAAGAGGTTTATCAAGTTAATGACTTTTGCATGCTTGAATGGTCACCTAGATAGGCCACCTTTTTCTGCTACACTATCATGCTGGAATTGACTTAGGAGAAACCATGTTGCATTCTTTCTTCAGTCACTTAGACATAGGGGATATTATGCTCGGGTTGGAGCAGGGGCTGGGTTAGTGTAGTCAGATACTTGGGTTTCGGGGAGAGGGTTTTGGGCTTCTTTTGGGAGACGGTACTTTTCCTTATAGAGCGGAGTGCGCGATTTGCAGACTTGAGACCCTGGGACTCCTGTCCCATATCGGTGTTATGTGTAGGCTGGCATACCCGATTTGGCAGACATTGAGAACCCTACCCCTTATCGGTGCTATGCGTAGGCTGGCATACCCGATTTAGCAGACCTTGAGACTCCTGTCCCATACCGGTGTTATGCGTAGGCTGGCATACCCGATTTGGCAGACATTGAGACTCCTATTCCACACCGGTGTTATGCGTAGGCTGGCATACCCGATGTGGCAGGCTTCGATTCTCTGATGCATACTTTTAGCTATCTTTAGCTGGGCAGGTAGAGGCATATTAGTGGTAGCTTTTATCAGGAGTCATACTCTTAGTTACCGCATTTATTCCTTTAGCCTCTGGTAGACCTAGTGGGCAGGTAGGAGTTCGTGTTGAGGTTTACCCACTAGGGGAGGCTACTGTCTTTATAGTAGTACTGACCCCCACTGTTTTTCCCTTTTCTTGTCCCCTTTGTTTTGCAGAGTCATCTGCCGGAGTTGCGGGGCCTTCCTACCAGGATCGAGGTAAGAGGATCGCCGACTAGATAGCTGCTACCCCGAGCTCGAGTTTTTGGTAGTTTTGTTGTATCCCCAGTACACTCAGACGGTTGTATTTTCCTTTTATTTTGGGTCTGGCTGCGGCCAGTTGGTTGTATATATTTTCGTGAGCTGGGAGAGACACTTGTATTTTTTTTTGAGAGCTTACTGTACTTTCATTTCCAGCATTTGTCTGAGTTGTATTAGTTTTTAGTTTAGCTCTGTTTTATGCTCCTTTATTACGTGTTTTACATCTGAGCAGGTTATCAGCGCTTCGTGTACACGGAAAATTCCGTGTGCACGGCGGATCTGTGGACGGGCCCGGGTTCTGGTTTACACCCGGGGCGTGACAGTGAGGACCCCCACTTGACCAGGATTAGAGATCAGATTTCGAGCGATCAGACTGGGGACTTTGCAGTTGATGCTTCGGGAGTACTGCGGTACAGGGACCGAGCGTGTGTGTCAGTGGATCCAGAGATCAGAGAGCAGATATTGAGAGAGGCCCACTATACACCTTACACCCTCCATCTTGGTGAGACTAAGATGTATAAGGACCTCAAGGCACACTTCTGGTGGAGTGGTTTGAATAGGGATATTGGGAGATTTGTGGCTCAGTGTTTAACTTGCAAGCAGGTAAAAGTTGAGCACCGGGTGCCAGCTGGTAAGTTACAGAGTCTCCCAATCCCTGAGTGGAAATGGGACCACATCGCGATGGATTTTGTGGTCGGATAACCGAGGGCCCAGGGAGGAGCATATTCCATTTGGGTAGTCGTAGATCGACTCACTAAGTCCGCTCACTTTTTGCCGATGCAAACTACTTGGTCACTTGAGCGACTGGCTCAGCTGTATTTGGATAAGTGGTGAGGTTACATGGAGTGCCCGCCTCTATTGTATCAAATCGAGACCCGAGGTTTGCTTCACGCTTTTGGAGGAGTTTACAGACTACCTTGGGGACCTAGCTTAGTTTCAGTACAGCTTTTCACCCACAGACTGATGGGCAGGTAGAGCACACTATGCAGATCCTTGAGGACATGCTGAGGGCTTGCGCATTGAATTTTGGCGGGGGATGGATTCGACACTTATCATTGGCAAAGTTTGCGTACAGCAATAGCTTTCAAGCGAGCATTCAGATGGCTCCGTTTGAAGCATTGTATGGACGCAAGTGTCGATCACCCCTTTATTGGAGTGAGGTGGGGGAGAGACGTACATTGTGTTACGGAATTTGAGTTGGCGTATTTCGTGAAATTGTTTAAGTCTTGAAGATTGAAGTTTAGAAGCTTGGATCATATACCTCAGTCACAAGAAAGAAGAATTCAAAAGGATCAGGTACGTTTAACTAAATACTTTTGGTGATCCGAATACTTCTTATAGTGTAGAAACACTTGGATGAATTTTTAATTGCATAAAAATCAAAAACTGGACATTTTACATGTTCAGAGTCCGGACCGGGCATTACAGTCCGGACCCCGAACATAGGTTTGTTCATGCGCTGTTTCAGTCCGGACCCTGGTAAATTCAGTCCGGACCCCGAACATGAAATTGTTGAAATTGCATGAACAGCCCGGACCGTGGATTGCAGTCCGGACCCCGAATGTCGTCTTTTCTGGAAAAAGTCTGTTTTGCTGAGACAGTCCGGACCGCCCATTCCAGTCCGGACTGTCGTCCTGTAAAATTTCAGAATTGGTTAGTTTTTTATGCTTATCTTCTTCCAACGGTTTCTAACCTATAAATAGACCCTACGATTCATTTTTTAGGGTAATCCAAATATGGTCAAAAATAGAAAAATCCACCTATAAAGAAGAAAGGAAATCAATAGATTTAATCCTATGTTTCTTCATCTATATTGATTGATTTGATTCTAGGTTTTCATACTCAGATTTTGAGTAGAATCAAATCAATGAATACTTAGATGGTATTTCCGATCTATTTCTAATCTAAGTATTCGGCGGATCACCACCACCCAAAAAACAACGATTTCCCCAAAATCGGCGCGTGGACTCGCGTGGCCTTGTGGATTCAAGGTGCTACCGCTCTCGTGGATTCAGAGCGAGGTACGTTCGTGGATTCGAGACGTGCTACTGGGTGAAGACCGTGGATTCGGTCAGACGTTGTGGATTAGGCGTTGGACGCAGATCGTGGATTCGAGAAGCGTTGCGAAGCGAGCGGAGAAAATCAACTATGAGCGTATGGAAAAAGGTTGAGTCGTCTGTGAGTACGGTATATCACCTTTGTACGTGTTATAATTCTAGTGGATTTCACCGTGTTATCGGTCCCGTAGTTTTTTACTCCGGTTTGGAGTTTTCCACGTAAAAATCTTGCGTGTTATTTTTATTTCCGCATTGGGTTTTATTGCGCAACGATTTTTGAGTGTTTAAACGTTTACACCTATTCACCCCCCTCTAGGTGTTTTTTCCCCTATTTAGATCCATATTATACTTAACCCAACAAGTGGTATCAGAGCAGGGATAGGGTTGTAAACAATGGCTGAAGGTGGAAACATCAACAAACCTCCGTTTTTCGATGGAACAAATTATGCCTACTGGAAAGTACGGATGAAAGTATTTCTTATTTCCATTGACGAACGGGTGTGGCAATCTATTGAGTTAGGATGGTCGAATCCAACTGAAGTTATTGTTGATGTTCACACCATCAAACCTAGGTCGAAATGGACCAAGGAAGAGATAGACTTAACTTCTTACAATGGCAAAGGAATTAATGCTTTATTTAATGCCTTATCACAAACTGAATTCTCTCGGGTCTCGGCATGTGAGACTGCGAAAGAAATCTGGGATGTTCTTCAAGTTGCACATGAGGGAACTAACCTTGTGAAGATTCAAAAGCTGCAAATGCTTACGAGCAGATTTGACTCTATTTTCATGGCAGAAAATGAATCATTCACAGACTACTATACACGATTGCAAGACATCGTAAACACATGTGCTAACTTGGGAGAGAAGATTCCAGAATTTAAAATTGTAAGAAAGATCTTAAGAACTTTTCCTGAAAGATTTCGTTCCAAGGTTACGGCCATTGAAACTATTAAACACCCGGACGAAATCCGTGTAGAAGAATTAGTTGGTTCATTACAAACATATGAAATGACATTTTCTACTAACTATTCTTCGGGAAAAGCATATACTTCTAAGTCTTCAGGTTTTGCGTTGAAAACTACAAAAGAAGAAGACGCGGATTCATCCTCCTCAGGCGACGATGAGAACCTATCTATGGAGGACTTTGAGAAACAGCTTGCTCTCTTGACAAGAAATTTTCGCCGAAACTTCCGAAGGGGTAATTCAAGTAAAACCTCATCCTCCGGAAAGTGGAAGAAAGGCAAAGGTTTTTCAAGCCAAAAGTCAAGAAAGCAAGAGAGTTTTTCAAAGGATAAGAAAAGCTCAGAAGGACAAGTCCAGTGCTTCAAGTGCCGAGGATACGGCCATATCTCAACGGAGTGTCCAAATAAGAATCCGTCCAAGAAGAAGGCGATGCAGGCCGTCACTTGGGTTGACACCTCAACGTCAAATGAGTCATCTTCAAGTGATGAAGAGAACAACGCAACAGCATTCCACGCGTCCACATCTTCACCCTTCATGTGCTTAATGGCAAGTACATCCGACTCACTGTCCAACCCCACTGTCGAAAAGATTGCAACGGACGATGAATCGGATAATTCGGAAGATGAAGACTTTGCTCTTGCCTACCATAAACTTCTGAGGGATTCAACGAAACTGGCAAAGCAAAACAAGAGTTTGAGAGGGAGATTGCAGGATCTCGAAGAAGAAGCAAAAAGGGCAACTTCTCTCTCAAACGCTCTTGAAGTGGAAAGGGATAATCTGATTAAAGTAAATGTTTACTTTCAAGAGTCCAATGAGCATTTCGAGAAGAATTATGTAGATATGGTGAACAAAGCGAACTACTTCTTGAAGCTCTACGGCGAGGCTCGACAGGAAAAAATGGAAATGACGGAGACCATTTGCCAACTCAAGGATGATTTAAAGCAATTTTCTTCTGGAATGAGTAAGTTGGATAGGATTCTTGGTCTTGGTCAAACAAATAAATTCGGCCTCGGATACAATCGAACTGAAGACAATTTTAGTTCGGTTGGGACAGTCTTTGTGCCCCAGTCGGTATCTCCTCCTCCGACACCGGAATTGACGACAAACAGCGACAACAAACCTACTTCACCTTCTTCGGGATCGTCAAGCACCAAGGTATGTTTTCGTTGTGGTATTGCAGGGCACATAAGAAGGAATTGCAAGAATGGAGCGCTAAGATCAAATCAAGCACATCTTGCAACTACTACCAATGAGTCCATTTCCTGCAAATCAAAGAAGAATCCTTCAAAAGGAAAGAACATTGGTAGTACATCAAACAAGACGACGACGTCAAGGAAAAGCGATGGATCAATCAAGACGCTTTCACCAAAGGTATCAACTTCACAATCATTTCCGACGTACGCCAAAACTCGAAAGGTTTGGGTACGCAAAGGTGAAATCTTCCATTGTCTTGTTGTTCATACTTCTTTACACGCTTATGATAATTCGTCTTGGTATTTGGATAGTGGTTGTTCTCGTCACATGACCGGTGACAAAAACTGTTTTCAAACTTTATAGAAAATCTCCGGAGGACATGTTGTTTTCGGAGATGGTCATTCTTCCAAAATTGTTGGAAAGGGAACAATCGCTATTCCTAAAGGCCCCGTTTTGAATAATGTTTTATTTGTTGAAGGCCTTAAGACTAACCTCATTAGTATAAGTCAACTTTGTGACAATGGGTTCTCAGTTAATTTTTCTTCTGTAGAATGTGTTGTAACTGATAAGGACCAGGTATTCTTTTTAAAAGGGGTTAGATCGGAAAATAATTGCTATGTTGTTTCAAACAAAGTTTCTGAAAAATGTAACCTAGTTTCTTTGGATAATGAAACTGTTTGGCATGAAAGACTAGGTCACATGAATTTTAAAGAACTAGCAAGGATTTCAAATAAGAACGTGGTTAAGGGGGTTCCTAAACTTTTATATAAAGAAAACATTGTGTGTGGTGGTTGTCAAAAGGGAAAACAATCAAGAGTTGCACACAAGAACTTGAACCACGTCGGTACCAAACGGCCCTTGGAATTACTGCATATGGATTTAATGGGGCCGGTTCGTCAACCATCTTTAGGAGGTAAATGGTATATTTTTCTTTTGGTTGATGATTTCTCTAGGTATTCTTGGGTAAATTTTTTAAAAGAGAAAGCGGATACTTTCGACTCTTTTCATGAGGTTTGTCATCGTATTATGAATGAAAGAAATGAAAAGATCGTTCGTGTTCGAAGTGATAGAGGTGGAGAATTCATTAATTCTAAATTTACTGATTTTTGCACTTCCAATGGGATAAAACATGAATTCTCAGCACCCTATACACCTAAGCAGAATGGTGTTGTTGAGCGCAAAAACAGGGTTGTTCAAGAGATGGCGCGTGTGATGCTTCATAGCCGGAATTTACCGTTATATTTTTGGGCTGAAGCTGTGAACACCGCTGTCAATGTTATTAATCGAGTGTTTTTGCGCCCTGGAACCTTAAATACACCATATGAGCTGTGGTTTAGTAGAAAACCAAATATCAAATATTTTCGTATCTTTGGGAGTCGATGTTTTATTCTGCGTGATCGCGAAAACCTTGGTAAGTTCGACTCGCGAAGCGACGAAGGGATTTTCATGGGTTATTCTACTAACAGTAGAGCATATCGGGTATTTAACTTGGAATCTAAAACGATGATAGAATCTATAAATGTTAAAGGAGATGAAGCTTTCCACTTTGCATCTGATAAATCTACCCTTGATATGTCTCTAGATGATGATACTCCTGTAAATGCATCTTCTCGTAATAACTCTTTCAATAAAGTTGATGCATCTAATGGTTCTTCAAGTTTATCTAATGTGCAGGAATTATCACATATACCTCCGACTACTCCATTACCGCAAACGCTACGCATCTCCAAGGATCATCCGGAATCTAACATTATTGGAGACCCACAAGAAGGAGTTAGAACTCGGAGACAGTTGGTTTGTGGAGTCGCATGCTACGTCTCCATGATTGAACCAAAGAACATCGATGAAGCTCTTCAGGATGACTACTGGATTGAAGCTATGCAGGAAGAGCTCCATCAGTTCGAACGAAAGAAAGTCTGGGAATTAACGAAGCCTCCGAAGCAACACAATGTGATTGGTACTAAATGGATTTTCAAGAATAAGAAGAACGAGGATGGTACCATCATCAGGAATAAAGCACGCTTAGTTGCTCAAGGCTACTCTCAAATAGAAGGTATAGACTTTGATGAAACGTTCGCCCCGGTAGCTAGACTCGAGTCCATTCGTATCTTATTTGCAATTGCTTGTCATTTTAAAATAAAGTTATTTCAAATGGACGTTAAGAGCGCGTTTTTAAATGGGTTTTTAAACGAGAAAGTTTATGTGGCTCAACCGAAAGGTTTTGTAGACTATAAACAACCTAACCATGTTTTTCGTTTGAAAAAGGCTCTTTACGGTCTAAAACAAGCACCGCGAGCTGTTGGGTTATATGTAATACGGATCTAAATAGGGGAAAAAACACCTAGAGGGGGGTGAATAGGTGTAAACGTATAAACACTCAAAAAAAATCATTGCGATAAAACCGAATGCGGAAATAAAAATAATACGCAAGATTTTTACGTGGAAAACTCCATCACCGGAGTAAAAAACCACGGGACCGATAACACGGCAGAAATCCACTAGAATTAAAACACGTACAAGGTGATTTACCGTACACACTTACGACTCAACCTTTTCCATACGCTCCTAGAGGATCTTCTCCGCTCGCTCCGCGATGCTTCTCGAATCCACGATCTGCGCCCAACGCCGAATCCACGGCGTCCAACGTCGAATCCACGACGTCCGACCGAATCCACGGTCTTCACCCAATAGCACCCTTCGAATCCACGAACGTGCCTCGCTCCGAATCCACGAGAGCGGTTGAACCTTGAATCCACAAGGACACGCGAATCCACGCGCCGATTTTTGGGGTAAATCGTTGTTTTGGGTGGTGATGATCCGCCGAATACTTAGATCAAAGATAGATCGGAAATACCATCTAAGTATTCATTAGTTTGATTCAACTCGAGATGTGAGTATGAAAACCTAGAATCAAACTAATCAATATAGATGAAGAAACATAGAGTATTCTCTAATGATTTCCTTTCTTCTCTATATGTGGATCTATAGCCGTATAAAATGGTATATGAAAATGACGGCTAAAGACTATGTGGATTCACCCTAGAAAAAGAGTCATAGGGTGTATTTATAGGTTAGAAACCCTAGGAAGGAGATAAGAATCAAAAACCTAACATTTCTGGAAATTTTACGGACGGCGATCCGGATCGGACTAGCTGTTATCCGGATCGTCGTAACGAGTCAGCCAGTTCCAGAAAAACGAAGGTTCGGGATCCGGATCGAAGTGCATGATCCGGATCGTTCATACAGTTTACCAAACATCAACGTTCGGGATCCGGATTGCGAAGCATGATCCGGATCGTTCAAGGAAAATGGTAAACTCACTGTTCGGGATCCGGATCAAGAGACTACGATCCGGATTGAACTGGTGTATGAACGAACCACCTTCGGGATCCTGATCGAACAACCTGATCCGGATCCTGAACATGTCCCAAGTCCAGTTTTTGATTTTTATGCAATGAAAGATTCTTCCAAGTGTTTCTACACTACAAGAAGTATTCGGATCACACAAAAACTTTAGTTAAACATACCTGATCCTTTTGAATTCTTCTTCCTTGAGATTGAGTTAAATGATCCAACTTTCTTCACCTTCAATCTTCAAGACTTGAGACTTTCACGAAACTACGCCAACTCAAATTCCGTAACAATCCCCCCCTTTGGCGGTTTCGTGACAAAACATAGATCCACTAAAGAAAATTCAAAAAGATATTTTTGTTGCTATCACCATACAACAAAAATTTACAATGGAGATCCAAAAATTTTAAAAACATGAGATAAACTCCTAAAACAGACTCTAGACTTAGACATCTGTACTCTCTGCACAAAGAAATCATTCTTGACAAAAAGAGATCGTTAGATACCTCAAGAATATTTAGCATACAAAACCTAGTACAGAGATAGAGTTTATCTAATTACCATGACATTTGAGAATTCAGATATGTAAGAGAATCAAAGTTAAAAACCAACATATCTTCTATGCATTCAAAAAACAAATGTCAAAATGTTAGTCCAACATCAACTTGTTAGTTATATTACATGCCCAAATAGTTAGTCGAATAGTTAGTCGAGACATGCAAACAATCACAAGATGAAAACCAAAGTTGAAGTTGAAGAGATACTTACCTTACCTTGATATTTCATCATTCATTGTTCATTGTTCAAAGTTTGTTCATTGTTCAAAGTTCTCTCTAACTCTCTCCCCCTTTTTGTCACAAAATAAAGCCAAAAATTACATAAGTGGAGAGAATGGTTAACAGTTTAAGTTCGAGAACTAAAAACTCAAATTAAAACTTAAAAAACCTGCACAACAGAAGGATTTAAGCATATGCATAATAAACAGAAATTAGAAGGATACGGATTATTCAGACTCGTCTGAACTGACACAGCCGAGGATTTGGAAAATCTTCTTTATTCTTGTTCATTGCTGATTGATTTTTATTTACCTTCTTTATTTCTTCCTTTACCTCAATTAGTTCATTTGATATACGTTCTTGCTCGTTGGAGAGCCTTTGCTGTTCTTTATAGATTGAGGTAACAGATGCATCATCATCAGAAGTTGATTGAGGTGCTTCTTGTGCCGGAGGTGCTGGTTGAACTGGAGGAGCTGCTGCCGGTGCAGAGGTTGTTGCTTGTTGTCGTTGTTCTCGTTGCCGGTGAAGAGGTATGAAAGGTTCATCTGGCTTCGTCGAAAGAGACTTTACAATTGTTGTGTCATTGATCGTTCCTAAACTGTGCAGATAGGAACTCGCATTTGTGTCAGCTTTAAATTTGCGAAGAATGCGCATGATGATCATGGGAAAAGGTAGTCTCTCTGACAGATGAGCTTGCTCCACATATCGTGCCATCCTTGACCAGATGACGTAGGGAATGTTTAAGTTAGCTCCCATTGCTGCTGCGGGGTTTCCAAGTAGATAAAGGAATATCATTCTTTCCCACCGAAGAACCTTTGTGTTCATGTTTGGAATAATATTGTAACAAACAATAAGATTTAAGATGCGGTACTCTGGTCGTAGTTCTTTCGAGAAAACGGAGTTTCCTGTCGACCGAGTATTTGGAACACAGATTCCATCAACTACCACTCTCCAGGAGAAGGTGTTGAAGGCTTGATTCTTCAGGTAATGAGTACCATCGGCTCGGGCGTCCATCCCTAGTACTTCACCAATTAGCTGAGGCGTTACTTTGATTCTGACATTCTTGACTAATGTTTGAAAATCCCGACGCCCGCTTTCCTGATCAACTAGATAGCAGGCATTCTGATAAAACATCCTCACTGAGTGAAGACAATACCCAGTGGTCTCCGGGAACTCGCAAATGGAAGCAAGACCTCTCTGGTCAAACAAAGTTCCAAACGTCTGAGAACGCTGCTTTAAGGCTTTTACATCAACATGCCTTTCTCCAATGCATTCTCTGTTTTCAAAATCCTTTATTCTGGCCGAGCTGACAAAGTCTTGAGGAGGTGCTTGGCCAGCAGCTGGTTGCTCAATGGTGATTCCTCGAGCACTTCCTCTCTTGCGAGCAACACTTTTTCTTCTTGTCTTCCCAGAAGTTTCTTCCATTGGAGCTTTCCCTTTTTCAGCAGCAGTAGGCGGAGCCTTCGATGTTTCCGCAGGCGCTTTTCCCTTTGAAGCAGTGGGAACAGTCGTTGCTTCAACTTGCAGTTCATCCCAGTCAATTGATTCCGTTTCAGATTCTGTATCGGAATCATCTTTAGCTTTCTTCGCTTTCTTAGCCTTCTTAGCCCTCTTGGGCTTGACGGTGTCTCTTGTATGAACCATAGCCGCAAGTAGAAAGACAATCCAAGTGATCACCATTTCTAATGGTTTCTTGAGAAAAGGAATCCTGTGTAGACCAACTCAAGAACACATGAAAAATTCTTAGTTTTCAAAAATTGAAAAAATTGTATCCAAAGAATCATAATCATGTAGAGAGACTAAGAATCAAATTAGTTTTGCAAAAGGACTTTTAAAAATAGATCAATTGCATGATTTTCGAAAATCCTTATTATATGCCCTAAAACCGAAATTTTAGAAATCGAAGCCTAAAAATCCGTTAATCAGGAGAATACCTAGCATATAATCAAAACTAATCTACCCAGAGTTCTTATTTCAAAAGAAATTTGATCAAAAACCATCCACAAACAAAGTTGATCCAAGAAATTCATCACGTTTGAGGAGGAAAAGAGAAAAACGGTGAAAAACCGAGATTTTGATCAATAAAACTTACTTGGAGTTGAAGAACCTGAGTTTGAAAGCTTCCAGGAAGGATGAAATCTAGAGAGAGAGGCTCTGGAAACTTCGGAACAAAAGATTGGAGTAAAGAAATCAAAAACCCCTTTCGTTCCTTATAAAACCTAGCCGCGATCCGGATCAGTTCATAACTGCGATCCGGATCGGCTACCCGCAGTAAGAAACTGCGTTCGGGATCCGGATCGGCAGATACAATCCGGATCGTCAGCCCGCAGAAGAATTCCTGCGTTCGGGATCCGGATCATCTAGCCCAATCCGGATCGGCCCCAACTTTTTCTTTAGAAAATTTCAGAGAAATTCAAGAAAAAACCAGAAAAAGATTGTAAGCACAAATGTGTATCAACTTTAAACAAAAATCATCGTTTCATACAACAAGAATTAGATTATGCCAAATCTATCAATAATATCCAAAAATGAAACGAAAATTTACAAAAATTAAATCCCTTAAAGTTGAACACCTTCAATCACATCTAACTTGATCTTATGAGTAATGCCTTTATCAAATCATCAATTCAGTAAAGAAAATGAAATACAAAGATCAATAGATGTTTGAAATCCCAAATATAGTAGATAATATATCTAGACAATCTGTTGAAGAGAGTGGCTCTTTGAGCATCTTTCTTTAAAAACCCACCTTATACCAACCTTGAAATTTGACAGAGTCAAGTATTTCAACATGCATTTTACTTAATCAAAAATTTGAACAACCATGCTTGGTATACATGTGGTAGCTGCACACAATACTCGGACGACCGAGGTGGTAGCTCTTTCCTCCATGTGGTGGTAGTTTTCACACTCCTCATTGGGATGTAACTCTTTCCACATCTTTTGAGCATTTTACCTTTTCTATGACTCCCCCTCAATTGGCTATCAATTATTTAAGATATGAAGTATTCAACCAAATATTGATCTCGATTTCATACTCGACTAAGCAGTCAAATAAGATAATGACTATACCAAGAGATCATAGAGAGAGAGAAATTGACTTTGATCACTTTAGAAGATGATTTAATTAACATAAATGATCATTGCAACAGTGAAATATTATGATGGCAAAAGCATAATAAATTTCTAAATGTGCGAAAAGATGCAATTAAAGTCAATTATGATCTATGCTCAATTAATGTCCTATGTACAAACATAGATAATGAACAAAACAAAAACAAATACAAAACCTATCCTAAGCAAAGATTTCAAAAAGAGGATTATTTCAAAGAAAAGCATCCCAATTGCTTTTTGTAAATGAATAAAACGTTTTTGATCCAAAGGTTTTGTTAGAATGTCAGCTAATTGATCCTCAGTTGAAATATATGAGAGTTGAAGAGTATTTGATTCAACTAGCTCTCTAAGAAAATGATATCTAAGTTCAATATGTTTTGTTCTAGAGTGCAACACAGGGTTTTTAGAAATGTTAATAGCACTAGTGTTGTCACAAAGTATTGTTACCGAAGATGCTGAAATGCGGAAGTCGCTCAATACGCTTTTCATCCAAATGAGTTGAGTTGAGCAACTTCCAGCTGAAATGTATTCCGCTTCGGCAGTCGAGAGTGCTATGCAGTTCTGCTTTTTACTGTGCCATGCAACAAGACAATGGCCAAGATAGAAGCATGCACCACTCGTGCTTTTCCGATCATCCACTGATCCTTCCCAATCGGCATCTGAGTATCCAACAATATCCAAACTTGTTCCCATAGGATACCAAATTCCGAAATTAATTGATCCTTTGATATACCGGATGATCCTTTTCACCGCTTTCAGGTGAACCTCCTTTGGTGCTGATTGATATCTCGCGCAAATCCCAACACCAAAAGATATATCCGGGCGACTAGCCGTGAGGTAAAGTAGACTTCCAATCATACTTCGATACAATTTCTCGTCTACATTCTCACTATGTGATTCACTTCCAAGTCCCTTGTGGCTAGTTCCCATTGGAGTCGGAA
Source organism: Tillandsia leiboldiana (assembly GCA_029204045.2). NCBI lineage: Eukaryota > Viridiplantae > Streptophyta > Magnoliopsida > Poales > Bromeliaceae > Tillandsia > Tillandsia leiboldiana. The sequence goes on from CM055066.1 coordinate 20,429,260, forward strand.
AATCTTTACAATTTTCTAGATCAAACTTTTTGACCAACTCCATTGCATACTTGGATTGACTCAAGTGAATACCTTCATCATTTTGTTTAATTTGCAATCCAAGGAAATAAGTCAATTCGCCCATCATGGACATCTCAAATTCGCTTTCCATGGTCTCCGCGAATTTAGAAGCATCGTTATCTCTTGTTGCGCCAAATACTATGTCATCGACATATATTTGTGCTACAATGAAATTGTTTTGATAATGCTTCACAAAGAGAGTCCTATCAGCTCCCCCTCGAGTATAGCCCTTCTCCAAAAGGTGCTTTGTTAACCTTTCGTACCATGCTCGCGGTGCTTGTTTCAGACCGTAAAGAGCCTTTTTCAAACGAAAAACATGGTTAGGTTGTTTATGATCTACAAAACCTTTCGGTTGAGCCACATAAACTTCCTCATTTAAAAACCCATTTAGAAATGCGCTCTTAACGTCCATTTGAAATAATTTGATTTTAAAATGACAAGCAATAGCAAACAGTATACGAATGGACTCGAGTCTAGCTACAGGGGCGAATGTTTCGTCAAAGTCTATACCTTCTACTTGAGAGTAGCCTTGAGCAACTAATCGTGCCTTGTTCCTGATGATAGTACCATCCTCATTTTTCTTGTTCTTGAAGATCCATTTGGTACCTATCACATTGTGTTGCTTTGGAGGCTTCGTTAATTCCCAGACTTTGTTTCGCTCAAATTGATGGAGCTCTTCCTGCATTGCTTTAATCCAGTAGTCATCCTAAAGAGCTTCATCTATGTTCTTTGGTTCGATTAAAGATACGTAGCAAGCGAATCCACAAACCAACTGCCTCCGAGTTCTGACTCCTTCTTGTGGATCTCCAATAATATTCGATTCCGGATGATCCTTGGAGATTCGTAATGTTTGTTGAAGCGGAGTACTCGGAGATATATGAGATGATTTCTGCACATCAGATAAACTAGAAGAACCATTAGATGCATCATTAATATTGGAAGTATTATTATGAGAAGATGCACTAGCAGGAGAATCATCATCTAGAGAGATATCGAGGGTAGATTTTCCAGTTTCAAAGTGAAAAGCTTCATCTACTTTAACATTTATAGATTCTACGATCGTCTTAGATTCAATGTTAAATACTCGATATGCTCTGCTATTCGTAGAATAACCCAGAAAGATCCCTTCATCACTTCGAGAGTCGAACTTTCCAAGATTTTCACGGTCACGTAAAATGTAACATCGACTCCCGAAGACACGAAAATATTTGATATTGGGTTTTCTACTAAACCACAGCTCATATGGTGTATTTAAAGTTCCTGGGCGCAAGTAAACTCTATTAATGACATAGACAGCGGTGTTCACAGCTTCAGCCCAAAAATGTAGCGGCAAATTCCGGCTATGAAGCATCACACGCGCCATCTCTTGAACAACCCTGTTCTTGCGCTCAACAACACCATTCTGCTGAGGTGTATAGGGTGCCGAGAATTCATGTTTGATTCCATTTGAAGTGCAAAAATCAATGAATTTTGAATTTATGAATTCTCCACCTCTATCACTTCTAACACGAATGATCTTTTCATTCTTTTCAATCATAATACGATGGCAAATCTCATGAAAAGAGTCAAACGTATCAGCTTTCTCTTTTAAAAATGCTACCCATGAAAACCGAGAGAAATCATCAACCAATAAAAAGATGTACCATTTACCTCCCAAAGATGGTTGACGGGTCGGCCAAAAGAAAAAGAAGAAAAGAAAGTAGTATACATAAACTACACAAGATTTAATCGAAGAACGATTAAAGACAAGGAGGGGTTTCACCTTTGCATACCCAAACCTTTTGAGTTTTGGAGTATGTTGGCAATGGTTGAGAAGTTTTCCTTGATGAAGACGTCTTGCAAGATTGGTCTTTTTCTTTTGTCATCGTCTTGTTTGAAGTACTACCAATGTCCTTTTCTTTAGGAAAATCCTTCTTTGAGTTCCATGGAGTGAACTTGTTGGTAGCAGTTGCAAGATGTGGTTGATTTGATCTTTGAGCTCCAATCTTGCAATTTCTTCCAATGTGCCCTGCAGAATTACAACGAAAACATACCTTTGTGCTTGACGATTCTGAAGAGGATGAAGTAGGTTTGTTGTCGTTAGTTGTCATGATTTCTGGTGTCGGAGGAGGAGATACCGACTGAGGCACAAAGACTGTCCCAACCGAACTAAAATTGTCTTCAGTTCGATTGTATCCGAGGCCGAACTTGTTTGTTTGACCTAGACCAAGAAGTTTATCCAACTTACTCCTTCCTAAGGAAAATTGCTGTAAGTCATCCTTGAGTTGGCAAATGGTCTCTGTCATTTCCAATTTTTCCCGTCGGGCCTCGTCGTAGAGCTTCAAGAGATAGTTTGCTTTGTTCATCATATCTATATAGTTCTTCTCGAGTTGCTCATTGGACTCTTGAAGGGAAACATTTTCTTTTATCAGTTTATCCCTTTCCACTTCAAGATCGGTCGAGAGAGAAGTTACCCTTTTTACTTCTTCTTCGAGATCCTGCAATCTCCCTCTCAACCCCTTGTTTTGCTTAGCCGGTTTCTTTAAATCCCGTAAAGATCTGTGATAGGCTAGAGCAAATTCTTCACCTTCCGAATCATCCAATTCGTTGTCCGTTGCGTTCTTTTCAACAGTGGAGTTGGACAACGACTCAGATGTACTTGCCATAAAGCACATGAAGGGTGAAGATACGGACGCGTGGAATGCGGTGGAGCTCTTTTCTTCATCACTCGAAGACAACTCATTTGACGTTGAGTTGTCATCCCAAGTGACGACTTGCATCGCCTTCTTCTTTGCCGGATACTTGTTAGGACACTCTGTTGCAATGTGGCCGTAGCCTCGACATTTGAAGCATTGTAGTTGTCCTTCTGAACTTTTCTTATCCTTTGAGAAGTTCTCTTGCTTTCTTGACTTGTAACCTGAAGTACCCTTGCCTTTGCTCGACTTTCCGAAGGATGGAGATTTGCTTGAATTACCCCTTCGAAAGTTGCGGCGAAACTTCCTTGTCAAGAGAGCGAGCTGCTTCTCAAATTCCTCCATAGAAAGGTTCTCGTCATCGTCTGAGGAGGATGTATCCGCGTCTTCTTCCTTAGTTGTTTTCAACGCATAACCTGAAGACTTAGAAGTGGATGCCTTTCCAGAAGAATTGTTAGTAGTAAATGTCATTTCATAAGTTTGTAATGAACCAACTAATTCTTCTACACGTATTTCGTCCGGGTGTTTAATAGTTTCAATGGCAGTAACCTTTGGGCGAAATCGTTCAGGAAGAGTTCTTAAGATTTTTCTTACAATCTTAAATTCTGGAATCTTCTCTCCCAGATTAGCACATGAGTTTACGATGTCTTGCAATCGTGTATAGTAGTCCGTAAAAGATTCATTTTCTGCCATTAAGATAGAGTCAAACTTGCTCGTAAGCATTTGCAGTTTCTGAATCTTCACGAGGTTAGTTCCCTCATGTGTAACCTGAAGAACATCCCAGATTTCTTTCGCAGTCTCACATGCCGAGACGCGAGAGAATTCAGTTTGAGATAAGGCATTAAAAATAGCATTAATTCCCTTGCCATTGTAAGAAGATGAATCTAACTCTTCCTTGGTCCATTTCGACCTAGGTTTTAAGGTGCGAACATCACCATTAAATTCAGTTGGATTAGACCATCCTAATTCAATTGATTGCCACACCCGTTCGTCGATGGAAATTAAAAAGGCTTTCATCCGTACTTTTCAGTACGCATAATTTGTTCCATCGAAGAATGGGGGTCGGTTGATGTTTCCACCTTCAACCATTGTTTACAACCCTATTCCCGCTCCGATACCACTTGTTGGGTTATATGTAATACGGATCTAAATAGGGGAAAAAACACCTAGAGGGGGGTGAATAGGTGTAAACGTATAAACACTCAAAAAAAATCGTTGCGATAAAACCCAATGCGGAAATAAAAATAATACGCAAGATTTTTACGTGGAAAACTCCATCACCGGAGTAAAAAACCACGGGACCGATAACACGGCAGAAATCCACTAGAATTAAAACACGTACAAGGTGATTTACCGTACACACTTACGACTCAACCTTTTCCATACGCTCCTAGAGGATCTTCTCCGCTCGCTCCGCGACGCTTCTCGAATCCACGATCTGCGCCCAACGCCGAATCCACGGCGTCCAACGTCGAATCCACGACGTCCGACCGAATCCACGGTCTTCACCCAATAGCACCCTTCGAATCCACGAACGTCCCTCGCTCCGAATCCACGAGAGCGGTTGAACCTTGAATCCACAAGGACACGCGAATCCACGCGCCGATTTTTGGGGTAAATCGTTGTTTTGGGTGGTGATGATCCGCCGAATACTTAGATCAAAGATAGATCGGAAATACCATCTAAGTATTCATTAGTTTGATTCAACTCGAGATGTGAGTATGAAAATCTAGAATCAAACTAATCAATATAGATGAAGAAACATAGAGTATTCTCTAATGATTTCCTTTCTTCTCTATATGTGGATCTATAGCCGTATAAAATGGTATATGAAAATGACGGCTAAAGACTATGTGGATTCACCCTAGAAAAAGAGTCATAGGGTGTATTTATAGGTTAGAAACCCTAGGAAGGAGATAAGAATCAAAAACCTAACATTTCTGGAAATTTTACGGACGGCGATCCGGATCGGACTAGCTGTGATCCGGATCGTCGTAACGAGTCAGCCAGTTCCAGAAAAACGAAGGTTCGGGATCCGGATCGAAGTGCATGATCCGGATCGTTCATACAGTTTACCAAACATCAACGCTCGGGATCCGGATTGCGAAGCATGATCCGGATCGTTCAAGGAAAATGGTAAACTCACTGTTCGGGATCCGGATCAAGAGACTACGATCCGGATTGAACTGGTGTATGAACGAACCACCTTCGGGATCCGGATCGAACAACCTGATCCGGATCCTGAACATGTCCCAAGTCCAGTTTTTGATTTTTATGCAATGAAAGATTCTTCCAAGTGTTTCTACACTACAAGAAGTATTCGGATCACACAAAAACTTTAGTTAAACATACCTGATCCTTTTGAATTCTTCTTTCTTGAGATTGAGTTAAATGATCCAACTTTCTTCACCTTCAATCTTCAAGACTTGAGACTTTCACGAAACTACGCCAACTCAAATTCCGTAACACGAGCATGGTACGAAAGGCTAACAAAGCACCTACTGGAAAAGGGCTACACTCGAGGGGGAGCATACTGGACTCTCTTTGTGAAGCATTATCAAGATAATTTCATTGTAGCACAAATCTATTTTGATGACATTATATTTGGTGCAACTAGAGATAATGATGCTTCTAAATTCGCTGAAACCATGGAAAGCGAATTTGAGATGTCCATGATGGGGGAACTGACATACTTTCTTGGATTGCAAGTGAAACAAAATGATGATGGCATCCATTTGTGTCAATCCAAGTATGCAAAGGAGTTGGTGAAGAAATACGGATTAAAAGACTCTAAAGATTTTCCGACTCCTATGGGAACTAGCAACAAGGGATTAGGGAGTGAATCTCTTAGTGAAAGTGTAGACGAGAAGCTTTATCGCAGTATGATTGGAAGTCTACTCTATCTCACGGCTAGTCGCCCGGATATATCCTTTAGTGTTGGAATTTGCGCGAGATATCAATCAGCACCAAAGGAGGTTCACCTGAAAGCGGTGAAAAGGATCATCCGGTACATCAAAGGAACTTTGAATTTCGGAATTTGGTATCCTATGGGAACAACGCTTGACATTATAGGATATTCAGATGCCGATTGGGCAGGATCTGTGGATGATCGGAAAAGCACGAGTGGTGCATGTTTTTATCTTGGCCATTGCCTTGTTGCATGGCATAGTAAAAAGCAAAACTGCATTGCACTCTCGACTGCCGAAGCGGAATATATTTCAGCAGGTAGTTGTTCAACCCAACTAATTTGGATGAAGAGCGTGTTGAGCGACTTCCGAATTTCAGCATCTTCGGTAACAATTTTTTGTGACAACACCAGTGCTATAAATATTTCCAAAAACCCTGTGTTGCACTCAAGAACAAAACACATTGAGCTTAGATATCATTTTCTAAGAGAGCTAGTTGAATCAAATATTCTTCAAATTTCCTACATTTCAACTGAAGATCAATTAGCTGACATTTTAACAAAACCTTTGGTTCAAAAACGTTTTATTCATTTGCGTAAAGCAATTAGAATGCTTTCCTTGAAATAACCTCTTTTTGAAACTTTTGCTTAGGTTAGGTTTTGTTTTTGTGTTTTTGTTCATTATCTATGGTTAGACATAGAACATTAATTGAGCATGCGTATTATTGACTTTAATAGCATCTTTTCGTCTATTTAGAAATTTATTATGCTTTGGATATCATAATAATTCATTTGATGCAATGATCATTTATGTCAATTAAATCATCTTTGTTTTGATCAAAGTCAATTTCTCTCTCAATGATCTCTTGGTATAGTTTTTATCTTATTTGACTATTTTGTCGAGTATGAAATCGAGATCAATTTTTGGTTGAATACTTTATATTTTAAATAATTGATAGCCAATTGAGGGGGAGTCAAAGAAAAAGTGTTATGCTCAAAAGATGTGGAAAGAGTTACATCCCAATGAGGAGTGTGAAAATAACACCACATGGAGGAAAGAGCTACCACCTCGGTCGTCCGAGTACTGTGTGCAGCTACCACATGTATACCAAGCATGGTTGTTCGAGTTGATTAAATAAAATGCTTTTTGGAATACTTGACTCTGTCAAATTCCAAGGTTGGTATAAGGCGGGGATTTTATTGAAAGATGCTCAAAGAGCCACTCCTTACAATAAATTGACTAGATATATTATCTAACTTATCTGGGATTTCAAACATCTATTGATCTTGGTATTTTATTTTCTTTACCAAATTGATGATTTGATAAGGGCATTACTCATAAGATCATGTTAGATGTGATTGAAGTTGTTCAACTTTAAGGGATTTAATTTTTATAAATTTTCGTTTCATTTGTTGGATGTTATTGATAGATTTGACATAATCTATTTCTTGTTGTATGAAACGATGATTTTCATTTAAAGTTGATACACAAAAGTGCTTACATACTTTTTCTAGATTCTCTGGAATTTTTCTGAATTTTTCTGAAGAAAAAGTTTGGAGCCGGTCCGGACTGGACAAGCCGATCCGGACCCCGAACGCAGGAAAATCCTGCGGGTAATCGATCCGGACTGCATTCTTCGGGCAGTCCGGACCGCGGCTAGGGTTTATATGAAACGAAGTGGTTTTTGATTTTATTTCATCACAAGTTTTCGTTTCTAAATCTCCTGAGTTTCTCTCTCTTGAAAGCAAAGATCTTGGAGCCCTCCAAACTCATTCTCTTCAATTCAAAGTAAGTTTTATTGATCAAAATCTCGGTTTTTCACGGTTTTACATATTTTTGCTCAAAACGTGAAGAAAATTTCATATCTTTGTCGTTTGTGGATGGTTTTTGATCAAACTTCTTTTGAAATAAGAACTCTGGGAACATTAGTTTTGATTATATGCTAGATTTTCTCAGGATAAACGGATTTTTGGCCTTCGATTTCTAAAAATTCAGTTTTAGGGCATATTTTCTGAATTTTTGAAAATCATGGAATTGATCTATTTTTAAAATTTCTTTTGCAAAACTAATTTGATCCCTAGTCTCTCTACACGATTATGATTGTTTGGGTACAATTTTTTAATTTTTGAAAATTAATAATTTTTTGTGTTCTTGAGTTGTTCCTCACAGGACTTCTCTCTCACAAGCAGCAGCACAATGGTGATCACATGCATAATCTTCCTCCTCTCTGCTATGGTACATGCTAAACCAACAAATAAGCCTAAGAGGGCTAAGAAGGCGAAGAAAACTAAGGATGATTCTGATACAGAATCTGACACCGAATCAATTGATTGGGATGAGCTTTTGGTAGAGGCAACTGTCCCTGCTGCATCAAAGGGGAAAGGCCCTGCTGAAACTTCAAAAACAAAGGCTCCGGATATTGCTGATGAAGAAGATTGGGAAGAAATTGGAAGACAAGCACAGAAAAATGTTGATAAGGATGACAGATTGTATTTCAAGAACAAAAAGCTCAAGAAGTCTATGTCAACGTCCAAACATTATACTAGACGGGAAAATGCCAAAGGAAGTGAAATTCAAATCACTGAATCCCTCTCTAGAGCACACTCAGTGCCTAGAGAATCCCCATGGGATGAAGGCCAACATGCATCATCTGCTTCTCCACCTCGTCCATCGACTTCAAGGAGAAACACTCCAGAAGCTACCATATTGGCCTCCGTTCATCAGGAACAAAGAAGACTATCTGCTGATCAAGAGAGATTGGCGACAGATCTCCAGCAAATTGTCGCTGAACAACAACAAATGAGAAAGAATTGTTCCAAAATATCACGAATGCTGAAAGGAATTTTGAACAAGCTCGATCATACCAGCTCAGACAGTTCGGATTTAGCTTGATCTCATGGCTAATCTTTTCTTTTGCAGGTTTTTAAGTTTTTTTTAGCTCTCAAACTTTTGGATCTTGAACTCTTTTTAACTCTCCTTAAATTTTGTAATTTTGGCTAAGTTTTGTGACAAAAAGGGGGAGAGAGTATAGGAGAACTTTGAACAATGCACAATGCTCTGTGATTGACCATGACTATACTTGTGTGAAACTAATGCTGAAACAAAGGTAAGTATAACTTTCAACTTTGGTTTTATATGTGTTTTGATGCATGCCTCAACTAACTATTCGACTAACTATTTGGGCATGTAATATAACTAACAAGTTGCTTGTTGACTAACCTTTCTGTGACATTTGGATTTCTATTGCTTAGAAGATATGTCGATTTTTGATTGTGAGTTTCTTACATATCTGAATTTGAAAATGCCATGATGAGTATAAACTCTATCTCTGTATTTGGTTTTGATTGTTGAAAATTCTTGAGGTTACTAACGATCTTTTGTGTCAAGAATGATTTCTTTTGCAGAGAATACAGATGTCTAAGTCTAGAGTCTGTTTTAGGAGTTTAACTCATGTAGTTATCTTTATTTGGATCTTCAATGTAAATTTTTGTTGTATGGTGATATCAACAAAAATATCTTTTTGAATTTTCTTGAGTGGATTTGTGTTTTGTCACGAAACCGCCAAAGGGGGAGATTGTTACGGAATTTGAGTTGGCGTATTTCGTGAAATTGTTTAAGTCTTGAAGATTGAAGTTTAGAAGCTTGGATCATATACCTCAATCTCAAGAAAGAAGAATTCAAAAGGATCAGGCACGTTTAACTAAATACTTTTGGTGATCCGAATACTTCTTATAGTGTAGAAACACTTGGATGAATTTTTAATTGCATAAAAATAAAAAACTGGACATTTTACATGTTCAGAGTCCGGACCGGGCATTACAGTCCGGACCCCGAACATAGGTTTGTTCATGCGCTGTTTCAGTCCGGACCCTGGTAAATTCAGTCCGGACCCCGAACGTGAAATTGTTGAAATTGCATGAACAGTCCGGACCGTGGATTGCAGTCCGGACCCCGAATGTCGTCTTTTTTGGAAAAAGTCTGTTTCGCTGAGACAGTCCAGACCGCCCATTCCAGTCCGGACTATCGTCCTGTAAAATTCCAGAATTGGTTAGTTTTTTATGCTTATCTTCTTCCAACGGTTTCTAACCTATAAATAGACCCTACGATTCATTTTTTAGGGTAATCCAAATACGGTCAAAAATAGAAAAATCCACCTATAGAGAAGAAAGGAAATCAATAGATTTAATCCTATGTTTCTTCATCTATATTGATTGATTTGATTCTAGGTTTTCATACTCAGATTTTGAGTAGAATCAAATCAATGAATACTTAGATGGTATTTCTGATCTATTTCTAATCTAAGTATTCGGCGGATCATCACCACCCAAAAAACAACGATTTCCCCAAAATCGGCGCGTGGACTCGCGTGGCCTTGTGGATTCAAGGTGCTACCGCTCTCGTGGATTTGGAGTGAGGTACGTTCGTGGATTCGAGACGTGCTACTGGGTGAAGACCGTGGATTCGGTCAGACGTCGTGGATTCGGCGTTGGACGCAGATCGTGGATTCGAGAAGCGTTGCGGAGCGAGCGGAGAATATCAACTAGGAGCGTATGGAAAAAGGTTGAGTCGTCTGTGAGTACGGTATATCACCATTGTACGTGTTATAATTCTAGTGGATTTCACCGTGTTATCGGTCCCGTGGTTTTTTACTCCGGTTTGGAGTTTTTCACGTAAAAATCTTGCGTGTTATTTTTATTTCCGCATTGGGTTTTATTGCGCAACGATTTTTGAGTGTTTAAACATTTACACCTATTCACCCCCCTCTAGGTGTTTTTTCCCCTATTTAGATCCATATTATACTTAACCCAACACATTGGGGCCAGAGTTATTACGAGAGGCAAAAGAGAAGGTCAGAGTGATCAGGCGGCATCTTCAGACCGCCCAGAGCAGACAGAGGAGTTATGCGGATGTACGGCGACGAGACCTAGAGTTTCAGGTTGGAGATCATGTTTTTTTGAAGGTCTCGTCGTCCAAGGGGATCAGGAGATTTGGCATCCGTGGGAAGCTTAGCTCTCGTTATATTGGACCTTTCGAGGTATTGGAGCGTATCGGGCCAGTTGCCTACAGGCTTGCACTCCCCCCAGGCTTGCTAGTGTACATGATGTGTTCCATGTGTCTACTCTGAGGAGGTACGTTTATGACCCGTTGCACGTCATCGACTTCACCCCACTGGAGATTATCGAGGATTTGAGCTACGTAGAGCGGCCACTACGAATTCTTGATCGAGTGGTGAGAGAATTGCGCAGTCGGGCCATCCCTTATGTGAAGATCTTGTGGAGCAACCATGGCGAGCGCGAGGCTACCTAGGAGCTGGAGTCGACGATGATGGACACCTACCCCTACCGGTTCGAGGCCCCGGCTTGAGGTATGACTTTTGTTTCGAGGACGAAACTTTTTTTAGTGGGGGAGGATGTAGTGGTTCGGGTCCCCATGCAGCTTTTCCCGTGAATCCATAGTGTGAAACACTTATTATTGGTGTGTCGGGCCCATAATACATCAAAGGGATGTTTTGGATGGACCCAGTGAGGTTTCTGGATCATGTTTGGGCTTCGGCTATTTTTGCCGGATTTTAGAAAAGGTTTTGGGCCAAACGGAGGTCGGATTTGGATTCAGCGCGAAAAAATGCTTGAAAACGGCTATTAGCTTGTATTTTTCTGAGTCCGGATGCCCAAAAAGGGGCTCCCAGAAGTTTATAGTAGATTCGGGTTCATGGGGGAGGCTGTGGACCGGCAGGGTGACACGTGGCAGTCCCTGGTTGGCCGATTCCTGATGCACGGTCCACGGATTTTGCGCGGAGGTGCATGGACCAGGGCGGCACCACGTGGCGGCCCCGGGTTGGACGGTCCACGCGGCGCGGCGCACGAACCCGGGCGGGGCAGGCGGGCAGGTGCGGGGGCAGGTGGTCGTACCACGCGAGCAGGTGGGGGGCGACGTGGGCTGCCACCAGTCGCGCGGTGCGCGGGGGGTGCCACGTGGCGCGGCCTGGTTGGCTGCGCCTCGCTGTTGCGTGGGAAAGGCCACGTGGCGGGGCTGTTTCCTGTTCGGCGCCCGGAAGTTCCGGGCGCCCGAAATCGTACCCCAAATGCGGTATTCCCCCCCCCCCCCCCCCCCCTTGTAGGCTATAAATAGGGTTTTTCTTTGCTTTTGGAGGGTCTTTCCGAGCTCTTCTGTGAAAGAGGTTTTAAGAGGAGTTGATTACCACCTTGTTCTCTATCTCGTGAAGGGTTCCCGGAATTTTTGGAGGCCGCGGCATCGACGGTTTTCTGCGACTCGGTGCACTGCGACGTTTCTTCTTCGGCAACCTTTTCCGTTGTGTTTCGGTCCGAGAACTCCCCTGCTCTACCCCGAGGTCCGATTTGGGTGATTCTTGCGCCGTTGTGATCCTGAGAGGTAGGCCTTCAATTTTTATGTTGATCACTTTGAGCCATTTTGGATTTTAGGTGGTGTTCCCGAGGCATCTTGTGACCCCATTTTTCTGTGGATACATTTTGGACAGCGGAGACTTGTCGGTTTTCTATCTTGACTTACAGGCATCGGATTGGAGCATATAAATACTCGATTTTCATCTACTCGTCGCGAGGAACGCAACGGTAATTTTTTTGGATTTTCTGAGCACTGCACAGAGGTGAAATCTTTCGTTTTCTGTGCTGTTTTTGCAAAACAGCAAGTGTTGCTTTTGGAACTGTTACCGGTTATGCTGAGTGCAATATTTTTTGCAGTGGTTTGCAAATTTGGGTGCTTTGCAGCGTGTTGGACAGCGGGGGGACTTTTACAGTTGTGGATTTCGCGTTCGAGGTGGGTGGTTGTTGTATCCCTCTCTTTTGGTATGCTCACTAGGAACATCAGAATAACCCCGATGTTAGAAAATGTTGAATAAACTATTGATAAACCTTGCATGCTAAGAGGGACTAAATAATTGATAGCCTATCCATGTAATTGAGACATTGGTATTTGGACATGATCATTATGCCATAATCACTCCTGTTAAAGTATTTATTTATCTGGAACAGCATGATTAGTTGTATGTTAGTACGTAGTGGTTATGCAAAAAGGGATTATCACATTGGGACATTAGTGTTGGAGCTCGTTGCTATGTCATAACTATTCATGTGAAATAGATTAGTATATTGGGACATTACGATTTATTACATGTGAGAGCACTGGTGGACGCTTTTCCTTCTATTCTAGATGAGGACATTTGCATGCTTGTATGGACATCTAGATAGGCCACTATTTACTGCTGCACTATCATATTGGGATTTGACTTAGGAGAAACCATGTTTTCACTTTTCTCCTTTTATTTTAGACTCAGGGGTACTTGTTGCTCGGGTTCGAGCATGGATTGGGATAGTGTAGGCAGGATCTTGGGATCTGGGACAGGTTGGACTTGTTAGTCGGGTATTGCGGCAACCACGGATATTGGGCGGTTGACCGGACTTTTACTTGTGCATCAGATTGGGGGGATCGGGTTTTCCTTAGTGGATGGATTTTCCCACTTCGATCTGAGTCGTGATCCAGTCCTGCTATATTATGATACTTGTGACTTATTACTTTACTCGTGTGGGTCGCTCTCCTCGAGTGCCACTCCGGAGTGTGCGACAGGCAGGCTTTGAGTCCTTGAGACTCCTTCTTCCCATCGGTGTTATGCGTAGGCTGGCATACCCGATATGGCAGGTACAACAGGCAGTACTAGTTTTGCTGGTCCATCGATTGGGTTTATTTAGGCAAACACTTTTACTGATGCATTCATATAGTGACTATTTCTGGCACTGCATTTAGAGGAATAGTAGTGGTAGCTTCATTTTATTCGCAGTCCTGTTTATAGCTTACCACCTCTTCTTCCCTTTTGCCTCTGGTAGACCTAGTGGGCATGTCAGAGTTTGAGGCTTAACCCACTAGGGGAGGCTACTGTTTTTATAGTAGTTCTCACCCCCCATTGTCCTTTTTCCTTTTCCCTTCTTTGTTTTACAGAGTCCTCTGCGGGAGTTGCTGGGCCGTCTTCAGCGGATTGAGGTAAGAGGATTGCGGACTAAATAGATCGTCTTCCCCGTCTGCGAGCTTAGCAGTGTTTTGGTTGTACCCCCTATACTCTTGGACAATTGTACTTTTATTTTTGGGTCTGGCTTTAGCCAGCTGGTTGTATTTATTTGGTGAGCTGGGATAGACACCTGTATTTTATTTACAGTTATACTTTATTTTATTTTCAGCTTCAGTCTGAGATGTATTAGTTTTAGTTCAGCTCTGTTTTTATGCTCTTTTATTATTTCTTATATCTAAGCAGGTTACCAGCGCTTCGTGTACACGGGAAATTCCGTGTGCACGGCGGATCTGTAGACGGGCCCGGGTTCTGGTTTACACCCGGGGTGTGACAAAGGAAGTGTTCATTTTGAGTATGACCGCTTTGATCAAAGTATTATTATTTCTTGGTTGAGTAGGAGATTTTGACTGTATAATTTGGTAGGTACCTAATAAAGTTTTACATCGCCTATACTGTGAGGACCCGAATCCCCACGAGAGGATTACTGTTGGATCACCAGCTTCTGGAGGCCTTTGTTGGGTGTTGGAGGAGTTAGTGCGCGAATCGGACTCAAGTGATAGACCCAGTAAGTAAAATGGATCACGAGTGTATTCGGATGCCCCCTCCGAATTTTAGAAGTGGTTTTGCGCAAAACGGATATCGGATTTGGATTCAGCACGGAAAAACGATGGAAATTGACTACTTGGATGTATTTTTCTGAGTCCGGACGCCCGAAAACGGACACCCGGAAGTTTTCAGTGTATTCGGGTACACGGGAGGAGCTGTGGACCGCCGGGTGGACACGTGGCAGTCCCTGAGTGGCCGGCGCATCAGGCGCGGTCCACGGAGCTGGAGCGGCAGGCGTCTCGGCAAGCATGCGCATGTCATGGGGCAGGCGCGGGCGCGGGCGCACGTGGGCGCGGCGGCCGAGGCGTTGACGCGCGGGGGAGGCGCCCTTGGGAGCGCCACGCGTCGGCTCATGGTTGGCCACCCGCGCGGTGGGTGCGGGCCACGCATCGCTGCCGGGTTGGTTGGATCTGTTGGGTTATGATAATATAGATCTAAATAGGGAAAAAAATACCTAGAGGGGGGTGAATAGGTGTAAACGATAAACACTCAAAAATCTTTGCGTAATAAAATCCAATGCGGAAATGAAAATAAACACGCAAGATTTTACGTGGAAAACTCCATCACAGGAGTAAAAAACCACGACACCGATCACACGGCGAAATCAACTAAGATTAAACACGTACAAAGGTGATATACCGTACCCACACACGACTCATCCTTTTTCCATACGCTCCGAGTTGATCTTCTCCGCTCGCTCCGCAACGCGCCTCGAATCCACGATTTGCGTTCAACGCTGAATCCACGGCGTCCAACATCGAGTCCACGACGTCTGACCAAATCCACGATCTCCACCAAGTAGTACCTCTCGATCACACGAACGTACCTCGCTCCGAATCCACGAGAGCGGTAGCACCTTGAATCCACAAGGCCACGCGAATCCACGCGCCGATTTTGGGGAAAATCGTTGTTTTGTTGGTGGTGAAAATCTGCCGAATACTTAGATCAAAGATAGATCGGAAATGCCATCTAAGTATTCATTAATTTGATTCTACTCAAAATCTGAGTATGTAAACCTAGAATCAAATTAATTAATATAGATGAAGAAACATAGAATTAAATCTAGTTATTTCCTTTCTTCTCTATATGTGGATTTATAAGTTTTTCTCCGTTAATTTTCCTCGTTCATTTACGGAATAAAAAACTTATTGTGGATTACCCTAAAATATGGAATTAGGGTTTACTTATAGGTTAGAAATCATTGGAAGAGGATAAGAATCAAAAACTGACTGTAACAGAATTTTACCAGCACGACGGTCCGGACTGGATTTAGCTTGATCCGGACTGTCGTTGTTTTTCAGAGAATTCCTGAAAAAACAGCGTTCGGGGTCCGGACTGAAATACCCACGGTCCGGACTGTTCATGCGATTTCTGCAAAATCCACGTTCGGGGTCCGGACTGAACCAAGGGTGTTCCGGACTGGATTTGCGCATGAACCTACCTACGTTCGGGGTCCGGACTGGATTACTCTGATCCGGATCCTGAACATATAACAGTCTAGTTTCTTGATTTTTATGCGGTTAAAAACCCATCCAAGTGTTTCTACATTATAAGAAGTATTCGGATCACCAAGATTGTTTAGTTAAACTTACCTGATCCTTTTGAATTATTCTTTCTTTAGATTGAGGTATATGATCCAACCATCTTCATCTTCAATCTTCAAGACTTAACCACTTCACGAAATACGCCAAAACAAATTCCTTAACAGGATCCGTTGTTTGCTGTTTTGGGCGACGTGGCGCGTCTAGGATGATCCGGGCGTTTGCAGTTTGGGGGGTTTTTTGGGGTACTGTTTGCGGACGGAAGTTTCGGGCACCCGGAAAATGTACCCCAAACCATGTTTTTCCTCTTGGATTTCAGCCTATAAATAGGCATGGGCTGCCCCATTGCGGGAGTTTTGGAGGGTTCTGGGAGCCCCCCTTCAGCAGAGCTCTCCTACACTCTGTCTTCTACTCTCCGATGGATCTTGGGTATTTTTGGAGGCCACGGCATCGGCGTTTTCTGCGACGCAGCGCACTTTGATCCTCCTTCGATTGTGGCTTCTACCGTTGCATTTCAGTCCGCGAGGCCCCCTGGATCACTCCGATGGATTTTTTAGCCGATTTTTATGGCAGCGCATTCACGAGAGGTACGCCTTCGATTTCCGTGTTGATCACGTTGCTCCGTTTCGAGGTTTTGGTGGTGTTCGCGAGGTATCTTTTAACCCCTTGTACTGCTGTGATGTGTAGGACAGCGGTGAAGTATTGTTGGGATTTCTCGGCCTACGGGCATCGGATCGGGACGTTTGAGAACTCGATCGGCATCTACGCTTTGAGAGGAACGCGACCGTATTTTTATCGGATTTTTTTAGGTCATTTTGAAGGTGATGTTTTAGCTTCTTCGTGACTGATTTCCGCAGAATTGCGAGTTGTGGTTAGTTTGACTTACCGCGATGATTTGACTGTATCTTGGCCTACAGGTGTCAGAACGAGGAGTGTAAATACTCGATTTGTATCTACTCGTCGCGAGATCGCAGCTGTGATATTTTTGGATTTTTTGGAGGACCACACGTAGGTGACAAATCCACTTTTCTGTGCTGGTTTGCAAAAACAGCAAATGCTGTTTGGGGTATTGATTGTGTTGTTGGCTGTGATGTTGGTTTGAGCAGAGGCTTGTGCGACCGAGTACCGAGGGTGCGGTTTCGGCGGATTTTGATAGCGTGTGGCTGCGCACTTCACCGACTTCGGCTTTGCCTGCGGAAAGCGATTCAGGTGGGTTGCTTCGTCTCCAGAACCGGTGGACGGTTCTCTAATTCTATCTGATAGAATGCATGCATGTTAGTGTACCTATGTATGTGATTGAGAGGTAAGCTTAGTAATGATGATTGTTTGAGAATTACAAGATAAGAACCCATGTTATATCTTAGGAGAAACTTGCAATATTGGATATTCATGTTGATAATTAATGGAAGCTTACCTAAGGGAGTGTTACCCACTGTGATTGATAGCATGCATGATTAAATGTACAATCTCTAGGATTGATATGTAAGCATGAGGAATGGCCTAGATCATATGGATTGATGCTTACTCAACTTTATTGTACATGTTTTAGTAGATTTGATACCTCGCATGATATTAAATGGATATGTTTATTTTATGCTAGAGGAGATAGAAAGCATGCTTATGAGTGATGAGATTTTCTATTTATGCTTTGTCAAATTACATGCTATTGTTGGAACTTGACCTAGCACCCCGTCATATGTTGCATGTTTAACCTGTAGGACCCCAAAACCCCATGTAGCTTTTTCCTGTGAATCCACTGTGTAAAACACCTATTGATGGTGTGTCTGGCCCATAGTGCATCAAAGGGATGCCACAGATGGACCCTGTGAGTTATTGATAGCTGGATTGGCCTTCGGCTGCTTTTGCTGAATTTTAAAAAAGGTTTTAGGCCAAACAGAGGTTGGATTTGGATTTAGCGTGGAAAAACGCTTGAAAACGGCTATTTGCTTGTTAAATTCTAAGTCCGGATGCCCAAAAACGGACTCCTGGAAATTTTCAGTGGATTCTGGTGCATGGGTGTCACGCCCCGGAGGTCTAAGGTTAAGTGGAAAACGCATGATTATTTTTTTTTTTTCTTAACAGGCCGACCTCTCTACTGGTGCGTGTCAGACCGCTACATATACAAATTCTCTCCTCAATCGGACGGAGTCTCCTTTGTATATGTACGGCGTCCCATCTACAATGTCGATCCTCAACCATACAGTTATCAGTTACAAGTAAGAAATAATTATCTACGGATTTTTGCAAACGGTGTCCACCCGACACCCACCTTTTGAAAACACTTACACCTTCTCACTAAAGCGGCTACGGCTTTTAGAAAGGATAAATCCAGAGGTTTACAAAATCTGTGCCCACTCGGCACTCTGATTTGGAAAGCATTTTCGCAACATTTCATTTGGTCTTAAAACGTGCCGCATTCAAATTCACCGAAAGGTGTCCAATCCACAGTGCTAACTATTTAACTACACAGTATTCAACATGATCCACAGTCTTGCAAATTAAACCAACAGTTAAACTATAAAAGTAATGGATAAACCGAATGAACTAAAATAGAAAGCCTCCCACGGCTAAGGTCCTCTCGACGCAGGCTCACCGCCATCCCGACTACTACACCTAGTCAGACCTGTCACGGAGTGGGTAACGTCAGTGACAAACAAAGTAGATGATACAATAATGAACAATAAACTTTAGAGTAAATACTCTGCACCGGAACCTTTCGCTCTCCCTTAACCTGAGTCACCTTTACTTGATTTAATGTCACCGTCACGTCAGGGTAGTCGACGATCTCCCCACGTGACATTCACCTTTCTTACGTGATGCTTTTAACCCCGTTCACGGTGCTAGTGCGGCACCTTTAGCTGTCGTGACGGGGTCCCCACGGGCACCTTCACCTTTGTGGGGCACACGGGTCGTTCAGACCACTTCTCCGAAAAAGTACACCTATGCGGAGGCCAATCTGCCAGTGTACGTGCAGCATCCAAGACTGGATTGCCGGAATCGGCATGTATGAAGCACCGCAACCTCGGTCGCCACCGTTAATTGGTAAAAGAATTACACATGTTAATGCGAAAGGTTTAACAATTCATCTACTTTATTGAACCGATTAACGCACTTTATAAGATGACACGGTGCACTTACTGCACTTGTTGCACTTAATGCAAGGGTACCCACCTGGTTACGGGAAGATCGGAGCAACTAGATCTTTCGCACACTCCCGCTGCGCACCTGGACCTAAGAAAAGTCCGCAAGGGTAAACTACAGTCAAAACCACACACTAACATCGCAAAACGGAAGTCCGAATTTATCTCTATGACGTAAACCCTGCAAAACCGTCAAACGCACCACTCGACGGATCCTTGCGCGGCCGTCACCGCCCGCCGAAGCCCCGCGCAGCCCAAGACCGCGCGGCGCGCCTCCGCGGGCGGCGCCCTTGCGGTTGCGGCCCGCGCGGCGCCCGCGCGGGTGCTGCCCGCGCGGCAGCCGCGCGGTGCCCACGCAGCGCCCGCGCGGCAGCCGCGCGGGTGCAAACCGCGCGACGCCCGCGGGTGCGGCGCCCGCGCGGCGCCCGTCTTCGCCGCCCGCGGGCGGCATCCGCCCGCCCGCGCTGTCCTCCCACGCGGTGCCCTATCGGCACCGTGCGTCTCCGCCGCTCGTCCCGTGCCTTAATTTATGCGGCGGCGGTGGCGACGACGGAGGCGACGGTGATACGGGGAGGAAGACAACCGGAAGCTTAAACCAATATATCAAAAGAAAATCCCGAAACGTTGCAACGAACATTACTCACCGGATTGATCGACGGGGGAGTCGTCCGATTGCGTTCTTGCCTCCGGTTCGTTGTTCGGGGTGGTCGATCACCTTCGTTTCCTTCCTCTTCTTTCCTTCGGTTAGGATTCCGCCTTTCCCTCTTCTTTTTCTCTCACGCTCTCTTTCCGGTTAGGGTTTCTCTTTTTGTGGGATTTTTCCCCGTACGTATTATTAAATTCCCATCACCGACTAACTAATTCCTTAATTAATTAATCCTACGAGATAATCCACCTTTTTAACATCCGTAACCGAATAACAAATTCTATCACCGATTAATTCTTTAATTAATTAATCCTACAAGATAAATTCACCTTTATAACATCCGTAACCGAATGACAAATTCTATCACCGATTAGTCCTACAAGATAAGTCCACCTTTTATTTTAATTTCCTGTCACCGATTAATTAATTCCTTAATTAATTAATCACACGGAATATCCAAGATTCCCCACCGAGCGTGTTGGATATTTTACACGAATTCCGAAGCGCGCTTAAGTCACCGTAATCTTAGAAACCCTATTCCCGGGGATCCGTACATCGGATTCCCGATCCGATCGCACCGTCGATCCTCCTTTTCCGAGCCCTTTTACAAAAAAATATTCATCCCCCGCACCGACCGACTTACCGAAACTCGATAATTTTATTTCACTAAAAGAAATACTTAATTAATATGTGAGTCATAATTACACGTAAAAGCCGGATCACTACAATGGGGGAGGCCGTAGACCGGCTGGGTGCCACGTGGCGGCCTATTATTGGCCGGTTCACAGTGCGCGGTCCACAGAGCAGCGCCGGGTGGCGCATGGACCCGGCGCGGGGACACGTGGCGCCCCAGGAGTGGCTGGCGCGTGATGCGCGGTCCACGGAAACCCCGCGCGGGTGCATAGACCGGGCGCGGGGACACGTGGCGGCAGGTGGTTGGCGGGCTCACGCGGCACGGTCCACGGGGGTACACGCTGGCGTCTCGGGGCGTGTGCGCGTGTGCGGGGCAGGTGGCGCGACCGGCGAGGCAGCCGGCCGGTCGGCGGGTCGCGCGGGTGGGCCACGTGGCGCCCACCCATTGGCGGGCGCCACCCACCCTATTGACCCTTTGCGCGACACGTGGCAGCACCCGAGCGGCCCTGCACTGGCTGTTCCCTGTTCGGGACACGTGTCACGTGCAGGGCGTTTCGGGCGCTGGTCGGACGGGGCGGCGACGCTGTGTTTGTGCGACTAACGGATTCGGGCGCCCGAAAAGTTGCTCCCGAATCCGGAAAAAGTGCACATTGGACTTTTGCCTATAAATAGGCCCTTTGGGCCTTCATTTGTGGGTTTTCTGGGCCATTTCAGAGACAGAGCCCTTTACAGTTTTTGCTCACCTATTTATTCTACACCTTGTGGAGGAGTTCCAGGATTTTTGGTGGCACGCACTTCGAGATTGCATTTTTCCGGCGCACTGCGACGTACTTTCCTTATTTCCCCTTTTCGTCGCGTTTTTGTCCGAGGACTCCCCTGGCCTTCTCCGACCTTCGTTTTTGACGATTTTTGCGCCGGTGTGTTCCTGAGAGGTAGGGCTTCATTTTTTTTGTTGGTTGTTTCATCGTATTCTAGACTTTTGCATGGTTTTCGAGGCACTTTTGACCCCCCCTGTTTGCTGTGTGGTTGTTGGACAGCATCGGAGTATTTTGTTGATATCTTCGCGCTCGGACATCGGATTGAGGCCTGCCAATACTCGATTTCTATCTACGCATCGCAAGGAACATCATCATATTTTTCTTGGATTTTTCTGAGCTTTTCACGAAGGTGAAAATCCCACTTTTTCAGAGCAAAGTTCTACAGATTTTGTACTTGGGATTTTTGAGGTAGTCACTTTGTCAATTTTGTAACTTGACCTACAAAGCTCGGTTTGGGACGTGCATGTACTCGTTTCGAAGGGCTCGACGCGACGATCGCAGCCGTATTTTTGTTGGATTTTTCGGAGTCCATCTTACAGGTGAAAATCGAGCATCTTCTTGACTGATTTTAGGGGACAGCGATTGATTGTGGAATTGTATGTTTAATTGGACACCGGTTGGTATGTTTGCAGTGTTGCTGCAGTTCTTGCATTGTGGAGATTGTTGGAGATTGAGGATCTTGGTAGCGAGGGATCTCGTATTATTTTAGTGCACGCTTTGCGAGGTGGGTGGTTGTTGTATCCCTCTCTTTTGGTATGCTCACTAGGAACCCCAGAATATTCCGATGTTAATAAATGCTGAACATGATACTGATAGACCTTGCATGCAAAAGGGATTAAATAATTGATAACTTATCTATGTAATTTAGATATTGGTATTTGGACACGATTATTATACCTTAATCACTCGTGTTAAAGTAAGCATTTATCTGTAATAGCATGAGCAGTTGTATGTTAGTATTTAGAGATTATGCAAAAATGGGATCATCACTTTGAGACATTAGTGTTGGCGCTCGTTGCTATGTCATAACTATTCATGTGAAATAGATTAAAATATTGGGACAATTGCATACTTGAATGGACATATAGATAAGCCACTATTTACTGCTACACTATCATTGGGATTTGGCTTAGGAGAAACCATGTCGGCATCTCTTCTTCTTTCTTTGTGCTACTTGTGATATTGCTCGGGTTGAGCAGCGGGTTTGTTGAGTGGGTTTGTCATACCAGATTGTGGTTTTGGGTTATTGCGGCGACCGCGGACATTGTGCGGTTGACCTGATGTTTACTTGTGTATCAGATTGGGGATAGGATTCCTCTAGTGGATGGAGTTTCCCACTTATTAATTATTATCACATTGATTGGGGGTTCGGGTTATCTTTAGTGGAGGGTTTTTCCCACTTCGATCAGAGTCGTGATCCAGTCCTGCTATACAGTGTTACTTGTTACAGTTGTTACTTTACTCGTGTGGGTCGCTCCCCTCGAGTGCCACTCCGGAGGTAGGCCTTTGGCCGAGCCATGTGTGCCGGTCTGATACTTATTTAGGGATGCGAGCCATGTGTGCCGATCCCGCGGATTCGAGCCATGTGTGCATATTCCGCTACTGAGATCTTGAGTTCGACAGCAGAGCAGGCAGTGCCAGTTTTTACTGGTGGTTAGATTGGGTTATTCGATCAGGCACATATACAGATGCATTCTTATGGTTTCATATTTCTGACTCTGCATTTAGAGGCATAGTAGTGGTAGCTTCATGTTATTCGCAGTCCTGTTATTAGCTTACCACCTATTCTTTCCTTTTCGCATCTGCTTGACCTAGTGGGCATGTCCGAGTGTGAGGCTTTACCCACTAGGGGAGGCTACTATTTTTATAGTAGTTCTCACCCCCATCATCTTTTCTTGGTTTTTTTCCCCTTTGTTTTGCAGAGTCCTCTGCGGGAGTTGCTGGGCCGTCAGCAGCAGATCGAGGTAAGAGGATAGCGGACTAGTTAGAGTGTCCACCCGACAGTTGCTATCTGGACTTTTGGTGTACCCCTATATTCTCAGACAGTTTTATTGTATTTTATTTTGGGTCTGGCTTTAGCCAGCTAGTTGTATATTTGTGGTGAGCTGGGAGAGATACTTGTACTTATTGACTGATGTTCTTTACTTTATTTCCAGCTTTTGTCTGAGATGTAGTAGTTCTAGTTCAGCTCTGATTTTATGCTCTTTTATTATTATTTCTTATATCTAAGCAGGTTACCGACGCTTCGTGTACGCGGGATATACCATGTGCACGGCGGATCTATAGACGGGCCCGGGTTCTGGTTTACACCCGGGGCGTCACATAACCAGACTAGTAGAGAACCTTCACTTGGGCTAGGTTCTTTTATGCTTTAGATACTCCCACACATTTATTCTTTTCACCTGGACATAGAGTTTCCTCGCTCGGGTAGTGGGCCGAGTGGTCAGGTTATTGTGGGACATATGTTGCACTCATGCCTGGGTGCTGAGTGGAGTCTGGTAGCTGAGTTTAGATCAGTGCTGGTGTTGTTGGGAGCCTTTTGGGTTGACGGTGGTCCCGGGCCGTCGAGTGTCCTCCGGGCCGTGTTGTTGGGAACCGTTCGGGTTGACGGTGGCCCCAGGACGTGGAGTGTCGTCCGACCAGTTTTGTTAGCGTTGAGTTGTGGGTCGACCCCGGCTGTGGAGTACTTCCAGCCTGTATGTTTAGCATGGCGAGTTGGGTGTTTCGTTTTGGGAGCCGTTTGGGTCGACGGTGGTCCCGACTGTGGAGTATCTCCAGCCAGTGTGTTTTGTGCCACGAGTTGATTGAGTTCGCTAGTGTTTCGAGATTCATGAGAGCTTGTTAGCTAAGTCGTTGAGAGTACTCCGATCGTCATGCGAGATGTTCAAGGATCTTGAGTCCTTCCGTTCTGAGAGTGAGCGTGGATTTTGATTATAGCCTGCATAAGCCACTTTGAGCTCGACAGAGATGCGCGGATATATTTCCTCGGTGGGGTCGCACCCCTCGAGTGCCACTCCGGAGCAGAGCCTGTTACTTTACTATTGCCACTCCGGAGCAGAGCCTGTTACTTGCTATCGCGACTTGTCGACGCAGTCCCTCTGGCTGGGCCAATTTTGGCAGTCATTGACGCCCTACGTAAGTCCAATCCTCCGTGGATGTAATGGCAGTAGGTAGGCGCAGGCTTGACGGGACCCTATGAGGCAGTCAGTTCGATTGGGTCGATTGAGCACCTTGGGTGCGAGTGGTTGCATATCTTTTCATCTGTATCCCCCATTGAGCATTTAGATAGAGGCATGGTAGCTGTAGAGTATCTCCAGCTTTTCTTGTTCAGTTTTTACTGCATAGTTATCTTATGCCTCTAGTAGACTTAGTGGACAGACCGTCGGGCTTGGTGGCAGTACCCACTGAGAGCTACGTGTTGGTGTAGTTCTCACACCCATTGGGGGTTCTCCCCCACCTTTTTCTTTTCTCTCCTTTGTTTTGCAGAGTCATTTGTGGGAGTTGCTGATTTTGCTGTTGCTGTTCGAGGCGAGGGAGTCGCGAGCTAGATCCCTACCTGTCTTTGGAGAGTAGCTATACCCCCACATTGGAGATTTGTAGTACAGTCAGTAGATTATTTTATTGTGAGGATCTGACTTGTACTATGAGCCTGTATACTGATGTATTATTTTAGTTTACCTCCCTGTTTGAGTTCTGGATTATTGTATCTGAGGATATTGTATGATTATCACTTTTGGGAGATGGATATTGTATCTTTTTTTTCCAGTTGTACAGTGGATGAATTTGAGATTTACAGCAGTTTATTTTATAGCTCTGATATCTGTTTAGCTGTAGACTTTTCCTTGCAGGTTGGACGTTTCGCCTATGCGGGATTTTCGTATAGGCGGCGGATCTGTTGGCGAGCCCGGGTCGCAGTTTCAACCCCGGGGCGTGACATGTACAGTATTGAATATATCACTAGGCCAAGTGGGAGAATGTTGGATGTTGCCTACGTAATTTATTCAAGGCGATCTTTAAAGATACATTCAATCCAATCAGTTAGGATGTATCTAGACACGTCCTTGATGGACGGACGTGATTAAAATATCCTTACATTAGGTTATATATATATATATATGGCATAACGGGAGTCCCGGTCTAACCCTAATCGAAATTTTCTGTGACGGCTCCATCTCCGGGGATAAGGGATTAGACAGGAAACATCCCGCTTTTGTAGATTGCACAAGATGACAAATCGAAAGGAAGAACCGTCGTCTAAAATCAAGCATAAGAAATTAAAAATCATGGCAGAATGTACGATCTAAAGTTTAATTTGGTATTACATTAGCCGCATTTGTAATAAATAAATGTTGATAATGTGAATGAATTATGTTATTAGAAACATGTCGCTAATACAAACAAATTTAGTAGCATTTTCTGGAAGTTATAAAAATTAATATTCTTTTTTTTTTTTTTTAAGAGAGAAAGGTAACATCTTATCTCTCATCCTATTCGGTTCATTCTTTTTTTTTCTTGGGGATCAATCATCAAACACTTTGCCACTTGCGTTATAAACGATTAATAAAAAAAATTAATATTTTATTACTTTAAAATTGATTATCTAGTGTGTAGAATTATCTAATTTGTATTCACAATAACAAAAAAATTATTTATCAATATTTTATTAATTAATACCAAATATTTAATCAATATTTTAGAAACTAAATTTTGTGAGTTTTCGATATCATTTACCCAGTGATCTAAAGGGCTCAAAATCAACGGCAGAAAATAAAAATCTCACAAAATATGATGATATGATACTAAATTTTAGATTAAAAATATTGATCTTATTCTATATAGTATAAAAAAAATTCTATCAAAATTTTACGTGATTTGGATATTTCTACACCGTTAAACTTGCAAACGGCTCACCACAACTATTAAAATTGTTGATTTTGAGCCACTTTGATCACTAGGCAAATGATATCGAAAATTTACGAAATTTAATTTTTAAGCCTTTTAAATACTCTAGATCAAGTTTAACGAAGCCAATCGTCCATTTGAAAGTCCCAACATCGAAAACAACTTGGGAGCACGAAGGCCTCAGTGCTTCTAAAAACACACAAGCCTAGCTCTCTCTCTCTCTCTCTTTCTCTCTCTCTCTCTCTCTCTATATATATATATATATAGAGAGAGAGAGAGATATATATATATATATCTCTCTCTCTCTCTATATATATATATAGAGAGAGAGAGAGAGAGAGAGAGTCCGACTACTATGCTATCAATAGTACGGGGCACTTGGTGCTACCAAGTTTTCCACCGTTAGATCTACTCCTTTGATCATTTTCACCCATTTGATTATACTATTCCACCAACTACCCACTAATCCCAAATAAGGGCCCACTATCATCCCAACCACATATTTCTTCATACAAAGATAAAAAACCTAAGGTCCCATTTAGTTCGAGTATAAATTTAAAAGTAATAAATTTTTTTATATCTATGATAGTTTGCTATTTCGGGATACTCAAGAATACAAATAAATTATGTTTGGTTCAAAAAGTTGGTATTCTCTGGAATAGATAAAATTGTGTTTGATTAATATTATAGAATAGTAGAGAATAGTAAAAAAAGATAATAAATTTTTTTACAAAATGCTAATTTTACCCTTACCTTGTATATAGAAAATATGATTTATATTTTATAGTAAGTTTGAAACAGTATAATAATAAATAATAAATTATATTTTACGTAAATAAAATAATATTTTATATTTTATAATATATTTTATAGTAAACAATAAATACTAAATAAAATAATAATGCAATCCAACATTTAATTTTACTAAAGATTTAAAAATAAAATTACTTTGAGTAAGATATATAAGAGTAAGTAACAATAAAATTTTAAATTAGGGGTGGGAGAAGTAAATTTCATTCACTACACCTGAAATTTTCAATGGTGATAACCCTATTCCATGGGACCCCTGGAATAAAAATTAACGGGTTATCCTAGAATAACCCGTTAAGTCATGGATTATTTAAATCCGATTTTTAAGCTCTTGTTGTGACACCCCCAATAGTCCCACATCGGATAGGAGTGTGGATGTATTTGGATATATATAAGACATGGACACTAGTAATAATAACTGGGCTTAAGAATTTTGGATTGTGATTTGGGCCTAACGAGTTATTATTGCTAGTGTGTGGTGCCCCGGTTGCCTCGGTTACCCGTGTGGTGTGGCCGCGCGTACGGCGGCGAGAAAACACCTATTATTGGTATTTAGAGTGCGTTGTGCATCAAACGGATGCCAAAAACGGACTCAGCACGCGAAAACAGTCGAAAATGGATGTTTCCAGAATTTTTTAGACTTACTGGACATTTTATACTGTGTGCTGGTCTGCACGTATGGGCGGTGCACCGGGCGCAGCGGAAGGGTTTCGGGACGCGTGCCGGCGCCTCATTGGACGCCCCGAGACACGCGGTAGCTCCGCGTAGGGCGACATGCGTGGGCGTGGGCGCACGTCGCGCTGCCCCCCTGCGGGCGCCGCGCAGTGTCGCGCCAGTGGTTGGCGCCCGCCAACCACCAGGCGCGACGCGGCGCCATCCGGGCCGTCCTCCCATTTTGCGGGAATGCCCGGATGGCCGCCATGTGGCACCCCTATTTTGGGCGCTGGCTGGGAGGTGGGCCGGGCTACTACTATAGCCCAGCCACACCTCTCTCTCTCCCCTATTTTCTCTTTTCTTTCTTTTTTTTTTTTCCTTCTTCTTCTTCTTCTTGTAGCAGCTCTTCCTCCCTCTTCTCAAGCTTCTTTGCACCTGGGATTTTTCACAGCAGTACACCTCTCCCTCTTCTACAACTTCACCTCCACCATTGTTGGCCACAAGGGAGCTTGGGGAGACCATCTTCTTCCACAAGTGTAGCACACCATTAGTGCAGTTTTGGAGCTTCACCATCGCATTTTGGTGCAAAATTCCCTCAGACCTCATTTCTTGGAATTTCGAGCTGAATTTTGGAAGGGATCTCCACAAGAGGTAAATCTACATGTTTGATATTCAACTTTTTTCGTGGGTCATGGGATTTTTTAGAGTATTTTCAGTTTTTCTGGAACCATCCCGCACAGATTTTGTGCTTGGACACTCTTGAGTAATTTTGAATTTTCTCTTTCATTCGAGCTCGGATTTAGGAGTTCTTTAGCTCGATTCGCATCTACACTCGACGATGAATCTATCGCCACCTTTCTTACTGGATTCGGAGCTTGTTTGGTCAGGAAAATGTCGCCATCTTGCAGGCCCTTCAATGCGGATTTTTAGTGGTGTAGTTTTTCGTGTTCCTTTGAGCCACGAGCTTTTGTATTGTGGTAGCTACGAGATTATCTTGATTTTTTGGATCTCTTTGTATGGATGTGTTAACAAGATTTAAAAGAGCATTTTTCTTGTTGGAACTTAAGAGGAATTACATTTAAATTAAGCTCTAAAAATTCCTTCCCTTATCACCTTGGACTATTGCTGAATTTTTGGATATTACCGCGCATCGCTTGTTATTTCGTCATTTACGCCCAATCCAGGAGTCGGATTGGGGTGATTTCTGCGTTATTATTTTCCTGAGGAGCCGAGGTATCTTCATGGTGGATTTCAGCTTGATCGGACTTTGGATTGACAGTTTCCAGGTGGGTTGCTTTCGTCTCCAAAACCGGTGGACGGTTCTCTAATTCTATATGATTGCAAGCATGCATGTTAATGTACCAAGTATATGTTTGAGGTGTAAGCATGAGAATTGTTTTAAGTTTTGGAAAAATTAATGCTTACTGAAATTATGGAGTATTTTAGTGAATTTGAGAATTTGCATGTTATTTGATATTAGAGGAGGTTGTGAGCTATCTGGCGGTTATGGTCACCTATGCTAGTTGAGAGCATGTTGAGGGAGATGTTGTTTATTTTGGTTGATATTGGGATCATGTCTGATAGTGTTCTCTATTTATGTCCAGTTTAATTAAGGGTTAATTGCATACATGTCCCTGCAAATATGTCGAATTGCAAATATATCCCTGCAAAATTCAACTTTTCATATTTATCCCTTCAAAAATCCACCGTTATTCAAATATGCCCCTACCGTCCATCTCTGTTAAAAAAGTTGATTTAACCCTAGGTTAACTGCTTAACCTTGGTTAGATTAAAAATTGAATTTACATATTTACCCTTTCCATATTATACCTCAAAAAAAAAAAAAGGGAAAAAAAGAATTATTTTGATGATAGAATTTTATGATTTTTGGAGAGGGGCATTTTTGTAACAAGTATAATGGTATTGCTTTTGGAGGGATATATTTGTAAGGGTGCAAAAAAGTCATTTCACATCAAATCTGTTAAAAAATAAACAGATTCCAAACGGGGATTAACCAGAGGGGCATATTTGAAGAACTTTGGATTTTTGAAGTGATAAATATGAAAAGTTGAATTTTGCAGGGATATATTTGCAATTCGACATATTTGTAGGGACATGTATGCAATTAACCCTTTAATTAAATACTATTTTTTGGAACTTTGACCTAGCACCTCGTCATATGTTGCATGTTTCAACCAGACTAGTAGAAAATCCCAACTTGGGCTAGTTTATTTATGCTTTAGTCACTCCCACTGTCATGCCCGGGGTCAAAACTGCGACCCGGGCTCGCCAACAGATCCGCCGCCTATACAAAAACCCCGCATAGGTGAAGCGTCCAACCTGCAAGGAACAATCTACAGCTAAACAGATATCAGAGCTATAAAATAAACTGTTGTAAATCTCATATTCATCCACTGTACAACTGGAAATAATGATACAATATCCATCTCCCAACAGTGATAATCATACAATATCCACTGATACAATAACCCAGAACTCAACAGGGAGGTAAACTAAAAAAATAATATATCAGTGTACAGGCTCTCAGTAAAAGTCAGATCCTCACAATACAATAGTCTCTCAAATAGTGGAAACAAAGCTAATCTACTGACTGTACTACAAATCTCCAATGTAGGGGTACAGCTACACTCCAAAGACAGTAAGGGATCTAGCTCGCGACTCCCTCGCCTCGAACAGCAACAACAGAATAAGCAACACCTGCAAATGACTCTGCAAAACAAATAAGAGGAAAGAAAAAGAACGGGGAGAACCCCCAACGGGTGTGAGAACTACAGCAACACGTAGTTCACAGTGGGTACCGCCACCAGGCCAGACGGTCTGCCCACTAAGTCTACTAGAGGCATAAGATAACTATGCAGTAAAAACTGAACAAGAAAAGCTGGAGATACTCTACAGCTACCATGCCTCTATCTAAATGCTCAAAGGGTGATACAGATGAAAAGATATGCAACCACTCGCACCCAAGGTGCTCAATCGACCCAATCGAACTGACTGCCTCATAGGGTCCCGTCAAGCCTGTGCCTACCTACTGCCATTACATCCACAGAGGACTGGACATACGTAGGGCGTCCGTGACTGCCAAAACTTGCCCAGCCAGAGGGACTGCATCGACAAGTCGCGATACTAAAGTAATAGATCCACTCCGGACGTGGAACTTGAGGGGCGCGACACCCCCGAGGAAAAAGGTATCCGCGCATCTGTGAGGTCCCGGAATCCCCCGCGTAGGGTTGCTGGTTGTTGGGCAGCTTTCGGTCGCCGTTGGGGGTGTTGGTGCGCGTGTTGAGGGCCCAGAAATGGATTTGTGATGCAATTTGGAATTTGCTTGCATCACTGGAGGCCTGCGTGGGTTGCGCGCAATTTGGACACAAGTGGTGGACATCGAGCTTAATTTGAGACCCCGTGGGAAGTTGGAGGACCCGTCGGGTGTTTAGAAGTGATTTCGCGCGATTCAGATGTCAAAATTAGACTACGGGTGAAGTCCGGATAAAAGTTTACCTCTCCGGTCGCCTTCGGGAATTTTGGAGTTCGAATTGGGCAAATCGGACTTTAAAAATGAACCCGGCGCGAAAATCGGATCGAGTGGGCATTCGGCAAATTTTTGGGTGAGAATTTGGAGAAATGGACATCGTTTTTGGATTCAGCGCGCGAAATCGCTAAGAATGGACTATTTATTTGTTGGTTTTGGAGCCCGGATGAAGTGCGCGTTTTTCGAGGCAAAACGGCACGTTCATCGAGGCGTGGCGCGTGGCACGGATCCCGAGGCGGACGGGACGCGCAGGTCAAGGCGTGTGGTTCGAGGCGGCGTGCGGACAGGACAGGCGCAGGCGCCTTCTCCGCGGGACGCGCGGGGGCCGCCACGTGGCGGGCCCCCGTTGGCGCCAGCGCGGACGCGGGGGCACGCGCGCCCGTGTAACGGGCCCGTGTCCCGCGCCTGGCGCGGGCGCGGTGTAACGCGCCCGTGTGGCGGGCGCGTTACCGCGCGCCATGTGGCGCGCTGGGCGCTTGGTGGACCCGGTGCACGCGCCCAGCCCTGTGAACCGTTCGGTTGGAGCCCCCCTATTGGTTGCCGCCATGGACCAGGCCCGTGGACCGGGACCATGGACCACCTCCTCTTTCTTCTTCTTTCTTCTCCCCCACAAGCCTTTCTCCTCCATTTTCTTTTCTTCCTTCTTCACCCGAGCGAGAGAGGGAGTGAGGAGGAGATTTTGGGTGGTGCGGTGGCGCGTCGTGAACCTCGTGGTGCGTGCGCGGGGCTCCGTTGGGAGCGTTGCGGCGACGGCGGCGCAGTCGGGTAGGTCCCGTGTGTTGGTTTTACTGTATTTTTGTACAGTTTTTGGGGCGTTCTTTTGGACTGTAACTGACCCTCTTGCTCTTTCTGTGTTGGGAACCGTGCACCGTTTTGCGTGCGGACTCCGGCACCGTGCACCGTTTTGCGTGCGGACTCCGTTTTGCGTGCGGATCCTGGCACCATGCACCGTTTTGCATGCGGACTCCGGCAGCGGACATCGTTTTGCGTGCGGACTCCGTTTGGCGTGCGGATTCCGGCACCGTGCTCCGTTTTGCGTGCGGACTCCGGCAGCGGACATCGTTTTGCGTGCGGATCGCGTGGAGGCCAATTGCAAGTGTCTACGAGCAATTGGTGGCAAATCGAGGTGGGTGGCCTTATCTCCAAGTTTTATGGACTGTACAGTATTTCTACTGATGTAGGACTATGCATGATAGTTTATTTCATTGTGTAGTATGCTAGATTGTAGGAATTGTTATTCCTTTTATTATCTGTTAATATAGTTATTTTGGAACTTGACCTAGCACCCCCGTCATATGTTGTATGTGTAACCAGACTAGTAGAAAACCCTCACTTGGGCTAGGGTTATTTATGCTTAGACATCCACACTGTACCTTCATCCCTGGACATAGTGTTTTCTCGCCCGGGTAGTGGGCCGAGAGGTCGGGACTTGCTTTTAGTGTGGGATGCTTTTACACTCTTGCCTGGGAGCAGAGTGGAGTCTAGTAGTTGGACTGGGTTGCTTATCTGTGCCGGGAGCCGTTTGGGTAAACGGTAGTCCCGGGAGGTCTTGTTTCCCTGTTGTGCCGTCGTGGAGGGAGCCGTTGCGCAGACGGCAGTCCCGGGCCGTCGAGTATCTTCCGGTCCGTCTTGTTGGGAACCGTTGGGGTTGACGGTGGTCCCAGGTCGTTGAGTGTTGTCCGACCTGTTTTGTTACCCTGAGTTGTGGGTCGTTCCTGGCTGTGGAGTATCTCCAGCCAGTGAGCCTTGTGCTGCGAGCCGTTGGAGAGGCTAGTGTCTCGTGTTTCGAGTTAGCCGAGCAGCTGAGTCGTCGAGAGTGCTCCGACTGTTGTGCGAGGTATTTGGGGATCTTGAGCCCTACCATTCTGAGAGTGAGCGTGGATTTTGACTAGCCTGCATATGCCAATGTTTGATACTCTATGCCGCGCCGTTCTACTCAGTTGGAGTCGCGTCCTGAGATGCCGCTGTGGATACGATGGTTGGCCTGTTGAGGCAGTTTTCCGCAGTTGAGGCAACGATGGGCCTGTTGAGGCAGTTTTGCGCGAGGGATGAGTTAGTAGGACAGGACGCCCCACGTAAATCCCGTCCTCATGTGGATGTGTGGTAGTGGGCAGGAGCGTTCCTAGTCGCGCGGGCGCAGGCTTGACTGGACCTTTGAGGTAGTCAGTTCGTTTGGATCGATTGAGCACCTTGGGTGCGAGTGGTCTCTTTTACTTTCATCTGTTCCACTTTTGGAGTATCTAGATAGAGGCATGGTAGCTGTAGAGTAGCTCCAGCTTTTCTTGTTCAGATTTCATTGCATTGTTATCTCTGGCCTCTAGTAGACTTGGTGGGCAGACCGTTGGGCTTGTTGACGGTACCCACTGAGAACTACTGTGGGAAGTAGTTCTCACACCCGTCGTGGTGTCTTTTTCCCCAGGAACTTCTCCTCCTGTTCCTGTTGCTCCAGTTGCTGATCCTTCTGACCGAGGCGAGGGAGTCGCGAGCTAGTTCCCTACCCGTCATTGGAGTGTAGCGGTACCCCTTCAGAGGAGAGCTTCAGTAGATTAGTTTTCTTCTTTTTCCTCTGTTGAGAGACCTTTGTTGTGAGGTATAGAGTTGTACTTTATTTTACAGTTTGAGAGACTGTTGTAGTGAGGATATTCTTGTATCGAGAGTCTGTACACTGATGTATTCATTGGAGATACCTCCCTTTTGAGTTTTGTATCAGAGGACTTTGTATATGATAGTATTTGGGGAGATGGATATTGTATTATTTTCAGTTGTACAGTGTTTGGACTTCAGTTTTAGTAGTCTACTTTCAGCTCTCTGATATCTGTATACTGTAGTTGATTCTTTCTGCAGGTTAGACGCTTCGTCTGTACGGCAGTTTCCGTACAGATGGCGGATCTGTTGGCGAGCCCGGGTGGCAGTTTCCACCCCGGGGCGTGACAGATTAGAGTGGTATCAGAGCCTAGGTTGTAGGTCGGGGTGGACTTAGAAACCCTAGGCTTGCGGTTGGACATTAGGATGACTACGTGAGAGTCGTGACTTTTAGCGAGAGTCCTGATTGAGTTTTTACCTCTCCAAGAGACGGGATGAGAGTTTGGCATGTTTATTCTCCTAATCGATTATGTGGTTGCAGACCAACATAATGTTATGGAATGGATGGACATGTCTTAGACTTTCGCTGGATGGGTCGTATGGTTGTTGTGTCCTGACGTTTGTAGTTGTATAGTGGGTTGCGATACCCCTGAGACGTCGTGTTGTGAAAAGGACACACCCCACCCTGGCTGAGTTACCAGGAGGGCATTTTCCCTGGCTGAGTTACCCAGGAGGGCGTTTTCCTCTGGCTGAGTTACCAGGAGGGCATTTTCCCTGGCTGGTTACCAGGAGGGCGTTTTCCCTGGCTGAGTTACCAGGTGGGCGTTTTCCCTGGCTGAGTTACAGGAGGACGTTTTCCCTGGCTGAGTTACCAGGAGGGCGTTTTCCCTGGCTGAGTTACCAGGAGGGCGTTTTCCCTGGCTGAGTTACCAGGTGGGCGTTTTCCTGGCT
>CM055066.1:20463866-20526927 GCA_029204045.2 Tillandsia leiboldiana
TGCCCTCTATAGACTTGGTGGGCAGACCGTTGGGCTTGTTGAACGGTACCCAACTGAGAACTACTGTGGGAGTAGTTCTTCACACCCGTCTGTGGTGTCTTTTTCCCCAGGACCTTCTCCTCCTGTTCCTGTTGCTCCAGTTGCTATCCTCTTCTGACCGAGGCGAGGGAGTCCGCGAGCTAGTTCCCTACCCGTCTTGGAGTGTAGCGGTACCCCTTCAGAGGAGAGCTTCAGTAGATTATTTTCTTCTTTTTCCTCTGTTGAGAGACCTTTGTTTGAGGTATGAGTTGTACTTTATTTTACAGTTTTGAGAGACTGTTGTAGTGAGGATATTCTTGTATCGAGAGTCTGTACACTGATGTATCTCATTGGAGATACCTCCCTTTTGAGTTTTGTATCAAGGACATTGTATTATAGTATTTGGGAGATGGATATTGTATTATTTTTCAGTTTACAGTGTTTGGACTTCAGTTTTAGTAGCTACTTATCACCTCTGATATTGTATACTGTAGTTGATTCTTTCTGCAGGTTAGACGCTTCGTCTGTACGGCAGTTTCCGTACAGATGGCGGATCTGTTGGCGAGCCCGGTGGCAGTTTCCACCCCGGGGCGTGACAGATTAGAGTGGTATCAGAGCCTAGGTTGTAGGTCTGGGTGGACTTAGAAACCCTAGGCTTGCGGTTGGATATTAGGATGACTACGTGAGAGTCGTGACTTTTAGCGAGAGTCCTGATGAGTTTTTACCTCTCCCAAGAGACGGGATGAGAGTTTGGCATGTTTATTCTCCTAATCGATTATGTGGTTGCAGACAACATAATGTATGGAATGGATGACATGTCTTAGACTTTTCGCTGGATTGGGTCGTATGGTTGTTGTGTCCTGACGTTTGTAGTTGTGCAGTGGGTTGCGATACCCCTGAGACGTCGTGTTGTGAAAGGACACACCCCCCTGGCTGAGTTACCAGGAGGCATTTTCCCTGGCTGAGTTACCAGGAGGGCGTTTCCCTGGCTGAGTTACCAGGAGGGCATTTTCCCTGGCTGAGTTACCAGGAGGGCGTTTTCCCTGGC
This sequence comes from Tillandsia leiboldiana, assembly GCA_029204045.2. NCBI lineage: Eukaryota > Viridiplantae > Streptophyta > Magnoliopsida > Poales > Bromeliaceae > Tillandsia > Tillandsia leiboldiana. Next base: position 20,464,933 of record CM055066.1, read on the forward strand.
TGAGTTACCAGGTGGGCGTTTTCCCTGGCTGAGTTACCCAGGAGGACGTTTTCCCTGGCTGAGTTACCAGGAGGCGTTAGTTCCCTGGCTGAGTTACCAGGAGGGCGTTTTCCCTGGCTGAGTTACCAGGTGGGCGTTTTCCCTGGCTGAGTTACCAGGAGGACGTTTTCCCCTGGCTGAGTTACCAGGAGGGCATTTTCTCTGGCTGAGTTACCAGGAGGGCATTTTCCCTGGCTGAGTTACCAGGAGGGCGTTGTCCCTGGCTGAGTTCCAGGAGGGCGTTTTCCCTGGCTGAGTACCAGGAGGGCGTTTTCCCTGGCTGAGTTACCAGGAGGGCGTTTTCCCTGGCTGAGTTACCAGGAGGGCATTTTCCCTGGCTGAGTTACCAGGAGGGCGTTTTCCCTGGCCGAGTTACCAGATGGATAATTATCACTGGCCGAGTTACCAGATGGATAATTATCACTGGCCGAGTTACCAGATGGATAATTATCACTGGCCGAGTTACCAGGTGGATAATTATCACTGGCCGAGTTACCAGATGGATAATTATCACTGGCCGAGTTACCAGATGGATAATTATCACTGGCCGAGTTACCAGGTGGATAATTATCACTGGCCGAATTACCAGATGGATAATTATCACTGGCCGAGTTACCAGGTGGATAATTATCACTGGCCGAGTTACCAGGTGGATAATTATCACTGGCCGAGTTACCAGATGGATAATTATCACTGGCCGAGTTACCAGGTGGATAATTATCACTGGCCGAGTTACCAGATGGATAATTATCACTGGCCGAGTTACCAGATGGATAATTATCACTGGCCGAGTTACCAGGTGGATAATTATCACTGGCCGAGTTACCAGATGGATAATTATCACTGGCCGAGTTACCAGATGGATAATTATCACTGGCCGAGTTACCAGGTGGATAATTATCACTGGCCGAGTTACCAGATGGATAATTATCACTGGCCGAGTTACCAGATGGATAATTATCACTGGCCGAGTTACCAGATGGATAATTATCACTGGCCGAGTTACCAGGTGGATAATTATCACTGGCCGAGTTACCAGATGGATAATTATCACTTGCCGAGTTACCAGATGGATAATTATCACTGGCCGAGTTACCAGGTGGATAATTATCACTGGCCGAGTTACCAGATGGATAATTATCACTGGCCGAGTTACCAGGTGGATAATTATCACTGGCCGAGTTACCAGATGGATAATTATCACTGGCCGAGTTACCAGATGGATAATTATCACTGGCCGAGTTACCAGGTGGATAATTATCACTGGCCGAGTTACCAGATGGATAATTATCACTGGCCGAGTTACCAGGTGGATAATTATCACTGGCCGAGTTACCAGATGGATAATTATCACTGGCCGAGTTACCGAATGGATAATTATCACTGGCCGAGTTACCAGGTGGATAATTATCACTGCCGAGTTACCAGATGGATAATTATCACTGGCCGAGTTACCAGATGGATAATTATCACTGGCCTAGTTACCAGGTGGATAATTATCACTGGCCGAGTTACCAGATGGATAATTATCACTGGCCGAGTTACCAGATGGATAATTATCACTGGCCGAGTTACCAGATGGATAATTATCACTGGCCGAGTTACCAGGTGGATAATTATCACTGGCCGAGTTACCAGATGGATAATTATCACTGGCCGAGTTACCAGATGGATAATTATCACTGGCCGAGTTACCAGGTGGATAATTATCACTGGCCGAGTTACCAGATGGATAATTATCACTGGCCGAGTTACCAGATGGATAATTATCACTGGCCGAGTTACCAGGTGGATAATTATCACTGGCCGAGTTACCATATGAATAATTATCACTGGCCGAGCAACCAGATGGATGCGTTGCCCCTGGTCGAGTTACCAGGTGGGCGCATGCCCTGGCCGAGTTACCAGGAGGACATTTTTCCCTGGCCGAATTACCAGGAGGATACTTTCCACTGGCCGAGCTACTAGTGGCGATGCCGCCCAGTGAGTGGCGATGCCGCCCAGTGAGGGGCGATGCCGCCCAGTGAGTGGCGATGCCGCCCAGTGAGGGGCGATGCCGCCCAGTGAGAGGCGATGCCGCCCAGTAAGGGGTGATGCCGCCCAGTGAGTGGCGATGCCGCCCAATGAGTGGCGATGCCGCCTAGTGAGTGGCGAAGGTTTGGCCTGTTGAGGCGATTTTCACCTCCGGCCGAGTTACCAGGTGGTTATTTTAGTGAGATTGAGATGACCCGACAGGACGCCGAGATTTGATGGCGTCGAGTTCGTCCTGATGGACTACCGGGAGCATCTCCAGCCGTGAGTTGCTTGTTGACATAGTTTCCCGCTTTGAACGAGAGGGACCGAATCCCTGAACGGTAAATGAGCGAAAACTTCGATAGACTGAGCCTAGGGTCTGTTCTTGTTTGGTTGGGGTTCTAGGCACCGGTCTATCAGAATTTTTGGATCTTTGCCGCGTCAGTCGGTTCTTCTCGCCTATGAGTGGGGTGTTGCTGTGAGTTGAGTCGTTGAGGGTTCTCCGACATAGCTGTGAGAGTGCTAGGGCATTTGCATTGATGTATGGGCTAGAGATAGGACCTTTAGCTTGTGCTCGTGAGGTTCAGATACCTGATCACGTGTTGCACAAAGATGGGAGTTATTGGTCCTGCCCAGTGCAGTTGGGGCCCTGGTTTTTGCCTGTTGATCTTTTGGCCCTTCCTCAGCTCCGGGTTTTCGAGGTAGTGTTGGGTATAGGGCTGTGAAGATCTGAGGCCTTGATGCTTTAGATACCACACCGTTGATACACGGTGGTGATGCCCCGCCGTTGATACACGGTGGTGATGCCACGCCGTTGATACACGGTGGTGATGCCACGCCGTTGATACACGGCAGTGATGCCACACCGTTGATACACAGTGGTGATGCCACGCCGTTGGCGCACGGCAGTGAGGCCACGCCGTTGGTACACGGCAGTAATGCCACGCCGTGGGTGCACGGCAGTGATGCCACGTTGTAGGTACACAATGGTGAGAGTCTTTTGGATGTTTCAGACTTTTGACCGCGAGTTGGGCATCAGCTTTATGATCGCCTTGTGAGCCAGTTTTCAGTCCCGTTCACCGACGGTTTGGTCCCCGTCAGGGTGTTCTTTATGAGTTGAGGGATCGACTTTGACCCGTGGGTCCGTTGGGGTTATGATAGCATGTTGAGCGACCAACTGTGGCACGAGATTGTGTCTCTTGAGGATCACTTTTGAGGGTAGCCTGCAGTTGAGTAGTCCACTCAGGTGGTTTTGGATCGGGAAGTGACCGAGTGAAGACCCCAACTTATTGGATTTCCCTTCCTTATTGGACGAGTCTGCAGGTATGCTTCGGGTCATCTTGTTGAGGGTGGCACCATGATGTGGTTTGGTGCGTATTACACTTGTGGTTATTTCAGTTTTCCCCCAGCCTTTTAATGGAGCCCTTGGTTTTTCACGTCTCAGCTCAGTAGTGATGTGTTTTTCCTCGCCCGTGATTTACTTGCCCCTTTGAGATCTGTGATTATTGGAGTACGAGGGACGCCCGTTGCAATTTCTGGCTCGAGAGATGAGAGAATTGCACATCGGGTCATACCGTACTTGTTGTTGTTGTCGCGGAGTAATCACGAGGAGCGAGTGGGGGAGCTGGAGGCGTATTGATAGATACCTAGCCGTGGTATTCTTGACTCCTGATGGGCTTGATCTAGATTCGAGGACGAAACTTTCTTTTAGTGGGGGAGGATGTGAGTTCCCGGAATCCCCCGCGTAGGGTTGCTGGTTGTTGGGCAGCTTTCGGTCGCCGTTGGGGGTGTTGGTGCGCGTGTTGGGGGCCCAGAAATGGATTTGTGATGCAATTTGGAATTTGCTTGCATCACTGGAGGCCTGCGTGGGTTGCGCGCAATTTGGACACAAGTGGTGGACATCGGGCTTAATTTGAGACCCCGTGGGAAGTTGGAGGACCCGTCGGGTGTTTAGAAGTGATTTCGCGCGATTCAGATGTCAAAATTAGACTCCGGGTGAAGTCCGGATAAAAGTTTACCTCTCCGGTCGCCTTCGGGAATTTTGGAGTTGGAATTGGGCAAATCGGACTTTAAAAATGAACCCGGCGCGAAAATCGGATCGAGTGGGCATTCGGCAAATTTTCGGGTGAGAATTTGGAGAAATGGACATCGTTTTTGGATTCAGCGCGCGAAATCGCTAAGAATGGACTATTTATTTGTTGGTTTTGGAGCCCGGATGAAGTGCGCGTTTTTCGAGGCAAAACGGCACGTTCATCGAGGCGTGGCGCGTGGCACGGATCCCGAGGCGGACGGGACGCGCAGGTCAAGGCGTGCGGTTCGAGGCGGCGTGCGGACAGGACAGGCGCAGGCGCCTTCTCCGCGGGACGCGCGGGGGCCGCCACGTGGCGGGCCCCCGTTGGCGCCCGCGCGGGCGCGGGGGCACGCGCGCCCGTGTAACGGGCCCGTGTCCCGCGCCTGGCGCGGGCGCGGTGTAACGCGCCCGTGTGGCGGGCGCGTTACCGCGCGCCATGTGGCGCGCTGGGCGCTTGGTGGACCTGGTGCACGCGCCCAGCCCTGTGAACCGTTCGGTTGGAGCCCCCCTATTGGTTGCCGCCATGGACCAGGCCCGTGGACCGGGACCATGGACCACCTCCTCTTTCTTCTTCTTTCTTCTCCCCCGCAAGCCTTTCTCCTCCATTTTCTTTCTTCCTTCTTCACCCGAGCGAGAGAGGGAGTGAGGAGGAGATTTTGGGTGGTGCGGTGGCGCGTCGTGAACCTCGTGGTGCGTGCGCGGGGCTCCGTTGGGAGCGTTGCGGCGACGGCGGCGCAGTCGGGTAGGTCCCGTGTGTTGGTTTTACTGTATTTTTGTACAGTTTTTGGGGCGTTCTTTTGGACTGTAACTGACCCTCTTGCTCTTTCTGTGTTGGGCACCGTGCACCGTTTTGCGTGCGGACTCCGGCACCGTGCACCGTTTTGCGTGCAGACTCCGTTTTGCGTGCGGATCCTGGCACCGTGCACCGTTTTGCGTGCGGACTCCGGCACCGTGCACCATTTTGCGTGCGGACTCTGTTTTGCGTGCGGATCCTGGCACCGCGCACCGTTTTGCGTGCGGACTCCGGCACCGTGCACCGTTTTGCGTGCGGACTCCATTTTGCGTGCGGATCCTGGCACCGTGCACCGTTTTGCGTGCGGACTCCGGCAGCGGACATCGTTTTGCGTGCGGACTCCGTTTGGCGTGCGGATTCCGGCACCGTGCTCCGTTTTGCGTGCGGACTTCGGCAGCGGACATCGTTTTGCGTGCGGATCGCGTGGAGGCCAATTGCAAGTGTCTACGAGCAATTGGTGGCAAATCGAGGTGGGTGGCCTTATCTCCAAGTTTTATGAACTGCACAGTATTTCTACTGATGTAGGACTATGCATGATAGTTTATTTCATTGTGTAGTATGCTAGATTGTAGGAATTGTTATTCCTTTTATTATCTGTTAATATAGTTATTTTGGAACTTGACCTAGCACCCCCGTCATATGTTGTATGTGTAACCAGACTAGTAGAAAACCCTCACTTGGGCTAGGGTTATTTATGCTTAGACATCCACACTGTACCTTCATCCCTGGACATAGTGTTTTCTCGCCCGGGTAGTGGGCCGAGAGGTCGGGACTTGCTTTTAGTGTGGGATGCTTTTACACTCTTGCCTGGGAGCAGAGTGGAGTCTAGTAGTTGGACTGGGTTGCTTATCTGTGCCGGGAGCCGTTTGGGTAAACGGTAGTCCCGGGAGGTCTTGTTTCCCTGTTGTGCCGTCGTGGAGGGAGCCGTTGCGCAGACGGCAGTCCCGGGCCGTCGAGTATCTTCCGGTCCGTCTTGTTGGGAACCGTTGGGGTTGACGGTGGTCCCAGGTCGTTGAGTGTTGTCCGACCTGTTTTGTTACCCTGAGTCGTGGGTCGTTCCTGGCTGTGGAGTATCTCCAGCCAGTGAGCCTTGTGCTGCGAGCCGTTGGAGAGGCTAGTGTCTCGTGTTTCGAGTTAGCCGAGCAGCTGAGTCGTCGAGAGTGCTCCGACTGTTGTGCGAGGTATTTGGGGATCTTGAGCCCTACCATTCTGAGAGTGAGCGTGGATTTTGACTAGCCTGCATATGCCAATGTTTGATACTCTATGCCGCGCCGTTCTACTCAGTTGGAGTCGCGTCCTGAGATGCCGCTGTGGATACGATGGTTGGCCTGTTGAGGCAGTTTTCCGCAGTTGAGGCAACGATGGGCCTGTTGAGGCAGTTTTGCGCGAGGGATGAGTTAGTAGGACAGGACGCCCCACGTAAATCCCGTCCTCATGTGGATGTGTGGTAGTGGGCAGGAGCGTTCCTAGTCGCGCGGGCGCAGGCTTGACTGGACCTTTGAGGTAGTCAGTTCGTTTGGATCGATTGAGCACCTTGGGTGCGAGTGGTCTCTTTTACTTTCATCTGTTCCACTTTTTGGAGTATCTAGATAGAGGCATGGTAGCTGTAGAGTAGCTCCAGCTTTTCTTGTTCAGATTTCATTGCATTGTTATCTCTGGCCTCTAGTAGACTTGGTGGGCAGACCGTTGGGCTTGTTGACGGTACCCACTGAGAACTACTGTGGGAAGTAGTTCTCACACCCGTCGTGGTGTCTTTTTCCCCAGGAACTTCTCCTCCTGTTCCTGTTGCTCCAGTTGCTGATCCTTCTGACCGAGGCGAGGGAGTCGCGAGCTAGTTCCCTACCCGTCATTGGAGTGTAGCGGTACCCCTTCAGAGGAGAGCTTCAGTAGATTATTTTTCTTCTTTTTCCTCTGTTGAGAGACCTTTGTTGTGAGGTATAGAGTTGTACTTTATTTTACAGTTTGAGAGACTGTTGTAGTGAGGATATTCTTGTATCGAGAGTCTGTACACTGATGTATTCATTGGAGATACCTCCCTTTTGAGTTTTGTATCAGAGGACTTTGTATATGATAGTATTTGGGGAGATGGATATTGTATTATTTTCAGTTGTACAGTGTTTGGACTTCAGTTTTAGTAGTCTACTTTCAGCTCTCTGATATCTGTATACTGTAGTTGATTCTTTCTGCAGGTTAGACGCTTCGTCTGTACGGCAGTTTCCGTACAGATGGCGGATCTGTTGGCGAGCCCGGGTGGCAGTTTCCACCCCGGGGCGTGACAGCATCTCTGTCGAGCTCAAAGTGGCTCTTGTAGGCTATAATCAAAATCCACGCTCACTCTCAGAACGGAAGGACTCAAGGTCCTCAATCATCTCGCACGACGGTCGGAGTACTCTCAATGACTCAGCTAACCATCTATCACGAATCTCGAGACACTGCCGAACTCAACCAACTCGTGGCACAGAACACACTGACTGGAGATACTCCACAGCCGGGACCACCGTCGACCCAAACGGCTCCCAAAACGAAACACCCAACTCGTCACGCTAAACACACAGGCTGAAGGTACTCCACAACCGGGATCGACCCACAACTCAGGGCTAATAAAACAGGTCGGACGACACTCAACGACCTGGGACCACCTGTCACGCCCCGGAGTCGAAACTGCGACCCGGGCTCGCCAACAGATCCGCCACCTATACGGAAAACCCCGCATAGGCGAAGCTCCAACCTGCAAAGATAAAACTACAGCTAAACATATATCAGAGCTGTAAAGAAAACTACTGTAAAACTAAAATCCAACCATCTGTACAACTAGAAATAATGATACAATATCCATCTCCCAAAAATAATCATCGTACATCGTCCAGATACAACATCTAAGAACTCACACAGGGAGGTAACTAAAATAATACATCAGTGTACAGGCTCTCAATACAAATCAAATCCTCACAATACAACAGTCTCTCAAATGTAAAAATAAACTATCCATTGATTGTACCAAAGATCTCCAATTAGGGGGTACCGCTACTCTCCAAAGACGGGTAGGGATCTAGCTCGCGACTCCCTCGCCTCGATCAGCAACAGAAGAATCAGCAACTCCCGCAGAAGACTCTGCAAAATAAATGAGAGGAAAGAAAAGAGGGGGGGAGCACCCCCAACGGGTGTGAGAACTACACCAACACGTAGTTCTCAGTGGGTACCGCCACTAGGCCCGACGATCTGCCCACTAAGTCTACTAGAGGCATAAGATAACGATGCAGTAAAGACTGAATAAGAAAAGCTGGAGATACTCTACAGTTACCATTGTCACGCCCCAGGTGTAAACCAGAACCCGGGCCCATCTACAGATCCGCCGTGCACACGGTATTTCTCGTGTACACGAAACGCCAATAACCTGCTCAGATAAGAGATATAATAAAAGAGCAATAAAAACAGAGCTGAACTAAAACTAATACATCTCAGACTGAAGCTGGAAATAAAATACAATACATCTGTATAAATGATACATCAGTCTCTCCCAGCTCACAAATAATAAATACAACCTGCTGGCAAAAGCCAGCCCCAATAGCGAAAGTACAACCGTCTGAGGAAAACATGGGTACACCAACAGTCCAGCTAACACGCTCATCCTGCCTCGAGATCTATCTACTCAGGCGTCCTCTCTCCTCGACCCGCCACTGAAAACCCAGTAGCACCCGCAGAAGACACTGCAAAACAAGGGGAAAGGAAAAGAGGAAAGAAGAATGGGGGTGAGAACTACTAGTAAACCAGTAGCCTCCCCTAGTGGGTAAAACCTCAAACTCTGACACGCCCACTAGGTCTACCAGAGGCAAAAGGGAACAAAGGTGGTATGCTAAAAAGAATAAGACTCCTGATGAAAAGCTACCACTAGAATGCCTCTAAATATGATACCGAAATGAAAGCCCGTATGAATGCATCAGGAAACAATATCTGACCAAATAAACCCAATCGAATCCACCAGTAAAACTGGTACTGCCTGCTCTGCTGTCTCAAGTATCTGCTAACAGATCAGCACTCACTGACCGGAACTCGGGGTCCGGTACTCACTGGCCGCTATGTCAATCGCCTACTCCGGAGTGGCACTCGAGGGGAGCGACCCACACGAGTAAAGCAACCATATCACAAGTATCTCAAGTATCACTGTATAGCAGGACTGGATCGTGACAATGATCAAGTGGGAAAACCCTCCACAAAATAGCCCGATCCCAACCCGGTGCAAGATAGACAAACCGTGGGAACTCCATCCACAAGAGACCTGATACCCAATCTGATGCATAAGAAATCTCCGGTCAACCGCCCAATGTCCGCGGTTGCCGCAATACCCTGCCTATCCCAAAACCCAAGAACTTGACTACACTATCCCATCCACCTGCTCGCGCACGAGCTGCAAATACCCTGAGCCTCAAATGAAAGGAGAAAAGAATAACAAAAGGGGTTTCTCCTATGTCAATTCCAGCATGATAGTGTAGCAGAAAAAGGTGGCCTATCTAGGTGACCATACAAGCATGCAAATGTCCCAAGATGGTATATATAAAATAAAGCAGATATCGATATGATCTTACCTTGCTAAAGCATGCTGATAAATGCATAAGGACAGTAAATAGGAGATAACCTGTGCCTGTCTATACCTCATGCCCAAGCCCACAATTTATTAATCAGCCTTCTAATCATAGAAGCTACTTCAATGCCTAGTGGGTAATCAAAAATAGGGGTTCACAACAACACCCATGATCACAAACATGTCCCACATATGACATCTGGTCCACAGCCTACTATCCGCGGTAGCCATAATACCCCAGAAGCTAAAATCCAGGCCCCGGCTACACTATGCCAATCCCCTGCTCAAACCCGAGCAACAAATAGTCACCTGACTAAAGAATAGGGGGAGAAGAAGCAAATAGGTTTCTTCTAAATCAAATCCCAACATAAAGTGTAGCGATAAGAAATGGCCCTACAAAATGTCCAAATAAGCCAGCCTAAGTCCTCATGAGAGATTGGAGAAAATGTGACAATTAGTGGTTCGACCAGTGTATCAATTAATAGCTTCATCTGGGTATAATCATCATGCTAAAATCATAATCCGACCACACCTGTCTATAATCTGCTAATCACCCTCATATAAACCATCCCCCTATGCCTGTCCGAAATATCCTCAAGTGGTACCCTCCCGCAAGACATTTCATAATATCCCGTCATAAAAGTAAATCCCCCATGCTAAATTAAATGCCAATAATATTCCCATAAGCATGTATAAGTTCCAACCACTATCACGTTTCCACTATGATATTATCCATATGATAGGCTCACAATGATTTCTATTTATGATAGGCTCACAATGATTTCTATTAAGCATGCATGTGCAGTAGATGATCATTTAACATGTCCAATAGAGAGGATCTCTCTAATATTCCTAGTGGGTACATCAGAAAAGAGGGATATAACAACCACCCACCTGAAGAGCTAACTGTCCAAAACTCACAGCTGAAAATACCAGGTAATCCAAATCTCCTACTCCAATGGGTCCAGCAATACCCGCAACTCTCCTGGGTACAACACAAGGTCCACAATTACACATAAGTTCCAAAAATTGCTCTCACAATCACATACAACAACAGTCCCAAAGATGCTTAATTTTCACCTGCTGAAAATGCCCAAAAAATTCCCAGAAAAATATCACAGCGATCCTCGCGTCGATACCTTCGAAACGGCTACTGACACGCCCAAATCTGAGTTCAGTAAGTCAAGATATTAATTCGGCAAGGTGGCTTACTCAACACAATCTGTATCAAAAATACTATAGCACTGAACACAGGGAAAACAGGGATTTTCACCTCAAAATAAATCTTTTAAAACTCCAATAAAAATACGAGCATATTCCTCGTGATGTGTAGATGCAAAATGCCTTTTGAAATGTCTCAATCCGATGCCCGGTTGCGGAGATATCACCAAAACACCACGGTGCTGTCCAAATACTCCGCAACAGAAAATGGGTCAAAGATAAGCTCGAAAAACTCCAAGAAATGCTCGGAAATAGGGGGAGCTCAAAACAAGACAGTTGAAGCCCTACCTATCTTGAAGCCAACGGCGCAAAAATCACAGAAAAGGAAGCTCGGGGTAGGCCGGGGGAGCTCGTGCACCAAAAAGCGACGGAAAAAAACACCGAAGAAGAAACGTCGCGCCGCGCCGGTAAAATCAAAATCTCAAAATCCGTGCTCCAAAAAATCCGAAACTTGACGGGTGTAATCCTCACTTCAAGGAGAAGAATTCATCTTCTCAAGCCCCTTCGAGCAGAGGGCTCGAAGGGGTCGAAAACCTCCTCCCAAAAGCCCTTGGGTTGCTACTTAAGGGAAAACCAGAAAAATCTTATCAGAAAATCACCTCTGTGTCCCGCCGAACAGGAAACACCAAAACGGGCCGCTCACGGCGCGCCACGTGGCACCCCAAACAGCAAACACCAACCCGGGCCAACCCCAGCACGACACATGGCCTCACCATCCCACGCGCCCTTGCCTCGGGAATCGCGCCCACGTGCGCGCTGCCGCGCCCATGCCGTGCACGCAACCCGAGGTAACCACCTCCTGCTCCGTGGACCGGGTCCACAACACCAGCAAATAAAAAGCCGCCACGTGTCCCATTGTCGGTCCACCGTGCACCCGAAAAATTCCGTGAACCGCGCCGCTTGAACCACCCACTCAGAGGACGCCACGTGGCAACTCCCTCGTGCAGGCCCGCCGCGTGGACCGCGCACCTGCCCGCGCCCATGCGCGCCTGCCCGCGCAGCTCTGCGCCTGCCCGCGGCCGCGCGCCGCCTGCCCGAGCCCACGCCGCCGCCTTCCGCCGCTGCCGGCCGCCGCCGGCGATCGCCGGAGTTACTGTTCCGGCCGGTGAACAGTAAAATTACTGTAGCAAGCCCGAAAAATACAAGTAAATAGCCCATCTTGACCGTTTTCGCGCGCTGATTCCAAATCCGGCGTCCATTTTGCCAAATTCCAATCCTATAAATTGCCGGAGGCTCCCGAAAAGGTATTTTAAATCTGAATTTCGCGCTGAGCTTAAATTTGACGTCCATTCTGCGCGTAAACTCCTCTAAACATCCGACGGGGTCCCCCGATTACCCACGTGATTCATTTTAAGCCCCGAGTCCAACGCTTGTATCCAAATTGGCGCACGAACACCGCTGACACGCCACGTAGGCTTTCAGAAGCTGCTGGTCACACTATAGAAGCCCTGCAAAGATCAGGGTCACCACATCCTCCCCCACTAAAAGAAAGTTTCGTCCTCGAAACTAAAGCAACTCCTAAGGAGTCTCAGAAACTAGGGGTCAATACTCAACACCGCCGTCTCCAGCTCCCAAGTCACCTATCACTCCCCGTGATTACTCCTCAGCAACAAAATCAGCAATAACCAGAACGGCATAGCCCGATTGCGCAATTCCCTCACCTCACGAGCCGAAATTTGCAACGGGCGTCCCTCGTACTCCAAACTCTCACAGACCTCAAAAGGAACGAGTCAATCACGGGCGAGGGGTCCAAAACATAACACTCCTGAGCTGAGATGCAGAAAAACCTCAAAAACTCCAACAAAAGACTGGGGGAAAGGAATGAACAGCCCGAGCAACACACTCTAAAATCACTCCCAAGAGCCAACTCAACCAAAGCGACCCGAAACACATCCACACAAACACCTGCACAGAAAATGGGCCCTAACAAGCAGGGGTTCACACTCGGTCGCCCCCAAAACTCAACCACCCAAGTGGATTGCTCAGCCGCAGCCTCTCATCAAAAGGGATCCTCTGGGACACAAACTCAAACCCTGTACACCAGAATGGCCACACACATCGCCAGCTATAGAATCGTAAAACTCAACCCCATAAGCTCTTATGCTCCAGGTATCCGCCACCACAGTGGCTCTGTTGGGGTGATACTGGATGCTCAACAAAATCCCATGGTAGCTCTACAGCCACTATGGGAGGTATCACTATAACTCGCGAATCCATCTACCACCACTGACTAGGTTAAAATCGGCGCCGGTACCAATCTCATCATCCGCTCGTCAAGCTCTGCTGGCACTATCTGGTCCAAAAGCTCCTCACCCCAACAATAACCGTCGATCTCGGCCAGTCTTAAATAGCATCCAATTTGGCCGGATTTCCACCGCTGCCCCTACGGCTAGAATATGTAATCCAGGAAGATGTGCTCACCAAGCTAACTCGTACCACAACGACCTGGCATAGACCTTCTTCCCCCCACAGACCTTGTCACCTCATCTACAAATGCTTCACAAGCTCTAAATCACTCGGGGAGGGGTAAAACCAAAATATCCCAGGAGGATGCCGCTATCACACCGATCAAGCCCAACTGAAACACAGAATTCTTCAATCTTAACGGCAACAGGGCATTAGTCATTCCATTGGCCTCACTGTACTCATAATGCCCCTACCGTGTCCTGAACACCATCTAGATAAAGTCCTCGGCTGCCTAATTCCAAGTAGGTACTTGCGTCATACAAAAACTGCCGGAATATAGCTCCATCAAAAGGTTATAAATAATACCTGGACCTGCCTGGGCTCCAATCCCAAAGGGCTCTCACCGTCGTGTATCAACGACGCAGCACTAGGTCAAACAAATCCTCTATCCATCAAATCCACGTCCCTATGACATCAACTCTCGCAGCTCTAAAGGCGATATCCAATGAGGTGCTACAGAAGTTGGCGCGGTTTCCAGAACCACGTCAACCGCAATCTTAATCCCCCTATCTGGCGGCATAATCATCGGCTCGGGTGGACTCATACCCGGAATTTCATGGGCAATCGGGATATCCTTAAGTCCCGCTGCCGCCGTAGGCACCTCTCACACAGTCGCTGTAACCTGTGTGCTCAAACAGTCTCAATAAACAAGCCATCTATTGTCCGCCTCGCAGAAAATCAAAGTCCTTTCTCTCAGCAGTCAAACCTCCTGTGGCACTATGCCAACCGATCCCAAGCACTGGGTCGAAACACTGAACTGCCACAAATACCAATAGGTCAGACGGCATAACTCAGGCCTCTGCTGCACTGGACATGATCCACAAACCTTCCCCACCTGCACAATACTAACAGTAACCTGTACCTCAAGTGCATGTGGTAACGACTCTACCTCTAGTCCATGCAGGAAAGCAACATGCCCTAACTCCAGCTGCTGTGATGAAATCACACCTGCGACAACTCAATCCACTACCATGGCGCCCTCCAACCGGGCGGCACAGATTCATCCGCTCGATGCGAGTGGTCGTTGCTCAGCCTGCCGAAATATCTAGACCAATCACGAAGGGAGCACGACCTCTGTCCATGCTCACACTGAGGTGACGAATGTGGTCTCTCGCAGACAGCCAATCCACGCTACCGCTGCGCCACTCTGATAAAAGGGCTGATGCTGTCATCGGGGTCCACCCAACCTCTGACGTCTCAGAAATCCACCTGGATATTATCGTCATACGACCAAGCACAATTGATTCATGCAATTCCTTAAACAATTATCCTTACTAAGCTCACCCCTCAATCACAAATATTGCACCCCAAACATGCCAGTTATTAATCACACAGGGTAACATCCCCCTTGGGTAAGCTTTACAAAATCCATCCACAAGGATATCCACCATCCTGGAAGAGAAAGCGAAAATGTCTCTGCCGGCCGATCTGTCCTCCAACACCTAGCGCCAAGCGCCTCTATCCAAGACTCGCCTCTGGCGGCAGACCCCTATCCAAAGGAACTGCAACACTATGCTCCATACACAATGCCTACTCCATCGAGGCATCCAAAATCCAAAACGGGGGAAATCAAATAACCTGAAAGGTATCCTGACGCAATCCACTCACAGTCAAGCATATCCTATGCGCCATGTCCCCCAAATCATAGAGCGCGCAGTTTGACAACTGCGTAAACCCTTTAACACAAGGAGGCTGTCAAATAGTCTCTCCATCACCACCAACCACGATCCTACCCCAAGAGGTTCCAAACTTAATCCTATGAATCGGGGTGGTTTATCTGCCGAAACTGGCTCAACTGATCATTGGTGTCCCATAGCTCATCATCTGTCAACTATCCACCCTGTCTCGGTGCCTCGGCACAAAACATTGGCACGAAGGGGCTACTCACTCCATCGATACCACAGAAATCCCCGCCCCCAAGGATACTGCAACCGGGTGGTCTCAGAAGGAAGCACTGTCGAGCTGCCTGCTGCTCCGACAACGGTGTCACAAAACCAGATGCTCGCTCACTCTGCCGCTGATAAGCCTCTGACAATCCTATCATCTGGGTCCGGAGCTCTCCGACTCCAATCTGGTATCCGGCCTGAAACAACTAGCTCAGACCTAACTGCTGCACCAAAGTGCACCCGGGTCAGGGCCCAAAGTCGGGGAGACACCGCTCGCCACGACAAACCGCAAATCAGCACACCCCAAACACTCGACCCAATCTAGCGAAAGTCAAAGACATCCCTCTATTTCTGTAACCTTATGTTGTCTGCAGCCAACATAACTGTCCCACAGAAATAGAATATGTCGATCCCTCTTCACTCACAGGAAGAATCAAACAAATAAATCACCGACTTTCGCAAAATGTCGCATCTCTCACGCACTAACATCCTAGGGTCCGTCAAAAGCCTAGGGTTTCCTAAGTCCCAACTGACCTATCCCTAAGATCTGATACCAACTTAATCTGTCACGCCCCAGGTGTAAACCAGAACCTAGGCCCGTCTACAGATCCGCCGTGTACACGGTATTTCCCGTGTACACGAAGCGCCAATAACCTGCTCAGATAAGAGATATAATAAAAGAGCAATAAAAACAGAGCTGAACTAAAACTAATACATCTCAGACTGAAGCTGGAAATAAAATACAATACATCTGTATAAATGATACATCAGTCTCTCCCAGCTCACAAATAATAAATACAACCTGCTGGCAAAAGCCAGTCCCAACAGCGAAAGTACAACCGTCTGAGGAAAATATGGGTACACCAACAGTCCAGCTAACACGCTCATCCTGCCTCGAGATCTATCTACTCAGCCGTCCTCTCTCCTCGACCCGCCACTGAAAGCCCAGTAGCACCCGCAGAAGACACTGCAAAACAAGGGGAAAGGAAAAGAGGAAAGAAGAATGGGGGTGAGAACTACTAGTAAACCAGTAGCCTCCCCTAGTGGGTAAAACCTCAAACTCTGACACGCCCACTAGGTCTACCAGAGGCAAAAGGGAACAAAGGTGGTATGCTAAAAAGAATAAGACTCCTGATGAAAAGCTACCACTAGAATGCCTCTAAATATGATACCGAAATGAAAGTCCGTATGAATGCATCAGGAAACAATATCTGACCAAATAAACCCAATCGAATCCACCAGTAAAACTGGTACTGCCTGCTCTGCTGTCTCAAGTATCTGCTAACAGATCGGCACACACTGACCGGAACTCGGGGTCCGGTACTCACTGGCCGCTATGTCAATCGCCTACTCCGGAGTGGCACTCGAGGGGAGCGACCCACACGAGTAAAGCAACCATATCACAAGTATCTCAAGTATCACTGTATAGCAGGACTGGATCGTGACCATGATCAAGTGGGAAAAACCCTCCACAAAATAGCCCGATCCCAACCCGGTGCAAGATAGACAAACCGTGGGAACTCCATCAACAAGAGACCTGATACCCAATCTGATGCATAAGAAATCTCCGGTCAACCGCCCAATGTCCGCGGTTGCCGCAATACCCTGCCTGTCCCAAAACCCAAGAACCTGACTACACTATCCCATCCACCTGCTCGCGCACGAGCTGCAAATAAACTGAGCCTCAAATGAAAGGAGAAAAGAATAACAAAAGGGGTTTCTCCTATGTCAATTCCAGCATGATAGTGTAGCAGAAAAAGGTGGCCTATCTAGGTGACCATACAAGCATGCAAATGTCCCAAGATGGTATGTATAAAATAAAGCAGATATCGATATGATCTTACCTTGCTAAAGCATGCTGATAAATGCATAAGGACAGTAAATAGGAGATAACCTGTGCCTGTCTATACCTCATGCCCAAGCCCACAATTTATTAATCAGCTTCTAATCATTGAAGCTACTCCAATGCCTAGTGGGTAATCAAAAATAGAGGTTCACAACAACACCCATGATCACAAATATGTCCCACATATGACATCTGGTCCACCGCCTACTATCCGCGGTAGCCATAATACCCCAGAAGCAAAAATCCAGGCCCCGGCTACACTATGCCAATCCCCTGCTCAAACCCGAGCAACAAATAGTCACCTGACTAAAGAATAGGGAGAGAAGAAGCAAATAGGTTTCTTCTAAATCAAATCCCAACATAAAGTGTAGCGATAAGAAATGGCCCTACAAAATGTCCAAATAAGCCAGCCTAAGTCCTCATGAGAGATAGGAGAAAATGTGACAATTAGTGGTTCGACCAGTGTATCAATTAATAGCTTCATCTGGGTATAATCATCATGCTAAAATCATAATCCGACCACACCTGTCTATAATCTGCTAATCACCCTCATATAAACCATCCCCCTATGCCTATCCGAAATATCCTCAAGTGGTACCCTCCCGCAAGACATTTCATAATATCCCGTCATAAAAGTAAATCCCCCATGCTAAATTAAATGCCAATAATATTCCCATAAGCATGTATAAGTTCCAACCACTATCACGTTTCCACTATGATATTATCCATATGATAGGCTCACAATGATTTCTATTTATGATAGGCTCAAAATGATTTCTATTAAGCATGCATGTGCAGTAGATGATCATTCAACATGTCCAATAGAGAGGATCTCTCTAATATTCCTAGTGGGTACATCAGAAAAGAGGGATATAACAACCACCCACCTGAAGAGCTAACTGTCCAAAACTCACAGCTGAAAATACCAGGTAATCCAAATCTCCTACTCCAATGGGTCCAGCAATACCCGCAACTCTCCTGGGTACAACACAAGGTCCACAATTACACATAAGTTCCAAAAATTGCTCTCACAATCACATACAACAACAGTCCCAAAGATGCTTAATTTTCACCTGCTGAAAATGCCGAGAAAATTCCCAGAAAAATATCACAGCGATCCTCGCGTCGATACCTTCGAAACAGCTGCTGGCACGCCCAAATCTGAGTTCGGTAAGTGAAAATATTAATTCGGCAAGGTGGCTTACTCAACACAATCTGTATCAAAAATACTGTAGCACTGAACACAGGGAAAACAGGGATTTTCACCTCGAAATAAATCTCTGAAAAATCCAAGAAAAATACGAGCATGTTCCTCGTGATGTGTAGATGCAAAATGCCTACTGGAACGTCTCAATAGGATGCCCGGTTGCGGAGATATCGCCAAAACACCACGGTGCTGTCCAAATACTCCGCAACAGAAAATGGGTCAAAGCTAAGCTCGAAAAACTCCAAGAAATGCTCGGAAATAGGGGGAGCTCAATACACGACAGTTGAAGCCCTACCTGTCGTGAAGCCAACCGCACAAAAAATACAGAAAAGGAAGCTCGGGGTAGGCCGGGGGAGCTCGTGCACCGAAAAGCGACGGAAAAAACACCGAAGAAGAAATGTCGCGTCGCGCCGGTAAAATCAAAATCTCAAAATCCGAGCCGCCAAAAAATCCAAAACTTGACGGGTGTAATCCTCACTTCAAGGAGAAGAATTCATCTTCTCAACCTCCTTCGAGCAGAGGGCTCGAAGGGGTCGAAAACCTCCTCCCAAAAGCCCTCGGGTTGCTACTTAAGGGAAAACCAGAAAAATCTTTTCAGAAAATTACCTCTGTGTCCCGCCGAACAGGAAACACCAAAACGGGCCGCTCACTGCGCGCCACGTGGCACCCCAAACAGCAAACACCAACCCGGCCAGCCCCAGCGCGACACGTGGCCTCACCATCCCGCGCGCCCTTGCCTCAGGAAGCACGCCCACATGCGCGCTGCCGCGCCCATGCCGTGCATGCAACCCGAGGTAACCACATCCTGCTCCGTGGACCGGGTCCACAACACCAGCAAATAAAAAGCCGCCACATGTCCCACTGTCGGTCCACCGTCCACCCAAAAAATTCCGTGAACCGCGCCGCCTGAACCACCCACTCAGAGGACGCCACGTGGCACCGCCCTGGTGCAGGCCCGCCGCGTGGACCGCGCACCTACCCGCGCCCATGCGCGCCTGCCCGCGCCACTCTGCGCCTGCCCACGGCCGCGCGCCGCCTGTCCGAGCCCGCGCCGCCGCCTTCCGCCGCTGCCCGCCGCCGCCGGCCGCCGCCGGCGATCGCCGATGTTACTGTTCCGGCCGGTGAACAGTAAAATTACTGTAGCAAGCCCGAAAAATACAAGTAAATAGCCCATCTTGACCGTTTTCGCGCGCTGATTCCAAATCCGGCGTCCATTTTGCCAGATTCCAATCCTATAAATTGCCGGAGGCTCCCGAAAAGGTATTTTAAATCCGAATTTCGCGCTGAGCCTAAATTTGACGTCCATTCTGCGCGTAAACTCCTCTAAACATCCGACGGGGTCCCCCGATTACCCACGTGATCCATTTTAAGCCCCGAGTCCAACGCTTGTATCCAAATTGGCGCACGAACACCGCTGACATGCCACGTAGGCTTCCAGAAGCTGCTGGTCACACTGTAGAAGCCCTGCAATTATCCGGGTCACCACAACCATGCCTCTATCTAAATGCTCAATGGGTGATACCGATGAAAAGATATGCAATCACTCGCACACGAGGTGCTCAATCGACCCAATCGAGTTGACTGCCACATCTGGTCCAGTCAAGCCTGCGCCTCCCTAGTGTATCAACGTAGGGTGTCCAAATGGACTAACTCGCTAACCAGCAGTGGCACATGCAGGCTATAGTTGAAATCCACGCTCTCTCTCAGAACGGATAGACTCAAGATCCCCAGGCATCTCGCACAACAGTCGAAGTACTCACAACGACCTGGGACCACCGTCAACCCAAATGGTTCCCAACAACACTAGCACTGGTCTAATCACAGCTACCGGACTCCACTCAGCCCCCTGGAACGAGTGCAACAATAAAAGTATCTGCCTGAAATAAACCCAATCAAACGAACCAGTAAAAACTAGCACTGCCTGCTCTGCTGTCGAACTCAAGAACTCAGTAGCGGGATCGGCATACATGGCTCAAATCCGCGGGATCGGCACACATGGCTCGCATCCCAATATAAGTAACAGACCGGCACACATGGCTCGATCATAGGCCTAACTCCGGAGTGGCACTCGAGGGGAGCGAGCCACACAACTAAAGTATCTCTGTCACAAGTATCACGATATAGCAGGATTGGATCACGACTCTGATTGAAGTGAGAAAATCCATCCACTACAGAAAACCTGATCCCCAATCTGATGCACAAGTACTCAATAAGTGGGAAACTCCATCCACTAAAGGAAACCCGATCCCCAATCTGATGCACAAGTAAACATCCGGTCAACCGCCCAATATCCGCGATCGCCGCAATACCCCACAAGTCCACAATCTGGTACAACAACCAACATCCAGTCAACCGCCCAATATCCGCGGTTGCCGCAACACCCCATAACCCACAATTAAGTCCAACCTGTCCCAGACTCAAAGTCTCGACTACACTATCCCAAACCCCTGCTCGAACCCGAGCAACATGAATCACATGTCTGACTAAAAAGGAGAAAAGAAGCAAACATAGTTTCTCCTAAGTCAAGTCCCAACTTGATAGTGTAGCAGTAAAAGATGGCCTATCTAGATGTCCATACAAATATACATTTGTCCTCAAGGAAGATAAGAGAGTATATCAAATAGTAGCTCCACATAGGTATAACCAACATGCCAAAATCACTAATGAACTACACCTGTCCATAATCCACGATCCATAATAACTCCT
This sequence comes from Tillandsia leiboldiana, assembly GCA_029204045.2. Taxonomy (NCBI): domain Eukaryota; kingdom Viridiplantae; phylum Streptophyta; class Magnoliopsida; order Poales; family Bromeliaceae; genus Tillandsia; species Tillandsia leiboldiana. Next base: position 20,485,760 of record CM055066.1, read on the forward strand.
CAGAGTAGTCCTGCACATAGATATATATCATCCTGTCCACTCGAATAATCAATCCTCATGAAAGGCTATGTGCTAACATGGCATGCTAATAAATCACTACTATAGTATATCAATCCCACATACATAGGCCAATGATTAATCAAGCATGATCTCTATCTCATCTACAATCTGCTAGATCTCAAATCCACCAAAAACATGTACAATAATCAAGTAGTTCTCACACTCGTTGTTGCTCCCCCCTTTTTTCCCTCCTTTGTTTAGGTTCTTCGCGGTGGTTGCGATGCCGACGGATCGTGGCAAGGGGGATCAGTGGCTAGATAGATCTCCTACCATCTCCGAGAGCTAGTGGTGGACCCAGTGTTGTATTACTCTTTCTGTTTTTAGTTTAGTTGTTCGGACTACTGTATATTTGGGTATGGCTTTAGCCAGCTGGTTGTATATTATATTTCTGAGAGATGGTTTTGTATATTTATACTCTGGGAGATGTGGATGTACTTATATTTTTATTTATACAGTTTTAGTCTGAGATGATTTTAGTTTACAGCTCTGTTTCTTTTGCTCTTTTATATACTTCTCTTATACTTGAGCAGGTTGTAGCGCTTCGTATACGTGGGAAATTCCGTGTGCACGGCGGATCTGTTGACGGGCCCGGATTCTGGTTTATCCCTGAGACATGGCAGATTAAGATGGTATCAAAGCATAGGGATAGGTTAGTTTGGACTTAGGAAATCCTGGGCTTTTGGCAGACCCTAGGATGATAGGGCGTGAGAGACGTGATTTGTCGTGAAAGTCGGTGATTTGTTTTATTGGCTCTTCATGAGGTTGGAGAGGGATTGACATACCTTCCTTCTGTCGGGCAATTATGTTGGCTACAAATAACATAAAGCTACAGAAGTGAGGAGATGTCCTTGACTTTTGCTAGATTGGGTCGAGCGTTGCGTGTATTCTGGCTCGGTGTTCTTTCCGCTTTGGTTGAGAATGGCTCCTAATCGACGTGTTCCTCTGCACTTCGCTCCGACACCCCTGCGGAGATTGGGCACCTCAGAGGGATTAGCCAGTACAGTGAGTTTTGGAGCCCTTGCACCACCTGTTGTGCCCCCTTTTTACCGACAACACCTCCTTCTAGCAGCGGAGCTCAAGGATCAGGCCGACCTTTGACCTTAGCTTGTTTTGTTGATTCGACCCGCCTAGATCTGTAGGGCATATTGCAGAGCCTTTGAAGGTGGAGGCTTGGATTGCGACTATGAAGAAGCTCTTCAGAGGCATCCTTGTTCAGGAGAACGAGAGGGTGCGCATGACTGTTCTCTACCTGGAAGGAAACGCTGACGCGTAGTGGCGGAGAGTCGAACCTATGTGCTTTTGTCACCGGGATGAGCTGGCGTTATAGATTGAGAATGGTGCGGTTGTCATGGGTGAGAGAACACAGGCGCCCGGAAAGAGCTCAAAGGGAAAGCACCCAACTATTGAGGGCGGAGGACAGACCAGCGAGAGAAGACCGCTTAGGCTACCGCAATCCCAGTCTCAGAGTCGTGGTCATTCAGGACGGCGGAGGTCTGGTGGATCCCCGAGGTAGCAGTAGCAGCTACATCGGCAAAGACAGCAGTCGCAGAGCGGCCGAGTCTTTACAGCGCAGGTTGAGGTTTCTTTTGCGGCCGATCACATAGCGGTAGTTGAGCATTCACATCACTGCACGGACTAGAGGAGGATGTTTACCACGTTTACAAGAGGTTCACATTTTTATCACGCTTCGCACGTGGAGGAGTATTATTGGTCTTGTCTTGTGCAGCGAGAGCCATGAATTATACCTGCAGACCTGTTGGTCTTGCAGCAGTTGCGATGTTTTGATGTGGTGCTCGGGATGGACTAGCTGGCGAGGTTACGAACATTCTACTCAATATGTTCACATTGCATCTTCTCATTTGCACAAATGCCTAATTATAGTACTTAAAAACGAAAATGTCAAACTTACCTTTGTGAACAGATTGTGTACTCCTTGGAACCAGTTCTGAATTCACTAAAGGAGATCTTCCTGTAGCTAGCTATGATAATCGAATTATTTTGAGCAATCTGTTCTACCATATGGAACGATGAAGTTAGATAGCCCAGCCTTATTTAGAAATTAACTGTGATAAACTAAGACAAAAAGGCTTAGTCTATCGACCTTCTGATGCTGACTCTCATACTGAAGGCGTCGCTCACACTCATTTAAAATTTCAGGAGAATATATCCTGCTAGAAGACGCTGTATATCTTTGAACATCATTGTGAGTTTCAAATGTTTGGTTTAGTGATCTCCCAGCATTGACTTCATTTGGATTCGCACAAGTCAAGTTAGGATTCTCTGCTGGTTCATGCAACCCATCTTTGGACTGAAAATACAGTAAATAAATAATCTCAGTCAAAAGTACTCGGAGCTATTGTTTGGCAATAGATGTTAGCAATTACAAATCTGATATTACCAAAATATTGTTGCAGTCACTTGTTACCCCAGTTCGACTATTTGAAGAGTCAAAAGGCGGATCTGAAACCTCGGTCTCTTTTCATAGGTAATTCAAGTTCATAGGTAATTCCAGAGCCTGCACTGGGTCAAAATTATATAAGGTAGCGAACTTGAAATAAAAAATGAGATCAAATGGCACAAATGAGGCTCGCAATTAAAAATACCATGCCACAAATTTTGCACTGTCATCTCCCAGAAATGCCTCCAGGTCATCGCAGGCTTGATTTTTATATTTGCCATTGCAGACAAGCACTACAATGTACTCCTTGAATTAATAGGGGAAGCAAGAAAGAGATCAGTCTCAACAAAACAAAAATGTTCTGCAATAACACTGGATATCATACAAACAACGCGTTACCAAATTTGTTCAGTGTAGCAGTGATTCAGTAAAGATTATATAGCACAAATATTTACTTAGGGTTTAGGGTTTATATGAGCCGGGCCTAATTTATATGAGCTAGGCCTAATTCAATACTAATAAATCATGACAATTTGCCATGTTAGACCACTGAGTTATTAAAATTTAAGTCTGGCTCAATAATGTTATATTTTTTGTAAAAAATAAAGCTACTTGAATAACTATCAATTTCTATCAGCCACTTGCCATTTGTTTCCACCAACTTTCCCAACAACCGCCCATTGTGTAATGGCTAAACAACTAAAATGAGCTAAAATACTATAGACATTCACAGGATGGATAACACCAGTGGACTAGACTGACGCTCATACGACAATCAGGAGGCCGATTAAGACAGGCAAATAGTTCGTTTAGGTTTCAAAGAAATAGTTCACGTAGGTTATTTCATTGACTGACTAGTTTGAATGGCCATCAACAAAACTGCTTAGTGGGCGTCAGTTGCACCTCCACCCACCCCCCACCCCCCCAACTAAATCATTCTATTATGGATTATCTTATTGCAAGTCTGTTTTGCTGTTCAGCTAAGCGGGTTCTTGATGTGTTTAATAGGAGCTGCGAGGATCACTCACAGAGCTCAAAGAGTCGTCTCTATCACCAGTCGCTAGCAAATGGCCATGACCTCCTCTTTGTCCTAAACCCTCGACAGACCAGGTTTTGAAAGTAGACAAGCACTAGATATTGGATCATTTCTTTACTCCTATCAGTTAGAATGACTAGTCAGCTTTTGATCAAACACCAAGCAGTGACATATTTGCAGCACAATAGTGGGGGAGTCACTTTGTTTGGATTCGCGCTCGACCGTGGATTGCTCCACTCACTCTTCGTCTTCGAAATGACTCTAGTGCTATGGATCTTAAGCAAAGTAATTGTTCTTGCTTAATTTCCTCTGTATAGTGTTAAAAAGGAACTCTTAACTTGTCATGCAACTTAATTGTTTTCTAATTTCAATAATATTCTTCAGTGTTGCACTTTGATTGTCTTATCCTACCTGAACATTTGCCCTATACTAAATAGTCATAGTATCATATTGAGCTACTAATACTCATACTACAAATGGAGACAATAATATATTATATAAAATATATGGAGGTAGTCGCAATATAATGCAGATATTGCAGAGCGGGCAACTACAAAGAAGTTATTGAGCTAGAATTAAACACAATCAGCAATTCTATAGTTTAATAAAATCTTACAATTTGTTTATCAACTACCAGGAATTAACAAGCTTCAATATTGTAAATGTGTTAAAATAAAACAAACATAACTACGTTTTTTCTACAAAACCTTAGTGAACGGAATAGGTACTCTTAATCATCTAGGCCCTTGATTTGTGGGTTCTATATGACACGCCAAGAGCCCAAATGGGACTTTTTTAAAAAATAACCCTGAAAATTTTTAAAATTAGCAAAATGATCCTTTGAAAAAAAAAATTGAAAAACTAACCCTGCTTTTGCCAGCAGGGCGCCACGGAGGCGAGACCATCTGAAGGCGCTGAATGATTCAGCGCCTCAATGTATTTGCTGAAGATTCAGCGCCTTCACAAAAACCCTGTGAAGGCGCTGAATGATTCAGCACCTTCAGTACATATGCTGAAGGCGCTGATTCATTCAGCGCCTTCTGCATATATACTGAAGGAGCTCAGGACTTAGCCAATTTTCGCAAAAATTGGCTAAGTCCTCAGATATAAGTGCTAAAGGCGCTGAACCATTCAGCGCCTTTAACATAAACGTTAAAGGCACTGAACGGTTCAGCGCCTTTAACAGCCTTCTTCTCCACTAAAACACCCCGCGCGGGCTACAGTGCCCTCACTTTCTCTCTTCAATCCCGCAGAGTTCTCTCTTCTCTCCCCCTTTCCCGCACAGTGCCGAAGCAGGAGGAGATTGTCGTCGTCGCCGTCACCGTCGCCGAGAGGAAGCCCATAGTCGCCATCGCCGTCTCTCTCGCTCTCTAGATCTCTCACTGGGAGCCTCTCTCCCTCTCTATCCCCCCCCCCTCTCTCTCTCTTTCTCTCTCTCTCCCCCTCTCACTATGAGAGAGGGATCTCTCATAGTGAGATCGCTCACTGTGAGAGATCCTCTCACAGTGAGATCGCTCACTATGAGCGATCCCCTCACTGTGAGTCTCTCACAGTGAGGGATCTCTCACTGTGAGAGAGGTTTTACTGTGTCCGCGCGAGATCGCTCACTTTCGCCCTTAGCATTACCTTGCGAGATCTCACAGTGAGAGGTTTCACTGTCGCTCTCTTACTATGAAGTTCAAATTAGTATTTTGAAGTGCTAATCAGTTGAAGGAAGATTTAGATGCGTTGGATCACGATGCTTGGCAGTGGGTCCATGATCTTGATAGATATAAAGAGTACTGGGCAAAGGCATTTGATGGAGGCCACCGGTTTGGATTGACAACTACAAATCTTTCTAAATCGTTAAATGGGGTACTTAAGGGCAGTCGTGGTTTGACTATCACGGCTTTTGTTGCGGCTATATTTTATAAGCTTAATAAATATTTTTTTGATCGCCGTGCTCACGGTGAAAGCATGACGGACGCGCTAACCCCTAAAATCAAAAGAATAATTACCGAAAGTATAGATACGGCGCGGGAAGTATAGATACGGAGCGGGGACATCAGGTTGTACGATTTGGACTAATACAATTTGATGTCAGTGCTGGAGATTTCGCCTTCAAAGTGATCGTGAATGGAACAAATGCAGAATGTTCATGTGGTGAATTTCATCTAACGGGAATACCTTGCTCGCATATCTTAGCAGTTTGTAGTACATCACATATGAGATTAGACTATCATATTTTTTGTTCAGTCTCGTATAGTACGGACTGCTATCGTGCGACGTACGCACCACATTTTCATCATGTTCCTGATAGACGGCACTGGCCACGACCCCAAGGTCCCCCGATTATACCGCCTCCTATACGAAGGAAGAAAGGTCGTCCAAGATCTACACGTATTCGTAATATAATGGACGAGGAGGGTGGCCGACGAGGAACATGCTCCATTTGTAAACAAGCAGGCCATTATAGAAGCACTTGTCCACAAAATATACAAAGTGTGCAACAAGGACGTCGGCGTATGACTTCCACAATTTTATTTATCTTGTCTTAATATTTGCTCTTTTTTAGCTATTATGTTACTAATATGTAGATTATATATTGCAGATGGCAGATCACAAGGATCCGTCGGTCCTATCAGAGCAGCATCTCCATAGGTCAGCATTTATCAGGACTGAGGTAAAAGCTATAAAATTTCATTTGAAGTTTTATCGTAATACAAATAAGCTGAATTGGTGTAAAAGCTGTGGTGACCCTGGTTCCCATGCAACCTTTTTCCTGTGAATCCACTGTTGGAACACCTAGTGTTGGTGTATCTGGCCCATGGTGCATCAAAGGGATGCCACAGATGGACCCTGTGAGGTATCTTTAGCTGTGTTGGCTTTCGGCTGCATTTGCCGAAATTCTGAAGTGGAATTAGGCCAAACAGAGGGTGGAATTGGATTCAGCACGGAAAAACACTTGAAAACGGCTATTTGCTTGTTAAATTCTGAGTCCGGATGCCCACAAACGGACTCCCGGAAGTTTTTATTGAATTTCGATGCATGGGAGGGGCCGTGGACCGCCGGCTGCCACGTGGCGGCCCGTGATTGGCCGGTCCGCAGCGCTCGGTCCACAAAGCGCCGCGGCTGGGTACACGGGCCCGGCGCATGACACGTGGCGCCGCCTGATTGGCGGGCTTGTAGGGCGCGGTCTACAGAAATTGCGCGGCGGTGCATGGACCGGGGCGGGGGACACGTGGCATCCCCCGGTTGGTCGGTGCACGCGGCGCGGTCCACGGAACCTGAATTAGGGTGCGTGGACCGGGTGCACGGGACACGTGTCGTCACGCCATTCGCGGGCTCACGAGGCGCGGCGCACGGGGTCGCGGACGGGCGCCTCGGGGCGCGTGCGTGGCAGGCGGCCAGAGCGGCTCCCTGCTCGCACGTGTGACCGCGACAGTGGCAGGGACACGTGTCGCCCTGCCACTGGCGGGCGCCACCTACCCCCTTTGACCGGGTAGGTGCCACGCGGCGACAGCTCGCACGCCCCGCACAGCTGTTTGCTGTGCGGGACACGCGTCGGGCCCCGGGAGGGCCACGTGGCCGCTCCCGGCGCGCCCCGCACAGCTGTTTGCTGTGCGGGTGACGTGGCGGCACGAGGATTTTCCGGGCGGCTACAGTAATCCGCCTCTGCGCCCGGATTCAGGCGCCCGAAACTTCGGGTGCGCCCGAAAATTGGGACCTTTTGGGGATTTCTCCAAATGTTTTCTGTGAGCCTATAAATAGCCCGAGCTCCCTTCCTCTTCGTCTTTTTGGCATTTCCGAGCTTCAAACTAGCTGGAGTTCTTCACCAAAGTTGATCCTCACGCAGTGTAGCTTCCATCTGCAGAGTTTGGGGATTTTTCGGGGCACGCTTTTTGAGATTCTCATTTTCTTGGCGCATCGCGACGTTCTTTCTTCGGTGCTTCTTCCGTCGCTCTTCGGTGCACGAGCTCTCCCGGCCTACTCCGACCATATTTTCGAGCGATTTCTTCGTCGTTGGATCCGCGACAGGTAAGGCTACGATTTTGGTTTCTTCTACATTTTCTCGTTGCGCGTTTTTCGAGGTGATTTTCCGTGCTCACTGGGACCCATTTTTGTTGTGAGATTTTGTGAGGGCAGCACCTTGTTTTGAGGAGATCTCCGCGCACGAGTCTCGGCTCAAGACGGGCTTATAGACTTTTTTCATCTACTCGACGCGAGGATCATTGTGGTATTTTTCTTGGAATTTTTTGGAGACCTTCCCGAAGGTATACATCTTCCTTTTTATCTGTGCAAGATTTTACAGTTGTGTGATTGTATGTTCTCGCGCGCCTGTACTATGGAATTTATAACCTGGCCTACGGGGCTCCGTTTTGGGCGTGCAGGTACTTGTTTCGAAGCTATCGGCACGTAGATAACAGGGATATTTTATTTGGAATTTTTCGAGCACAATCAGCAGGTGAAATAATCGCATCTTTGCGGCTGAAATTTCAGCATTGTATTTCTTGGCAGATTTTGGGATCTAAGTGTAATTGTAGCCCTGTGTTGTACCCAGGAGGGTTTGTGGACAGTGCTGGACCTGTTAGGCTTGGAGTTATTATTTCCTTGGTATTCTCTACTGTGGGACCCTGGACAGATCGACTTTACAGGTGGGTGGCCTAGTCTACAAGATCTGCGAGCTGTGCATTAATTCTATCTATATAGGAACTTACATGCTGTAGATGTTTTTGGTATAGTATGCTAGAATATAGGAATTGATGTTCCTGATGTATTTAGCTATTCATGTGTTATATTGTTTCCTACAACTTGTTAATTTATTGCTATCTTGGGATTTGACCTAGCACCCCCGCCATATGCAGCATGTTCAGCCAGACTGTAGAGAAACTTCAACTTGGGCTAGGTTTTTATTGCTCTAGACATTCCCACATCGCTACTCTTTATATCATTCTGGACTTAGCTTTTCCTCGCCCGTGTAGTGGGCCGAGAGGTCGGGTTGTTGTGGGATGTTTTTACACTTGTGTCTGGGGACCGAGTGGAGTCTGATAGCAGTCTGTAGATCAGGGTTCTTGGGAGCCATCAGAGTGACAGTGGGTCTTGGCTGTGTAGTTTTCCAGCCTGTGAGAGAGACAGTGTTCTTGGTTACTGTCGATCTTGTTGATCGAGGATTTGGATTTTAGCCTGCAGGAGACACATTTGAGCTTGACAGAGATGCGCGTATACTTTCCTCGTTGGGGTCGCGCCCCTCGAGTGCCACTCCGGAGTTGGGCTTGTTACTCGCTATCGCGACTTGTCGACGCAGTCCCTCTGGCTGGGCCAGTTAGTGGCAGTCACGGACGCCCTACGTAAGTCCGGTCCTCCGTGGATGTAACGGCAGTAGGTAGGCACAGGTTTGACTGGACCCGATGTGGCAGTCAGTGTAGATTGGGTGATCTGAGTTGAGAGATAGTAGATGCACCATATTTCTTTCTGTTCCACCCCTTGAGCATCTAGATAGAGGCATAGTAGCTGTAGAGTTTATTTACTCGCTTTTCTTTCCTGCACTGCATTCTGTTACTTTATGCCTCTAGTAGACTTAGTGGGCAGACCGTCGGGCTTGTTGGCGGCATCCACTGAGAACTACTGTGGGAAGTAGTTCTCACACCCGTCGTGGTGTCTTTTCCCCAGGGACTTCTACTCCAGTTCCTGCTGCACCTGTTGCTGATCCGGCTGACCGAGGTAAGGGAGTCGCGAGATAGATCCCTACCAGTCGTCGTCTTGAGAGTAGATGTACCTCCTTACATTTTGAGAGTTCATGTTGAGTGATCATGTAGTGAGGATTGAGTTGTACTCTTCTTGTTTTGAGAGATATATGTATTTTGGTGAGGACTTGGGATGTATATTTCTAGAGTTGTATTTATTTTACTCTGCATTTACCTTTCAGCTCTGATATCTGTATAGTATAGATGATCTTTTGCAGGTTTGACGCTACGTCTATACGGGGCTTCCCGTATGGGCGGCGGATCTGTTGGCGAGCCCGGGTCGCAGTTTCGACCCGGGGCGTGACAGATTAGAGTGGTATCAGAGCCTAGGATGTAGGTCATTGAGGACTTAGAAACCCTAGGCTTGTGGTTGGACCCGAGGATGACTTACGTGAGAGCCGTAATCTTGTAGCGAGAGTCTTGATTGGGTTCCCAACTCTCTCAGTGGATGGGATGAGTGATCGACATGTCTTCCTTCGGTGGCAACTATGTTGGCTGCAGACAACATAGTACTATGGGAAGGGGGACATGCCTCTTTGACTTTCGCTAGATTGGGTCGAGCTTTGTTTGGGGTTCTGACTGTTTTTCTTTTTCCCTCAGGTGAGTGATGCCTCCGCGACGCACGATGTCGACGCGTTCGCAGCCTTCTTCCTCTGAGCCCGAGCAGGAGGACTCGGGGCAGGGACAGCAGAGAGAGGTTCTGGAGCTCCGTGCCCAGGTGGCACAGTCATCTGAGGCGGTGCGGCGTCAGGAGGAGACATCTCAGCGCCAGGAGGAGGCTTCACAGTGCCAGGAGGAGGCTTCTCAGCGCCAGGAGGAGGCTTCTCAGCGCCAGGAGGAGGCTTCTCGGCGCCAGGAGGAGGCCTTGGGTTGGATGATGCTTTTGGTAGAGCAGAGGGCGCAGCCGGTGGTAGCACTCCCTGAGAGTTCGCCTGTGCCTTCTTCGCCAGCGGTGGCGCCCCCTGTGGTTCCGTCAGCCCCGGCAGTTCCCGTCGAGCCGGTTTCTAGCATACCACCGCCTGGGTCGACGGGACCTTTGACTTCAGCTGAGCAGCGTGCGGTGGTGGATCTGTTGATGAGGTTCCGCCAGTTCGATCCACCCCGTTTTTCTGGTATGAGTGCTGAGCCGTGGGAGGCCGAGTCTTGGATCACGGCCATGGAGCGCCATTTTGAGAGTATGTTCATTGTGGATAGGTTTCGGGTCTTCTTGGCTACACACTTCTTGGAGGGCAACGCCGAGGCTTGGTGGCGGCGTGTGCGACCTGCTGGTCCGCCTGGGGCGCAGCTTCTCCCTTGGGCGGAGTTCCACGGTCTTCTTCTAGGGGCCTTCTTTCCTGAGAGTGTTCGTTAGAGACTGGAGGAGCAGCTGAGGAATCTCCGCCAGGGAGATAGGCCCGTGCATGTGTACATAGCTAACTTCAATCAGCTATTGGCATGTATGCCTCACGTGGCCAGGGATGAGGCTCACCAGCTATTGACCGTCGGGCTTGTTGGCGGCACCCACTGAGAACTACTGTGGGAAGTAGTTCTCACACCCGTCGTGGTGTCTTTTCCCCAGGGACTTCTACTCCAGTTCCTGCTGCACCTGTTGCTGATCCGGCTGACCGAGGTAAGGGAGTCGCAAGATAGATCCCTATCAGTCGTCGTCTTGAGAGTAGATGTACCTCCTTACATTTTGAGAGTTCATGTTGAGTGATCATGCAGTGAGGATTGAGTTGTACTCTTCTTGTTTTGAGAGATATATGTGTTTTGGTGAGGACTTGGGATGTATATTTCTAGAGTTGTATTTATTTTACTCTGCATTTACCTTTCAGCTCTGATATCTGTATAGTATAGATGATCTTTTGCAGGTTTGACGCTACGTCTATACGGGGCTTCCCGTATGGGCGGCGGATCTGTTGGCGAGCCCGGGTCGCAGTTTCGACCCGGGGCGTGACAAAAGCTAACTATATTTGTTTTGGCATTACAAGGGTATCGTGCTGTGGAGTTCTCAAAGCATGGGCGCAAGCTCAACCGGTAGGAGCTTGACCATCCAGCTGTACTATATCTACTCCGACAGTCAGGATTTTACGGGGTAGCACGCCTGAGACGTGTGCAGCTGGATCAGACTTTACTAGCCGCCCTTGCCGAGAGTTGGAGACCGGAGACCTAGACGTTCCACTTTCGCCATGGTGAGATGGCCGTCACACTCCAGGATGTGGCGGTTATTTCAGGTCTCCGTGTCGACGGTCCACCAGTGACGGGAACTTCACTTCAAGAGTGGGTGCCGATATGCGAGGCATTGTTGGGAGCAGTGCTCGACGAAATAAGCGGGTCGCAGATACGCCTAACGTTGCTATATCATCAGTACAACCATATACCTCTAGATGCCCCTGCAGAAGTAGTGGCAGCTACAGCCCGTGCATATATGTTATATCAAATCGAGTGTAGTTTGTTTTCCAATCCCAGTGGACACAGAGTTCACCTAAAGTGGCTATCACTTTTGGCTGATTTTGATCTCTGCGAGGCTTATGCATGGGGTGCAGCTGCCTTAGCATATATGTATCGAGCGCTAGGACTTGCCTCACTTTACGGGAATGCCGAGTGTTATTGTTTTGGGACGTTATTGCAGGTATAATATCTAGTATTTTGATTTCATTATTATGTTAATATTGGTATTAAATATTTTATTTATTATATTAAGTCGTTTGTGTTAATATATAGATTTGGGCTTGGGAGCATATTCATATCGGCCGACCTACAAGCGTCCTAGCGCTACCCGACATTGTAGATCTCCCTCTGGGTTGCCGGTAAGATATTTATTTAATATAGTAGATTTTTGTATTTCAAATGTAATTGCAACTAATATATATATTTTACAATCTAGATGGGCAAACGCTGGAGGACTAGATTTAGAGCCAATGTCAGGACCGCCGACATTGAGTTTTATAGAGATGAGTTGGATCAGCAGAGAGAGACGCAGGTATGTAGATGTTTTAATCAATACTTTAAATATTTTTTTTCTAAATATTTTTTATACTAACTGATCATTGTGTCATTATCATGTTATATGGATACCGTACACAGATGAGATTTTAGCTGCATTACCAGACTTCTGTGTACAGGGCTCGCAAGTCTGGCGTTCAAAGACAGTCATCATCTGCTATCACATTGTAGAGATGCATGTACTAGACAGAGTCCTGCGGCAATTCGGTCTTCTCCAGCATATACCTCTAAATGTGGAGTCCATCCGACGCGTGACATCACGTGAGCATCCGGATGAGGATTGGATTGCATTTCACGCTGTACACATTGAGAGGTGGTCTGAGAGGCTAGATCACATTGTTGATCAGCTCCCGGCTGCTGGTGAGGACCCACTGCATGCGGCATCCATATACATGCAATGGTACTGGACGATTACGAGGAGATGGATATATCGTCCAGTACAGCGTCCTCCGCTGACTTTTCATCCCCGTGGGCATATCGAGAGGGCAATGGTATAATAATTTATATATATATATTTAACATATTTTGTATATTTAATATAAATTTAATTTGTAAATAGAAATGCAGGCCGACACACTACGACAGATAGATACTACTATAGGCCAGTTATTGCATGATCGTCCGTCGCCTACGAGGATATTCGGGACTCTGACAGATATGCGCGAGCATATTCATATGGTACTGCAAAATGTACCGTCGGTACCTACTGTTAGAGTTTCTGAGGGACGAGGTGATTATGCTCACGCATCGTCCTCGAGTCATCAGATACCTTTATATCACCAGAAATTTCAAATTAAGTCTTCAAATTCAAATTAACTAACTATTTACGCCATTTCATGTGCCACGATCTCCATCTCCTCCTATTCAGGCCCCTACGACATTTCCCTCGACGTCAGAGTCGCTCCCGCCTCCTGTATCACGGACATCTTTTGCATCGACATATTCACGTCGTCGTCCCTCGTCATCATGGCCACAGAAGATCTAGCATATTCCTGAGCATGATGAGGGTGGTATTATCGAGGAGCTCGATCAGTTGGCAGCGGTCGAACATCTTGATGATATGCCGATTATCGAGCTTGTTGTTCCTCGTGGGCGTGGGCGTGGACGCAGGCGTGGCCGAGGTCGAGGGAGAGGACAAGCTCAAAATTGAGTTTTAGCTCAATTTTGAGTTTGAGGGTGTATTATTAACATTTTTGTGATTATATTTTTTTGTTGTTACTCAACTGTTATATCTGAATGTTGTGAAATTGTTCCACATAATTTTTGAATTTTTTAGCTCAATATCTAGATGTTGTGACACTTGTTGTACTTTTCCATTCTGTTATGAAACTTGTTGTGCAAATTTTATTTTTTTGAGTTGAAAAAAAAATCTTGTCTTTACTGTGGTTAAAGGCGCTGAACCATTCAGCGCCTTTAACATTGATGCTAAAGGCACTGAATGGTTCAGCGCCTTTAGCATCAATGTTAAAGGCGCTGAATGGTTCAGCGCCTTTAACATTGATGTTAAAGACGCTGAATGGTTCAGCGGCATTAGCACTTATATCTGAGGACTTAACCAATTTTCGTAAAAATTGGCGCCTTCAGCATATATGCAGAAGGCGCTGAATGAATCAGCGCCTTCAGCATATTTGCTCAAGGCGCTGAAGCGCCTTCCCTTCTGGCAAAAGTAGGGTTAGTTTTACAAAAAAAAAAATTCAAAGGATCATTATGCAAATTTTAAAAAATTTCCGGGTTATTTTAAAAAAAAGTCCACCCAAATGATTGAAAGCATCAGTTCAAGTGCACCAAGCTGTTAAACCAAAAGCAAAGACTCATATGATTAGGAATACCTATTTGGAGCACTGCGTTGGTATTGTTTACGCCCTGTTTAGAGATAAACACTTGATCATCAATTATGAGGGAATCCAAGAAAATTGTTGATTAACCTAGCAACTGGCACAGCATCTCCAGGCATGTAAGGAACGAGAGATTCCAAATCCATGGCGTCGATGATCTCGCAGTGTCTGGGGGCAGGTGCAGAAGAGGTGCTTCCGGTCTGCAAGCTCCTCCGCTAACTCGCTCTGGTGGTTGTCTATCAAATCCTCATCCACTACCACAATTAATGGCTTACCCAACCACGACGTCTCGAATATGCTTCCTGAACCTGAAAAGCGGAAAATAAGAAGAAAAAAAGAAAAAGAAAAGACAAGACAAATAATGAATTGGGAAATTCTAGTTGCATGGTTTAGAGGAAAATAGGTATTATTAGCCCAGGTATCGACGGCAAAATGGAGATTGTACATTAAATTACAATCTTTCACTGCATTACGTTGTGCTCTGTCAACAAAGTAATATATGGTAGGGGCAAACAGCTCTCTTCCTCTGTGGGAAGATGCAAAATATGACATATGTAGAGAAGGATACTGCAAAAAAACTTTCATTTTTTGGTCGAATCATCTTTGTAAATACATTTAAATAGCCAGAGAAATATATGCTAATCCATTTAATCTCTAATCAATATTGGTTCCAAAGTGCGTCTAAAAATCAGAAGTCCATTAAAGGGGGCAAAAATGCTACCTATAAATTTCGCAAGTATATCCAATAAAGCAAAAAAAAAAAAAAAAAAAATGTTAACCTTCATGACTGATGATAACAGACGCCGATCACAGAAAATCAGCAATGCTTGGTGAGAAAGTGAAATAATCCACAGCAATCGATCCATCTTCTCCTGAAACCTGTTTTTCAGTATACCTATGAGAGCACTTGTTTCATATATAGCAATTAGAACCAAAAAACAATAATAATAATATATAGCATTACATTTGAATAATTTGTATTCCTCCCCATTTAGAAGAGTATAAATTACTTTAGATTGCGTACGGTAGTGAGTAGTGGGACAACAACATCAATTGTGTAACTTAAAAGAATGTTAAGTCCTCAAACAACAAAACAATAGTTCAAGTAAAGAGTAGCATGCCTATGCCAAAATTAAATACAACAATTTGCTTCTAATATAGTCAATTTAATACATCTCGGAAGACATTCAAACTCATAACCACAAAAAAAAAAAAAACTAAGACCACTATTATTCTAGCATCAAAATCTTCTACTGTGTAAGAAGATATGAATAAGAAGGCGACTGCAGTGCAGAAGATTCAATAAAGGCTGCAGGTTGGTGAAGTTTTAATGGCCGACTCCCGCAAGCTCTTTCTCTGCAGTAGATAACACCAGCTTTTGAGGCTGCAATTTGAAAGAAACTTGTTACATAGGATTTTCCTCCAATAAACTTGCTTGATAAATGTACTTCCCTATTTACTATGGATGCATGTTTGGTACCCAAGAATAGACTCAGTTAAAACAACATAAGAGAGCAATGCTAGGGTTGACAGAGGGTTTAGCGACTTAGAGGTACTGGGAGTTGCGAGAGGTTGAACTTATGGAATCAACTGGAAACTGAGTAGTAGCGGGATGCGAGAACGCTATTGCACATCATATTGTTTAAAAATAAACCAAATTAATTTCCTCTCCTCCGATGTCATTATCCCATCTTTTCTTGTACAATTCAATCTCATATGCCAAATGAGGTTTATATTTACATTTGTATATCAAATTATATGCATATGGTTTGCTTAGATGACGAGAAAGTTCTCCACCCATGCAAGGTAATGCAACTTCTAAATTAAAATTATATATGCAAACACCCCTCGAGCAATTACACTTCTATAAAAAGCCTCTGAATTCTACTTTCAAATCTCCTCTCTTCATGTAGTAATACAATAATAAGGAAACAACATTGGTTTTCTAAGGATTTTTTATCTTGTGTCTTCAACTTGTGTAGCAGAAACAGCCATAACAGCACTCTCAATGCAGCTATTAGAGCTTTATTAATGCTGTAATATTCTCCTATTTTGAGGCTTTCTCCTGCTTTGATCATTACAGAAAGCAAGTTACCTTTCAAAGTGGAATGCAAAACTGACTTTGTTCCAACGAAAAGACCTATTGCACTACGAAATTACGTTTAAGGACGATATGAAAACAGAGGAGTTTAGCATCCATTTTTAGAATTTTGGAAGTTCGAGAGATACAATTATACATCTAACTTTTAAGAGCCACGTAACAACTAAAAGCATATCTATTTTGTAATTATATTGCAACTTTGAAAACAAAGGAAAAGGAAAGTGGTTGTCATAGACATCCAAAGGCCATATGAAAGAGAAAAAGTTAAATACTAACCTCAGCCAAATCCACTTCGTGCTTTGGAATAAATGCAGTATCCACTTTTCCATTTCTAAAGTCCTGCAATTTTCACAATAATATGTTTTTTACAAAAAAATGAGTTAAAAGTAAGGAATTAAGTGCCGCCAGTGCCGCGGCGGCACATACCGTGCCCCTCAAAGAGGGGCACGGTACAGGGGGGGGGTCTCGCACCCCCCCCCCAGTCTCGAGCGATAACCAAGGGTATCGCTCGAGACAGAGCGATACCCTGTTGGGTATCGCGTGCCGTGCCGAGTGGCACGGCAGTTTTCCTTCTTTTTTTTTCTTTTTTTTTTTTAATCACATGCGTAGAGTATTTTTTTTTATTATTTTTTTTTAAAAATCACATATTGTACGGTACATATTTTTTATTTTTTTGTTTTATCTTTAAGAGATTTGGATTATTTTACTAACTAATTTAGGTTGTTAGTAAATGTGAATATTTTTAAGAGATTTAGATTATTATTATTTACTAACTAATATAAAAAGTAAAGAGATAAGATAAAATAAGAATGTGGTTATAAATCAAATTTTTAAAAGATTTAAGTTGTTATTATTTCTAACTAATAGCAATCTAAATCTTTTAACGATTTAGGTTTTATAATTAAAAATATTTTTTATCTCTTTTCCCTCTTATATTAGTTAATGAATAATAACAATCTAAAGATTTTAAAAATCTAATCGGTACCCACATTCTCATTTTATCTTATCTTTCTACAATAACAACCTAAATCTTTTAAAAATCTGACTCGTACCCACATTCCCATTTTATTCACGTATCTCTCTGTAATTTTGTTTGAAATTAACTTAATCCTGAAAATTAATTTACGTATCTCTCTGTAATTTTGTTTGAAATGAACTTAATCATGAAAAGTATAGCTAAAGGCGGTCCACCGTCTTTAGAAGGCGGTTGTGGTGGCCCAGGTTTCCATGCACCCTTTTTCCAGTGAATCCACTATTTAGAACACCTAGTGTTGGTGTATTTGGCCCATGGTGCATCAAAGGGATGCCACAGATGGACCCTGTGAGTTATCTTTAGCTGTGTTGGCTTTCGGATGCATTTGCCGAAATTTTGAAAAGGTTTTAGGCCAAACAGAGGATGGAAATGGATTCAGCACGGAAAAACGCTTGAAAACGACTATTTGCTTGTTTGATTCTGAGTCCGGATGCCCAAAAAGGGACTCCCGGAAGTTTTTATTGGCTTTTGGTGCATGGGAGGGGCCGTGGACCGCCGGCATGCCACGTGGCGGCTTGTCATTGGCCGGTTCACGACGCTCGGTCCACAGAGCGCCGCGGCAGGGTGCACGGACCCGGCGCAGGGACACGTGGCGCCGCCTGATTGGCGGGCTCTTGATGCGCGGTCTACCCAATTGGCGCGACGGTGCATAGACCAGGGCGGGGGACGCGTGGCAGCCCCCGGTTGGTCGGTGCACGCGGCGCGGTCCACGGAACCCGAATTAGGGTGCGTGGACCGGGTGCACGAGACACGCGTCGAAGCGTCATTGGCTGGCTCATCGGACGCGGCGCACGGAGGAGTGGGACCCCGCCTCGGGGCGCGTGCGCGTCAGGGCGCCAGGCGGCGCGACAGTGCCGCACGTGGGCACTGTCGCAGGGACGCGTGGCGCCCGCTCATTGGCGGGCGCCAACCACCCCTTTGACCGGGTGGGGGCCACGTGGCCGCAGCGGAGTGGCCCACACGGCTGTTGCCTGTTTGCTGGGCCGCGTGGCAGCACAGGGCGGTTTCGGGCAGCGCACAGTGTTGGGCCAGGCCCAACACTGTAGCAGCCCGAAACTTCTCATTCGCCCGAAAGTTGGGACCCGTTCGGTATTTTTTGAAATATTTTCTGGGGCCTACAAATAGCCCGAGCTCTCCTCACCTTGGGTTTTTTGGCATTTCCGAGCCATTTCTCACTGTGGTTTCTTCAGAGGAGTTCATCCCCGAGTTGTGCTGCACCCATCTGCGGAGTTTGGAGATTTTACGTGGCACGGTTTTCGAGATTCCCATTTTCTTGGCGCGTCGCGACGTTCTTTCGCCGGTGTTTCTTCCGTCGCGTTTCGGTGCACGAGCTCCCCCGGCCCACTCTGACCATCTTTTCGAGCGATTTCTTCGCCGTTGGATCCGCGACAGGTAAGGCTACGATTTTGGTGTGTTCTGCTTTTCCTCGTTTCGCGCTTTTTGAGGAGCTTTTCCATGCTCACTAGGACATTGGTTTTCTGTGAGGATTTGTGAGGACAGCAGGTTGACTCGAGGAGATCTCCGCGCACGAGCGTCGGATCAAGGCGAGCCTTTACACTTTTTTCATCTACTCGACGCGAGGATCATCACTGTATTTTTCTTGGATTTTTTCGAGACCTTCCCGGAGGTATACTTTTCCCCTTTTATCTATGCAAGATTTTACAGTTGTGTGGTTGTATGTTTTTGCGCGCCTGTACTGTGGAATTTGTAACTTGTCCTACGGGGCTCGGATTTGGGCGTGCAGGTACCCGTTTCGAAGGTCTCGACGCGAGGATCACTGTGGTATTTTTATTGGATTTTTCTGGGCATTTTCAGAAGGTGAAAAAGGCGTATCTTTGGGACTGATTTTCAGTGTGTTTGTGCGTGGTTAATTTTGGGAATTTAAGTGTAACTGTGAACTTTGTGTTGTACCCAGGCGAGTTTGCGGGTATTGCTGGACCCGTTGGAGTTGGAGATTTGCATTTTCGGGTATTTTCAGCTGTGGGACTTGGACAGTTCAGCTCTTCAGGTGGGTGGCCCGTTTCCAAGATCCTCGGATTGCACATTAATTCTATATGTGTAGGAACAAGCATGATAGGAATGTGTGTTGTTAGCATGCTAGTCAGTGAAAATTGATATTCCTGTTAAATTCTGATGACCTTGTGATGCTTTATTTCCTACAACTTGTCATTTATTGATATCTTTGGGACTTGACCTAGCACCCCCGCCATATGCAGCATGTTCAGCCAGACTGTAGAAAACTCCAACTTGGGCTAGGTTTTTACTGCTCTAGACATCCCCACATCATTGTTCTATATTGCACTCTGGACTTAGAGTTTTCCTCGCCCGAGTAGTGGGCCGAGAGGTCGGGTTGTTGTGGGATGCATTTACACTCGTGTCTGGGGACCAAGTGGAGTCTGATAGCAGTCTGTAGATCTGGGTTCTTTGGGAGCTGTCAGAGTGACAGTGGGTCTCGGCTGTGTAGTTTTCCAGCCTGTGAGTGAGACAGTGTTCTGTTGGTTACAGCCGATCTTGTTGATCGAGGATTTGGATTATAGCCTGCATGAGCCACATTTGAGCTCGACAGAGATGCGCGGATACTTTACTCGTTGGGGTCTCGCCCCTCGAGTGCCACTCCGGAGTTGGGCCTGATACTTCTAACGCGACTTGTCAACGCATTTGTCCCTTTGGCTGGGCCAGTTTTGGCAGTCACGGACACCGTCCCTCTGGCTGGGCCAGTTTTGGCAGTTACGGGCGCCCTACGTAAGTCCGGTCCTCCGGGATGTAACGGCAGTAGGTAGGCGCAGGTTTGACTGGACCCGAGGAGGCAGTCAGTTTAGATTGGGTGATCTGAGTTGAGAGCTAGTTGTAGCATTGTGTTCTTTCTGTTCCACTCTTGAGCATCTAGATAGAGGCATAGTAGCTGTAGAGTTTACTTTTCCGGCTTTTCCTTACAGCACTGCATATGTTACTTTATGCCTCTAGTAGACTTAGTGGGCAGACCGTCGGGCTTGTTGGCGGCACCCACTGAGAACTACTGTGGGATGTAGTTCTCACACCCGTCATGGTGTCTTTTCCCCAGAGACTTCTACTCCTGTTCCTGCTGCTCCAGTTGCTGATCCGGCTGACCGAGGTAAGGGAGTCGCGAGATAGATTCATTCCAATCTTCCTCTGAGAGAGAGAGAGTAGATGTACCCCTTACCAGTTTTTGAGAGTTCATGTTGAGTGACACTTGTAGTGAGGTATCGAGTTGTACCTTCCCTTTACTGCTGAGAGAGAGACTTATGTATTTTGGTGAGGTTGGTTTGTATTATTGGAGTTGTAGTTGTATTTATTTATCTTTTATTTCTGCTTTTTTCTTTTCAGCTCTGATATCTGTTAGTGCAGATGATTCTTTTGCAGGTTAGTCGCTACGTCTATACGGGGCTTCCCGTATGGGCGGCGGATCTGTTGGCGAGCCCGGGTCGCAGTTTCGACCCCGGGGCGTGACAGCGGTGACCCTTCTGTATGTGGCGCTAATATGGCAAGCTGATATGGCAAAAATAGGATTAGTTTTACAAATAAAATTTTGATAAGATTATTTCGCAAATTATAAAATTTTAGAGAGTTATTTTGAAAAAAAACTCCATTGTACTTTATATATAAAAAAAAATATCAATATATTAATTGGTGAGTATAGTAAGGTATATATAGCCAATATTCATAATTTTTTGACTAAACATTTCAAAACAATATTATAAGAGCTTATTGGGAACAAAAAAAATAAAAAAAAAAAAAACGTGCCAGAGCGTGCCACTGGGAGGTCATGCGTATCCATCGGCACACAAGCGTGCCACGTGTCGGCACCCAAGCGTGCCGGTACCGTACCGTGCCAGGCGGCGAGCGGCACGCCCCCGTGCCACGGCACTTCGAACATTGGTTAAAAGTTAAAATTTTGAAAATGACATTCTTTGCAAGTTAATGAGACTAAGTGTAATCTTTGTGACATCGATATTCATTACCTCAATGTCAAGAATTAGCTTATGGTATTCAATAGTTGTAGGGATCCCTGTATAAGGAAAAAAGTTGATCATTAGCTATAATGTATGTATAACGAGAGAAAATAAGATAAAATTGATCGGTAATATTTTGTTATTATTCTATAACAGCATATACCTAATTCAATGCTTCATAGTTTGAAAAAAAACTATCAGCTTTAGTTAGTTGCAAGAATATTGAATTTCTTTAAAAGGTAAGAGATAAGGAAATAATAGTTATTAATGGTATATTGTACGAAAAAAATCCTACATCTTAAAGGTACATGATGAAAAATTGTTCCACTAGCACAGTCATGCAAAATATTGCATAAGTGATAATATTAAGCCAACGGAAAAGAAAAGAGATATGATGAAAGAATTAGCAAACATCTTTCAAAGTATATAAACTAGGTGGAAGTGAATTATAAATATTTGATAGATCATAAGGTACAGAAAGTAAACAACAGAGAGAGAGGAAATCTGAAAGCCCAGAGCTATTTCATAAATCTTGAATAAATTATGAGTAGCCATATTTTCCAAAGAAATTTGTGTCAGAGAGTTCTAAAACCCAAAGAAAAATAAAAAATACATCGATAGTCATCTAACCTGTAACGATGGTGTCATCAAGAGCTCTTTTCATTCGCTCTATTGCTTTCTCCCTTGTTGGGGCCCACACAATAAGCTAAAAAAAGGAAGAATTTAGAGCTTTCCACCCATAGATCAGATTTTACAAATTAACCCACTAAAAACTGTCATGAACTGAGATATACTAAAGAAATTAATCTGAGCATACAGATGAAAATTGAGGTCGCTTAGTAGATCAGTAATTTACAATTTATACATGCTAAGCAAGAAATTAACTTGCTTACTTTTCCCAAGAGTGAGTCATAGCTTGGGGGAACCACATAGCCCGGATAAACATGACTATCCATTCTAACAAATGGACCTCCTGACGGCAAGTATGCAGTAATCTTTCCTGCAATTCTCAACAAGTATTATCATTATGAGGGCTCTACTATTAAGAGGGCTCTAAAATAGTTGACATAAAAAACCATCTCAAGTCAAGAATGAGAAGAAACCATAAAGATACTGACAAAGCATAGATGAATAGAGGATGTAACATAGAAAAAATATTCAAGATATATACATATATTCTACTACACTATCATCCAAGAATTGGATGATCCCCCGACTATCGGGTATTTTTGTAAGAAATTGCCCTTTGAGAGGAATATTTAGAAACTCAGGTTTCAAAGATGTAAAAATATGCAGATTATTTTGCAGGAATTGGTAATGCATAACTCCCAATAACATATAATTAGATATCCTACACCATTAGCATAATTATTAGTCATGATTACCCTGAAGTTCCCGAGGAAGGGTAGGACGAACAAAATAATTCAGAAAGAAAATAGAAGATAATAAGAAAAATGCTAAAATTGAAATTTCCTTATTTTTCAAAGTAAAAACCAAATGAAGGGAGAAAGTACCAGGTCCAGGGCGAAATACTTTAAAGGCATCTTCGGCATTGATGCGGCACTCAATCGAATGCCCTCTCAAAACAATGTCCTCCTGAGAATAGTAGTTCTACTAACTTCCAACTAGTAACTTCATTACTTAATAATGAATTTGAGAACCGAAGTTGTACCTGTTTGTATGTAAGCCTCTCTCCAAGAGCCACACGAATTTGTTCCTCAATCAAATCAGTCGAAGATATCATTTCGGTTACAGGGTGCTCCACCTAATTTTCCATGCCCAAATATAAGAAATACATATATGAAGAAATAAATAAATAATATGTTCACAAATTTTAATGGCTTTGCTAGACTTTGGAAAATGATAAGCAGATGAATAAAATTTGTACCTGGATCCTCGTGTTCATTTCCATGAAGTAAAAGGAACCTCTTTCATCTAAGAGAAATTCCACAGTGCCAACACCAATATAGCCTATGGATGCTGCTGCAGCAACTGCGGCATCACCCATCGCTTTTCGAAGTTCTGGGGTCAAGGCAGGAGAGGGAGCTTCTTCTAAAAGTTTCTGATTCCTCCTCTGCAAAAGAAGTCATGATAGAAGGGTTTATCATCAAAAGATACACCAACAATCAATAAGTGAAAAGGCAGAGTGAGTGTAATCATAATTCATGTTAAGAGAATTTGTCCTACGACATCTACCAACTAATAAATTGACTACGATCAACACATATGAAAATTTGGGAGTGGGTGTAACAAGATAAAAGCAGTAGTGATAGGCTACCTGAATGCTGCAATCACGCTCGCCAAAGTGAACGACATTTCCATACTTGTCCGCAAGAACCTATTATGAGCAAATACGATTAACATGCATAATACACCTATAAATTTTTTAATTATCCATTTCAAATTATTGTTACAATAATAATTGGGGTTAGTTTCAAGAACACAGTTAGAAACTTCTCTAATATACTAATTTTTGAGTTTTCACCGAATAAGAAGTATGATTAGTTTACCTGGAATTCAATATGCCTTGGATTCTTGATGTACTTCTCTAAATAAACTCCATCATTACCAAATGCAGCTGCTGCTTCACTCTTTGCTTGCTGCATATAGCAGAGAGCTTTGGTCAGAAAACAACCGAAAAGGTCAAATTTCCAGAAGTTAAGAAATGTTTGAGTGGTAATGAACACCATCAACTCTGTGAATTGAACAACCAAGTCTTAGTCTCCCTTTATTCATTCATGCATTGAGTAAGATATAGCAATGTCAAAACACAAAGATGCAGTAGACCCAAGTTCAGCTAATAAGAATTTCCAAACAAAATACTGTTTGGAAGATGCCACTAAACTCATAAGGTAGGACCAACGAAAAAGGAACTATATTAGCAAATACCATCCTAAAATGGTTTTTGCATGCTATGTACCTGAAGAAGCTTTACAAATTCATCAGGCTCGTTAGCTAGACGCATTCCACGTCCTCCGCCACCAGCGGTTGCCTATCAAAAATATAAAGAAGAAAAATCATAAAATGTCGAAAAATATTTAAGCACAGAAGATATACCGGCAAACAAATGTTATCACTAGTTTCTGAAATACTTTTCTAATGTATAATGGCACACAAAAGTTATATGTAAGTTGACTAGCATCACAGGAAGCAAAGAAAAAAATGGGCATCCATGCTATAGAAAATTACGCTGCAATAGTCTACTATTTTTAGATTGATATTGTGAAAATTTTGGGCGTGAAGTAAGAGATAAGAATGCAAAAGCTTTTGATAATATATAAGCAAAAGATAATGTCATTTTACATTGAAACTCTTCGATTTGCAACATTTGTTGATTTCTACTAGTATGAGGAGAACTTTCCGTAGTCATTTCTTTTATATATACATATATATAGAGTAGAGCTTATATGCTTTCAAAAGCACAAGACAATCCATACTTCTAAATTTTTTACCATTGGATTTGTATTGGGATTTGTGCTTTTTACTTTATCTTTCTCTCTTTTTAGTTGACTTTACAAAAGCACAAATCCCAATACAAATCCAATGGTAAAAAATTCACAAGCATGGATTGTCTTGTGCTTTTAAAAACATTTAAGCTCTACTATATATATATATATATATATATATATATATATATATATATATATAGAGAGAGAGAGAGAGAGAGAGAGAGAGAGAGAGAGAGAGAGAGAGAGAGAGTCCGACTACTATGCTATCGATAGTACCAAGCATTTGGTGCTATCAAGTTTTCTACCCTTAGATCAACCCCTTTGATTATTTTCATTCGTTAGATTTTACTATTTCCCCAACCATCCATTAAACCCAAATAGCCTACTATCATCTTAATCACACATCATTTAATTTAACGGTTAAAAACTTAATAGCATCAATGACTTGGTGCTATTAATAGCATTCCAGACTAGCTCTATATATATATATATATATATATATATATATATATATATATATATATATATATATATATATATATATATATATATATATATATAACACCACTGTTTATACAAGGGCGAGGAACAGCTTGATACCTTGATCATCACGGGAAAAGCAATCTCGTGGGCAAGCTTGACAGCCTCCTCTGTGGACTGCAAATTTCAGGTAGGACAAGTTTACGGAACTAAAGAGTATAATATAGGCACTTATACCAAGACCACACGAAAACTTCTTATAGCAACTCCATCCTCCTAAATTTGTTATTTACCTGCAATAATCCTTCACTCCCAGGTACAGTCGGGACTCCTGCTTTCTTCATTATTTCTCTTGCTGTAGATTTGTCACCCATAACCCTAATGCTATCCGGCTGGGTAAGAACGAAAAAGGAAAAAATTAATTTCATGTTTCAGAAAAACATTTGATCTTCAACGATTCAAAGCCTGCAGAAGAAACAATTCACTACACTCTTGGAAAATCTCTGAAATGAACAAATATCTATGCCAAAGATAACAAGACAAATTTACAGCAGCACACAATTACTACGTGTTCAAAGCAGGAATAGTGCAAAAAGTTTACAATTTTTTAAACAAGTAGAGGCAAACAGTACAACGACTAAAACTTCTAGGTTAGCCTAGACATCAAGATGAATAGTACTTAGAAGGGCGATTTGATAAGAGAAAAGAAATCCCAAAGAAATGCTTCTCTCCCTCTTTTCAGCATCTTTGGAATGAATTTAACTGGGAGAAAGTGTATGGCAAGCACCTATTTCAAAAAATATGTGTTTGTGAATTTCAAGCATGGGCATGATGTCTTACAATTTAATAAAGCACTAAAAACATCAAACGACCTGCTAGTCCTAGATAGATGAAATATTGAACTGTAAATTCTTTATGCACCTTGAGATCCAACTTACAAGATTGCAGAGTATTCAAAACTTAATTTTCTCCCTTATTTTAAAATTAAATCTTTTGACAATATACAAAAGCAAAAAGTTGGTATAACTCTAATTACCGAGAGTGATATTTTTCAAAGGAGATTTGTGCATATAGGTTGCTTACATTAGGCCCGATAAAGTTGATCCCATGCTCTTTGCATATATCAACAAAACCAGCATTTTCAGCCAGAAAACCGTAACCTGGATGCAACATTGTGCATCCCCGGCTAACAGCAGCTGATAAAACATTTGGAATGAACAAATACCTGTCAAAGAAAGGAATATCAGATAAAACGTTTTCTATAGTTTAATAAGTTATTAAAATGTAGACAAGCTGCAAAGGAATACAACACCAGCTGATACTTTTATGTATACAATTCCAAGAAAAAAAAGAATGTTGAGGAGGAAAAGAAGGTCAACTATATTAAGGGCTTATTTGGCTAGGCCAGAGCTTCGAGAAAAATATTGTTTAAGTAGAGTTGTTCAAAGAAGTACGGACAATATTTGTGTTAAAATCTTCCTCAATAGCTACCAAGCTGCAGCAAAAGCAAAAGGTCAATGTCGGAGCTTCCGCTTTTTGAGCTCAAAAGCTCATTTCAACTGCCCACTACAACTAAAATTCCAGGCATTATTTTTGCAAAATGCTTAGCTCCTACTTACCGGGATAGACAATTTTCTCAAAAAGCCAGGCCGGATAGGTGCTAATTAGTTTTTATTCGCATATTTTCGCTGACAAAATGAGAAGCATCACTTACGATTGACTGCTCGGTGCTTCGCCAATGCAAACAGCTTCATCTACAAGCTTTACATGAAGTGCATCCTCATCTATTGTTGAGTGAACTGCAACACACGGAATCCCCATCTCGTGAGCAGTGCGAATCACTCGGACTGCGATTTCACCTCGATTTGCTATAAGTATCTTCTCATTCCTGCAAGTCGCACTAAGAGCTCCTCCACATCTTCTCGACTTAGTGGTCGTTCCGGAAGCCCTTTGTCTAGGAAGGCTTATCTTGAGAAAGTTTGGAGAGTTTCCTACCATCAAGCTGCATTGTGAGCTCCTAATTCCTCTAGCAGGTTTGACGAATAATCCCTTTTTCACAAAAACACCATGAAGTTAGACCCACAAAAGAAAATAGAACGAATAGTAAACTATAAATCACCAATCTAACGCTACTTGAGAGAAATTCCAAAGATAAAGAAAGTACTGAACAAAAATGAAGCTGCAGCTCTTCATGACATCATAATAAAGGACAGCAAATATTGTAACCAAAGATTTACGGTTTATCAACATTTTTCCCTCTAGCCACCTAGACCCATTTCCAGATCATTTTATGGGTTTTCTGATCTTGGATATCTAAAAGCTAATAAATTCATGAAATTAATTTATTAAGAGCACGAACAAAGAATACAGTTAACACAACGAGAAAAGTTCTCAAAAGCACAACCCATAGAAATCTATAGTTTTCCAGCTGGTTATGTCAGAAAAGGCCAGTTTCTACCTTTCACATGATAATCAAAAAGCGTATATATACTACGAATATATGAAACTACGAAAAAGATAATAATAAAGATCCAATTGGAGAGGAAAACAAAAGAAATTCAGCGCTTACATAGGTAGCCAACGAATACTAAGAACTAAGGAATGATGCATCAATGTAATTTAACTTCCAATCCACGAGCAGCATTTCTCACTGTTCCTTAAATCAACTCGAATTTTGCAGCACTTATATCCAAATCAATCAAATCTTTAAGCATTTTAACTCAAGCAGCAGAGAGAAACCGATATGAGACATATATGCCTTCTGACATGTACGCCAAATCTTAAACCAGATCTTTCCCCAAATCACCATTTGAAGCTCTCAACCACAATAGCATGCACAATTAACTCAAATTCCAATTCATGCTCACTAAAATCACTTTGCGCACCAAATAAATTAACTGAACTAGCTGAATCTGAGTAATTAAGCATCACTTACAGAGGGGGAGCAAGCGGATTTGCACATGAGCAGCGCATCCATAGTGGAACAAGCCCTAAAATCATCAAAAAGAAGCCAAAACCAGTCAAAACAAAACAAAACAAAACATCATACTCGATCCATTTTAGCGATTAAAAATGCGATTAAAGAAGAGATTAAAGGGAACTGGACGAGGAGGAGAAAGAACCTGGGGAAATAGGGCGGAGAGAGAGAGTGTCAGGAGGAGAGAGAGAGGGAGGGGCGGAGATCATAGTTAATTAATTCGGATTCGGCGATAAAAATCGGTACGGGTATAATCGTAAATTCGTTGAAAAATTCGGTTAAAAAACGGTTCGTCAATCATTCGGATAAGCGATTTATACAAGAATTATATATTTACCAATTAAAAATTTGGGATAAAAAGTTCAGCTATTAAATTAAAAAAATTTCTCTAGATTTATTCTATAGTTATAATTTTAAGAATAATTTAATCACCCTACATTAGAAATAAAAAAAATATACATTCACGAAAAAAAGAAAAAAAAAATGAAAATACAACTCTAAGAGACTCCTTACAAAGAAAAAAAAAAAATGGCCAATGGTTGAAAGATTAGAAAGAAACTAGTTGGTAGACAAAAGAGAAAAATTAGATTAATTGAGAGAAAATATTAATTTCAGTATATTTTCACAAAACCTGTAACGATGGTGTCATCAAGAGCTCTTTTCATTCGCTCTATTGCTTTCTCCCCTTGTTGGGGCCCACACAATAAGCTAAAAAAAGGAAGAATTTAGAGCTTTCCACCCATAGATCAGATTTTACAAATTAACCCACTAAAAACTGTCATGAACTGAGATATACTAAAGAAATTAATCTGAGCATACAGATGAAAATTGAGGTCGCTTAGTAGATCAGTAATTTACAATTATACATGCTAAGCAAGAAATTAACTTGCTTACTTTTCCCAAGAGTGAGTCATAGCTTGGGGGAACCACATAGCCCGGATAAACATGACTATCCATTCTAACAAATGGACCTCCTGACGGCAAGTATGCAGTAATCTTTCCTGCAATTCTCAACAAGTATTATCATTATGAGGGCTCTACTATTAAGAGGGCTCTAAAATAGTTGACATAAAAAACCATCTCAAGTCAAGAATGAGAAGAAAACCATAAGATACTGACAAAGCATAGATGAATAGAGGATGTAACATAGAAAAAATATTCAAGATATATACATATATTCTACTACACTATCATCCAAGAATTGGATGATCCCCCGACTATCGGGTATTTTGTAAGAAATTGCCCTTTGAGAGGAATATTTAGAAACTCAGGTTTCAAAGATGTAAAAATATGCAGATTATTTTGCAGGAATTGGTAATGCATAACTCCCAATAACATATAATTAGATATCCTACACCATTAGCATAATTATTAGTCATGATACCCTGAAGTTCCCGAGGAAGGGTAGGACGAACAAAATAATTCAGAAGAAAATAGAAGATAATAAGAAAAATGCTAAAATTGAAATTTCCTTATTTTTCAAAGTAAAAACCAAATGAAGGGAGAAAGTACCAGGTCCAGGGCGAAATACTTAAAGGCATCTTCGGCATTGATGCGGCACTCAATCGAATGCCCTCTCAAAACAATGTCCTCCTGAGAATAGTAGTTCTACTAACTTCCAACTAGTAACTTCATTACTTAATAATGAATTTGAGAACCGAAGTTGTACCTGTTTGTATGTAAGCCTCTCTCCAAGAGCCACACGAATTTGTTCCTCAATCAAATCAGTCGAAGATATCATTTCGGTTACAGGGTGCTCCACCTAATTTCCATGCCCAATATAAGAAATACATATATGAAGAAATAAATAAATAATATGTTCACAAATTTTAATGGCTTTGCTAGACTTTGGAAAATGATAAGCAGATGAATAAATTTGTACCTGGATCCTCGTGTTCATTTCCATGAAGTAAAAGGAACCTCTTTCATCTAAGAGAAATTCCACAGTGCCAACACCAATATAGCCTATGGATGCTGCTGCAGCAACTGCGGCATCACCCATCGCTTTTCGAAGTTCTGGGGTCAAGGCAGGAGAGGGAGCTTCTTCTAAAAGTTTTTGATTCCTCCTCTGCAAAAGAAGTCATGATAGAAGGGTTTATCATCAAAAGATACACCAACAATCAATAAGTGAAAAGGCAGAGTGAGTGTAATCATAATTCATGTTAAGAGAATTTGTCCTACGACATCTACCAACTAATAAATTGACTACGATCAACACATATGAAAATTTGGGAGTGGGTGTAACAAGATAAAAGCAGTAGTGATAGGCTACCTGAATGCTGCAATCACGCTCGCCAAAGTGAACGACATTTCCATACTTGTCCGCAAGAACCTATTATGAGCAAATACGATTAACATGCATAATACACCTATAAATTTTTTAATTATCCATTTCAAATTATTGTTACAATAATAATTGGGGTTAGTTTCAAGAACACAGTTAGAAACTTCTCTAATATACTAATTTTTGAGTTTTCACCGAATAAGAAGTATGATTAGTTTACCTGGAATTCAATATGCCTTGGATTCTTGATGTACTTCTCTAAATAAACTCCATCATTACCAAATGCAGCTGCTGCTTCACTCTTTGCTTGCTGCATATAGCAGAGAGCTTTGGTCAGAAAACAACCGAAAAGGTCAAATTTCCAGAAGTTAAGAAATGTTTGAGTGGTAATGAACACCATCAACTCTGTGAATTGAACAACCAAGTCTTAGTCTCCCTTTATTCATTCATGCATTGAGTAAGATATAGCAATGTCAAAACACAAAGATGCAGTAGACCCAAGTTCAGCTAATAAGAATTTCCAAACAAAATACTGTTTGGAAGATGCCACTAAACTCATAAGGTAGGACCAACGAAAAAGGAACTATATTAGCAAATACCATCCTAAAATGGTTTTTGCATGCTATGTACCTGAAGAAGCTTTACAAATTCATCAGGCTCGTTAGCTAGACGCATTCCACGTCCTCCGCCACCAGCGGTTGCCTATCAAAAATATAAAGAAGAAAAATCATAAAATGTCGAAAAATATTTAAGCACAGAAGATATACCGGCAAACAAATGTTATCACTAGTTTCTGAAATACTTTTCTAATGTATAATGGCACACAAAGTTATATGTAAGTTGACTAGCATCACAGGAAGCAAAGAAAAAAATGGGCATCCATGCTATAGAAAATTACGCTGCAATAGTCTACTATTTTTAGATTGATATTGTGAAAATTTTGGGGCGTGGAAGTAAGAGATAAGAATGCAAAAGCTTTGATAATATATAAGCAAAAGATAATGTCATTTTACATTGAAACTCTTCGATTTGCAACATTTGTTGATTTCTACTAGTATGAGGAGAACTTTCCGTAGTCATTTCTTTTATATATACATATATATAGAGTAGAGCTTATATGCTTTCAAAAGCACAAGACAATCCATACTTCTAAATTTTTTACCATTGGATTTGTATTGGGATTTGTGCTTTTTACTTTATCTTTCTCTCTTTTTAGTTGACTTTACAAAGCACAAATCCCAATACA
This sequence comes from Tillandsia leiboldiana, assembly GCA_029204045.2. NCBI lineage: Eukaryota > Viridiplantae > Streptophyta > Magnoliopsida > Poales > Bromeliaceae > Tillandsia > Tillandsia leiboldiana. The sequence continues at coordinate 20,517,338 of CM055066.1, forward strand.
AATCCAATGGTAAAAAATTCACAAGCATGGAGTTGTCTTGTGCTTTTAAAAACATTTAAGCTCTACTATATATATATATATATATATATATATATATATATATATATATATATATAGAGAGAGAGAGAGAGAGAGAGAGAGAGAGAGAGAGAGAGAGAGAGAGAGAGAGAGAGAGTCCGACTACTATGCTATCGATAGTACCAAGCATTTGGTGCTATCAAGTTTTCTACCCTTAGATCAACCCCTTTGATTATTTCATTCGTTAGATTTTACTATTTCCCCAACCATCCATTAAACCAAATAGCCTACTATCATCTTAATCACACATCATTTAATTTAACGGTTAAAAACTTAATAGCATCAATGACTTGGTGCTATTAATAGCATTCCAGACTAGCTCTATATATATATATATATTATATATAACACCACTGTTTATACAAGGGCGAGGAACAGCTTGATACCTTGATCATCACGGGAAAAGCAATCTCGTGGGCAAGCTTGACAGCCTCCTCTGTGGACTGCAAATTTCAGGTAGGACAAGTTTACGGAACTAAAGAGTATAATATAGGCACTTATACCAAGACCACACGAAAACTTCTTATAGCAACTCCATCCTCCTAAATTTGTTATTTACCTGCAATAATCCTTCACTCCCAGGTACAGTCGGGACTCCTGCTTTCTTCATTATTTCTCTTGCTGTAGATTTGTCACCCATAACCCTAATGCTATCCGGCTGGGTAAGAACGAAAAAGGAAAAAATTAATTTCATGTTTCAGAAAAACATTTGATCTTCAACGATTCAAAGCCTGCAGAAGAAACAATTCACTACACTCTTGGAAAATCTCTGAAATGAACAAATATCTATGCCAAAGATAACAAGACAAATTTACAGCAGCACACAATTACTACGTGTTCAAAGCAGGAATAGTGCAAAAAGTTTACAATTTTTTAAACAAGTAGAGGCAAACAGTACAACGACTAAAACTTCTAGGTTAGCCTAGACATCAAGATGAATAGTACTTAGAAGGGCGATTTGATAAGAGAAAAGAAATCCCAAAGAAATGCTTCTCTCCCTCTTTTCAGCATCTTTGGAATGAATTTAACTGGGAGAAAGTGTATGGCAAGCACCTATTTCAAAAAATATGTGTTTGTGAATTTCAAGCATGGGCATGATGTCTTACAATTTAATAAAGCACTAAAAACATCAAACGACCTGCTAGTCCTAGATAGATGAAATATTGAACTGTAAATTCTTTATGCACCTTGAGATCCAACTTACAAGATTGCAGAGTATCAAAACTTAATTTTCTCCCTTATTTAAAATTAAATCTTTTGACAATATACAAAAGCAAAAAGTTGGTATAACTCTAATTACCGAGAGTGATATTTTTCAAAGGAGATTTGTGCATATAGGTTGCTTACATTAGGCCCGATAAAGTTGATCCCATGCTCTTTGCATATATCAACAAAACCAGCATTTTCAGCCAGAAAACCGTAACCTGGATGCAACATTGTGCATCCCCGGCTAACAGCAGCTGATAAAACATTTGGAATGAACAAATACCTGTCAAAGAAAGGAATATCAGATAAAACGTTTTCTATAGTTTAATAAGTTATTAAAATGTAGACAAGCTGCAAAGGAATACAACACCAGCTGATACTTTTATGTATACAATTCCAAGAAAAAAAAGAATGTTGAGGAGGAAAAGAAGGTCAACTATATTAAGGGCTTATTTGGCTAGGCCAGAGCTTCGAGAAAAATATTGTTTAAGTAGAGTTGTTCAAAGAAGTACGGACAATATTTGTGTTAAAATCTTCCTCAATAGCTACCAAGCTGCAGCAAAAGCAAAAGGTCAATGTCGGAGCTTCCGCTTTTTGAGCTCAAAAGCTCATTTCAACTGCCCACTACAACTAAAATTCCAGGCATTATTTTTGCAAAATGCTTAGCTCCTACTTACCGGGATAGACAATTTTCTCAAAAAGCCAGGCCGGATAGGTGCTAATTAGTTTTTATTCGCATATTTTCGCTGACAAAATGAGAAGCATCACTTACGATTGACTGCTCGGTGCTTCGCCAATGCAAACAGCTTCATCTACAAGCTTTACATGAAGTGCATCCTCATCTATTGTTGAGTGAACTGCAACACACGGAATCCCCATCTCGTGAGCAGTGCGAATCACTCGGACTGCGATTTCACCTCGATTTGCTATAAGTATCTTCTCATTCCTGCAAGTCGCACTAAGAGCTCCTCCACATCTTCTCGACTTAGTGGTCGTTCCGGAAGCCCTTTGTCTAGGAAGGCTTATCTTGAGAAAGTTTGGAGAGTTTCCTACCATCAAGCTGCATTGTGAGCTCCTAATTCCTCTAGCAGGTTTGACGAATAATCCCTTTTTCACAAAAACACCATGAAGTTAGACCCACAAAAGAAAATAGAACGAATAGTAAACTATAAATCACCAATCTAACGCTACTTGAGAGAAATTCCAAAGATAAAGAAAGTACTGAACAAAAATGAAGCTGCAGCTCTTCATGACATCATAATAAAGGACAGCAAATATTGTAACCAAAGATTTACGGTTTATCAACATTTTTCCCTCTAGCCACCTAGACCCATTTCCAGATCATTTTATGGGTTTTCTGATCTTGGATATCTAAAAGCTAATAAATTCATGAAATTAATTTATTAAGAGCACGAACAAAGAATACAGTTAACACAAACGAGAAAAGTTCTCAAAAGCACAACCCATAGAAATCTATAGTTTTCCAGCTGGTTATGTCAGAAAAGGCCAGTTTCTACCTTTCACATGATAATCAAAAAGCGTATATATACTACGAATATATGAAACTACGAAAAAGATAATAATAAAGATCCAATTGGAGAGGAAAACAAAAGAAATTCAGCGCTTACATAGGTAGCCAACGAATACTAAGAACTAAGGAATGATGCATCAATGTAATTTAACTTCCAATCCACGAGCAGCATTTCTCACTGTTCCTTAAATCAACTCGAATTTTGCAGCACTTATATCCAAATCAATCAAATCTTTAAGCATTTTAACTCAAGCAGCAGAGAAACCGATAGGAGACATATATGCCTTCTGACATGTACGCCAAATCTTAAACCAGATCTTTCCCCAAATCACCATTTGAAGCTCTCAACCACAATAGCATGCACAATTAACTCAAATTCCAATTCATGCTCACTAAAATCACTTTGCGCACCAAAATAAATTAACTGAACTAGCTGAATCTGAGTAATTAAGCATCACTTACAGAGGGGGAGCAAGCGGATTTGCACATGAGCAGCGCATCCATAGTGGAACAAGCCCTAAAATCATCAAAAAGAAGCCAAAACCAGTCAAAACAAAACAAAACAAAACATCATACTCGATCCATTTTAGCGATTAAAAATGCGATTAAAGAAGAGATTAAAGGGAACTGGACGAGGAGGAGAAAGAACCTGGGGAAATAGGGCGGAGAGAGAGAGTGTCAGGAGGAGAGAGAGAGGGAGGGGCGGAGATCATAGTTAATTAATTCGGATTCGGCGATAAAAATCGGTACGGGTATAATCGTAAATTCGTTGAAAAATTCGGTTAAAAAACGGTTCGTCAATCATTCGGATAAGCGATTTATACAAGAATTATATATTTACCAATTAAAAATTTGGGATAAAAAGTTCAGCTATTAAATTAAAAAAATTTCTCTAGATTTATTCTATAGATATAATTTTTAAGAATAATTTAATCACCCTACATTAGAAATAAAAAAAATATACATTCACGAAAAAAAGAAAAAAAAATGAAAATACAACTCTAAGAGACTCCTTACAAAGAAAAAAAAAAATGGCCAATGGTTGAAAGATTAGAAAGAAACTAGTTGGTAGACAAAAGAGAAAAATTAGATTAATTGAGAGAAAATATTAATTTCAGTATATTTTCACAAAAACCCTGTGAAATTCAGCGCCTTCTGCACATATGCTGAAAGCGCTAAGGACTTAGCCAATTTTCGCAAAAATTAGCTAAGTCCTCAGATATAAGTGCTAAAGGCGCTGAATCATTCAGCGCCTTTAACAAGGCGCTGAACCATTCAGCGCCTTCTTCTCGAATAAAACCCCCCGTGCGGACTACAGTGCCCTCACTTTCTCTCTTCAATCCCGTAGAATTCTCTCTTCTCTCCCCCTCTCCCGCACAGTGCCGAAGTAGGAGCAGATTATCGTCGTCGCCGTCACCGTCGCTGAGAGGAAGCCCATTGTCGCCGTCGCCGGCGCCGTCTCTCTCGCTCTCTAGATCTCTCACTGTGAGCCTATCTCCCTCTCTCTCCATCTCTCCCTCTCCCTCTCTCTCTCTCTCTCCCTCTCCCTCTCTGTCTCACTGTGAGAGAGGGATCTCTCACAGAGAGGGATCTCTCACAGTGAGATCGCTCACTGTGAGAGATCCCCACATAGTGAGATCGCTCACTGTGAGATAGCTCACAGTGAGCGATCCCCTCACTGTGAGGGATCCCTCACTGTGAGAGGGATCTCTCACAATGAGAGAGTTCTCTCACTGTGAGAGAACCTCACTGTGAGAGTTCTCTCAAAGTTAGAGATCCCTCACTGTGAGTCTCTCACAGCGAGGGATCTCTCACTGTGAGAGTGGTTTTACTGTGTCCGCGCGAGATCGCTCACTTTCGCCCTTAGCATTACCTTGCGAGATCTCACAGTGAGAGGTTTCACTGTCGCTCTCTTACTGTGAAGTTCAAATTAGTATTTTGAAGTGCTTAATTTTTTTTATAGTTAAAATGGTTGATCGTCGCATGTCACTAAGTATTTATTGGGATAGACAGTTAGTTATCGATGAGAATGATCCAAAATATATCGGCGGTCGAAAAAAATTAATCGCGATACGTTCCGATTCTGCATATACTAGTTTCGAGACGATAATGTATCGTTTAACAAATTGTACAAGAGAATAATTTCATTTAAAATTCACTATTCGTTGCCCCACTGTCGGTAATGAATATGTAGCTCACGAAATAGTAAATGATGAATCATTAGAGGGAATGATTGGATTGGTTGGAAATTTTGGTTGTATGGCGGTGTCAGTATACATTGAGAAAGAGCTACACCCGTCGGAGAATTTTGAACCGCAAGGTTAATACACTAGAATGCTCCACAATTATATTGATGTGGGTCCTTCCGCCAATGTAATGGGTGATCAAAATCTTCCAAGCGAAGTTGGTGTAAGAATGACAAAGTTAGTAAAATAACATAATAAATTGGTAATTTGTAATCTTTTTTAAGTGGATTTAATCATTATATATACTGCAGAGAAAGTGAGTATTTGCCTATTGAAAGTGTTGTACCTTGCTAGGTAAGTAGTGTGCCACCAACGACCACATGTGTACCACCTACGACTACATGTGTACTTTATGGCGTCTGGATCATAGGTAGCCCACCGATGGGATTTGTCGCTTTGGCCGTATTTTTTTGTCATTTGGATCTTCGATTCGTGGATTCGCACAATGTCGGTCGGTAGTGAGTATTGATGCACACATATGTACGACAAATAGGAAGGTCATGCTTTGATAGCGACGGCTGTAGATACAAATAATGGACTATATCCTTTGGCATTTGTAATTTGTGAGGGGGAAAATGGCGGGAGTTGGCGATGGTTTATGCAAAACATGCGTCAGTATGTTACCCGCGATAGAGCCATTTGTTTTATATATGATCGATTTTCTGGATTGAGGAAAATAGTGGTTACTATCTATCCTCCAGCACAGGATCACTCGCATCGTTGGTGTTTCGACACATGAAAGCAAATATGAATAAGCGCTTCAAAAATAAAACTTTGTTAGATAAATTTTGGCAGATCGGAATTGCTTCAACACCGACGGAATATAATCAGTTGAAGGAAGAATTAGATGCGTTGGATCACGATGCTTGGCAGTGGGTCCATGATCTTGATAGATATAAAGAGTACTGGGCAAAGGCATTTGATGGAGGCCGGCGGTTTGGATTGACGACTACTAATCTTTCTGTATCATTAAATGGGGTACTTAAAAGCAGTCGTGGTTTGCCTATCACGGCTTTTATTGCGGCTATATTTTATAAGCTTAATAAGTATTTTTTTGATCGTCGTGCTCACTGTGAAAGCATGACGGACGCGCTAACCCCTAAAACCAAAAGAATAATTACCGAAAGTATAGATACGGCGCGGGGACATCAGGTTGTACGATTTGGACTAATAGAATTTGATGTCAGTGCTGGAGATTTCGCCTTCAAAGTGATCGTGAATGGAACAAATGCAGAATGTTCATGTGGTGAATTTCATCTAACGGGAATATCTTGCTCGCATATCTTAGCAGTTTGTAGTACATCACATATGAGATTAGATTATCATATTTTTTGTTAAGTATGGTATAGTACGGACTGCTATCATGCGATGTACGCACCACATTTTCATCCTGTTCATGATAGATGGCACTGGCCACGACCCCAAGGTCCCCCGATTGTATCGCCTCCTATACGAAGGAAGAAAGGTCGTCCACGATCTACACGTATTCGTAAACAAGCTCACAAAATAGTAAGCTTGTCCACAAAATGTAAACAAGCAGGCCATCATAGGAGCACTTGTCCACAAAATGTACAAAGTGTGCAACAAGAACGTCGACGTATGACTTCCACAATTTTATTTTGTCTTAATATTTACCCTTTTTTAGCTATTATGTTACTAATATGTAGATTATATATTATAGATGGCAGATCATGAGGGCGCGGGACCAGTTGATCTGTCGGTCCTATCAGAACAGCATCTCCATAGGTCAGCATTTGTCAGGACTGAGGTAAGAGCTATAAAATTTTATTTTATATTTTATTGTAATACAAATAAACTGAATTGGTGTAAAAGCTACCTATATTTATTTTGGCATTACAGGGGTATCGTGCTGTGGAGTTCTCAGAGCATGGGTGCAAGCTCAACCGGTGGGAGCTTGACCATCCAGCTGTAGTAGATCTACTCCAATAGTCTGGATTTTACGGGGTAGCATGCCTGAGACGCGTGCAGCTGGATCAGGCTTTACTAGCCGCCCTTGCCGAGAGGTGGAGACCGGACACCCATACGTTCCACTTTCGCCATGGTGAGATGCCCATCACACTCCAAGATGTGGTGGTTATTTCAGGTCTCCGTGTCGACGGTCCACCAATGACGGGAACTTCACTTCAAGAGTGGGTGCCGATATGCGAGGCATTGTTGAGAGCAGTGCCTGACGAAATAAGCGAGTCGCAGATAAGCCTAACGTGGCTATATCATCAGTACAGCCATATACCTCTAGTTGCCCCTGCAGAAGTAGTGGCAGCTACAGCCCGTGCATATATGTTATATCAAATCGGGTGTAGTTTGTTTCCCAACCCCAATGGACACAAAGTTCACCTAAAGTGGCTATCACTTTTGACTGATTTTGATCTCTGCGGGGCTTATGCATGGGGTGCAACTGCCTTAGCATATATGTATCGAGCGCTAGGACTTGCCTCACTGTACGAGAAGGCCAAGTGTTGTTGTTTGGGACGCTATTGCAGATATAATATCTAATATTTTGATTTCATTATTATGTTAATATTGATATTTAATATTTTATTTATTATATTAAGTCGTTTGTGTTAATATATAGATTTGGGCTTGGGAGCATATTCATATCGGCCGACCTACAGGCGTCCTAGCGCTACCCGACATTGTAGATAGTGTAGCAGAAAATTGTGGCCTATCTAGATGACCATACAAGCATGCAAGTGTCCTCATGATGATAAAAGAAAGACAGATATCATTGTTCTTGCATCTACTAGAACATGATAACCCAAATTTAGTAAACAAACTCATAGGAAGGTTAAATGCTAACATGATACAAATCACTTTCCATATAAGCATGCAATATTGTCACGCCCCGGGGTCGAAACTGCGACCCGGGCTCGCTAACAGATCCGCCATCTGTACGGAAACTGCCGTACAGACGAAGCGTCTAGCCTGCAAAAGATGAAACTACAGCTACACAGATATCAGAGCGGATAAAAAGCTGTACTATAAAATTTCACAACTACAAAGTACAACAACACATAGCCTATCTCCCAAAAACAGATGATACAAATAGAAGTCCACCTATACAACATCTACGAATCCAAATGGGAGATAGCTAACAGGAAACATAACCAACTCCCACAATCCGGGATGGTACATCTACCTCTCTCTAAAGTACAATGCTGGTAGGGAACTATCACGCGACTCCCTGTCCTCGGTCCGTCCAATCAAGCCCAGCAGGAACGGAAGAAAGCCTCAGCAACCTGTCACCGACAGAGGGTGTGAGAACTACATCCTACAGTAGTTCTCAGTGGGTATCGCGTGCCGTGCCGAGTGGCACGGCAGTTTTCCTTCTTTTTTTTTCTTTTTTTTTTTTAATCACATGCGTAGAGTATTTTTTTTTATTATTTTTTTTAAAAAATCACATATTGTACGGTACATATTTTTTGTTTTTTTGTTTTATCTTTAAGAGATTTGGATTATTTTACTAACTAATTTAGGTTGTTAGTAAATGTGAATATTTTTAAGAGATTTAGATTATTATTATTTACTAACTAATATAAAAAGTAAAGAGATAAGATAAAATAAGAATGTGGTTATAAATCAAATTTTTAAAAGATTTAAGTTGTTATTATTTACTAACTAATAGCAATCTAAATCTTTTAAAGATTTAGGTTTTATAATTAAAAATATTTTTTATCTCTTTTCCCTCTTATATTAGTTAATGAATAATAACAATCTAAATATTTTAAAAATCTAATCGGTACCCACATTCTCATTTTATCTTATCTTTCTACAATAACAACCTAAATCTTTTAAAAATCTGACTCGTACCCACATTCCCATTTTATTTACGTATCTCTCTGTAATTTTGTTTGAAATTAACTTAATCCTGAAAATTAATTTACGTATCTCTCTGTAATTTTGTTTGAAATGAACTTAATCATGAAAAGTATAGCTAAAGGCGGTCCACCGTCTTTAGAAGGCGGTTGTGGTGGCCCAGGTTTCCATGCACCCTTTTTCCAGTGAATCCACTGTTTAGAACACCTAGTGTTGGTGTATTTGGCCCATGGTGCATCAAAGGGATGCCACAGATGGACCCTGTGAGTTATCTTTAGCTGTGTTGGCTTTCGGCTGCATTTGCCGAAATTTTGAAAAGGTTTTAGGCCAAACAGAGGTTGGAAATGGATTCAGCACGGAAAAACACTTGAAAACGACTATTTGCTTGTTTGATTCTGAGTCCGGATGCCCAAAAAGGGACTCCCGGAAGTTTTTATTGGCTTTTGGTGCATGGGAGGGGCCGTGGACCGCCGGCATGCCACGTGGCGGCTTGTCATTGGCCGGTTCACGACGCTCGGTCCACAGAGCGCCGCGGCAGGGTGCACGGACCCGGCGCAGGGACACGTGGCGCCGCCTGATTGGCGGGCTCTTGATGCGCGGTCTACCCAATTGGCGCGACGGTGCATAGACCAGGGCGGGGGACGCGTGGCAGCCCCCGGTTGGTCGGTGCACGCGGCGCGGTCCACGGAACCGAA
>CM055066.1:20527027-20584221 GCA_029204045.2 Tillandsia leiboldiana
GCATGCTATGTACCTGAAGAAGCTTACAAATTCATCAGGCTCGTTAGCTAGACGCATTCCACGTCCTCCGCCACCAGCGGTTGCCTATCAAAAATATAAAGAAGAAAAATCATAAAATGTCGAAAATATTTAAGCACAGAAGATATACCGGCAAACAAATGTTATCACTAGTTTCTGAAATACTTTTCTATGTATAATGGCACACAAACGTTATATGTAGGTTGACTAGCATCACAGGAAGCAAAGAAAAAAATGGGCATCATGCTATAGAAAATTACGCTGCAATAGTCTACTATTTTTAGATTGATATTGTGAAAATTTGGGCGTGAAGTAAGAGATAAGAATGCAAAGCTTTTGATAATATATAAGCAAAAGATAATGTCATTTTACATTGAAACTCTTCGATTTGCAACATTTGTTGATTTCTACTAGTATGAGGAGAACTTTCCGTAGTCATTTCTTTTATATATACATATATATAGAGTAGAGCTTATATGCTTTCAAAAAGCACAAGACAATCCATACTTCTAAATTTTTACCATTGGATTTGTATTGGGATTTGTGCTTTTTTACTTTAGTCTTTCTCTCTTTTTAGTTGACTTTACAAAAGCACAAATCCCAATACAAATCCAATGGTAAAAATTCACAAGCATGGATTGTCTTGTGCTTTTAAAAACATTTAAGCTCTACTATATATATATATATATATATATATATATATATATATATATATATATATATAGAGAGAGAGAGAGAGAGGAGAGAGAGAGAGAGAGAGAGAGAGAGAGAGAGAGAGAGAGAGAGTCCGACTACTATGCTATCGATAGTACCAAGCATTTGGTGCTATCAAGTTTTCTACCCTTAGATCAACCCCTTTGATTATTTTCATATTCGTTAGATTTTACTATTTCCCCAACCATCCATTAAACCCAAATAGCCCTACTATCATCTTAATCACACATCATTTAATTTAACGGTTAAAAACTTAATAGCATCAATGACTTGGTGCTATTAATAGCATTCCAGACTAGCTCTATATATATATATATATATATATATAACACCACTGTTATACAAGGCGAGGAACAGCTTGATACCTTGATCATCACGGGAAAAGCAATCTCGTGGGCAAGCTTGACAGCCTCCTCTGTGGACTGCAAATTTCAGGTAGGACAAGTTTACGGAACTAAAGAGTATAATATAGGCACTTATACCAAGACCACACGAAAACTTCTTATAGCAACTCCATCCTCCTAAATTTGTTATTTACCTGCAATAATCCTTCACTCCCAGGTACAGTCGGGACTCCTGCTTTCTTCATTATTTCTCTTGCTGTAGATTTGTCACCCATAACCCTAATGCTATCCGGCTGGGTAAGAACGAAAAAGGAAAAAATTAATTTCATGTTTCAGAAAAACATTTGATCTTCAACGATTCAAAGCCTGCAGAAGAAACAATTCACTACACTCTTGGAAAATCTCTGAAATGAACAAATATCTATGCCAAAGATAACAAGACAAATTTACAGCACACACAATTACTACGTGTTCAAAGCAGGAATAGTGCAAAAAGTTTACAATTTTTTAAACAAGTAGAGGCAAACAGTACAACGACTAAAACTTCTAGGTTAGCCTAGACATCAAGATGAATAGTACTTAGAAGGGCGATTTGATAAGAGAAAAAGAAATCCCAAAGAAATGCTTCTCTCCCTCTTTTCAGCATCTTTGGAATGAATTTAACTGGGAGAAAGTGTATGGCAAGCACCTATTTCAAAAAATATGTGTTTGTGAATTTCAAGCATGGGCATGATGTCTTACAATTTAATAAAGCACTAAAAACATCAAACGACCTGCTAGTCCTAGATAGATGAAATATTGAACTGTAAATTCTTTATGCACCTTGAGATCCAACTTACAAGATTGCAGAGTATCCAAAACTTAATTTCTCCCTTATTTTAAAATTAAATCTTTTGACAATATACAAAAGCAAAAAGTTGGTATAACTCTAATTACCGAGAGTGATATTTTTCAAAGGAGATTTGTGCATATAGGTTGCTTACATTAGGCCCGATAAAGTTTGATCCATGCTCTTTGCATATATCAACAAAACCAGCATTTCAGCCAGAAAACCGTAACCTGGATGCAACATTGTGCATCCCCGGCTAACAGCAGCTGATAAAACATTTGGAATGAACAAATACCTGTCAAAGAAAGGAATATCAGATAAAACGTTTTCTATAGTTTAATAAGTTATTAAAATGTAGACAAGCTGCAAAGGAATACAACACCAGCTGATACTTTTATGTATACAATTCCAAGAAAAAAAAGAATGTTGAGGAGGAAAAGAAGGTCAACTATATTAAGGCTTATTTGGCTAGGCCAGAGCTTCGAGAAAAATATTGTTTAAGTAGAGTTGTTCAAAGAAGTACGGACAATATTTGTGTTAAAATCTTCCTCAATAGCTACCAAGCTGAAGCAAAAGCAAAAGGTCAATGTCGGAGCTTCCGCTTTTTGAGCTCAAAAGCTCATTTCAACTGCCCACTACAACTAAAATTCCAGGCATTATTTTTGCAAAATGCTTAGCTCCTACTTACCGGGATAGACAATTTTCTCAAAAAGCCAGGCCGGATAGGTGCTAATTAGTTTTTATTCGCATATTTTCGCTGACAAAATGAGAAGCATCACTTACGATTGACTGCTCGGTGCTTCGCCAATGCAAACAGCTTCATCTACAAGCTTTACATGAAGTGCATCCTCATCTATTGTTGAGTGAACTGCAACACACGGAATCCCCATCTCGTGAGCAGTGCGAATCACTCGGACTGCGATTTCACCTCGATTTGCTATAAGTATCTTCTCATTCCTGCAAGTCGCACTAAGAGCTCCTCCACATCTTCTCGACTTAGTGGTCGTTCCGGAAGCCCTTTGTCTAGGAAGGCTTATCTTGAGAAAGTTTGGAGAGTTTCCTACCATCAAGCTGCATTGTGAGCTCCTAATTCCTCTAGCAGGTTTGACGAATAATCCCTTTTTCACAAAAACACCATGAAGTTAGACCCACAAAAGAAAATAGAACGAATAGTAAACTATAAATCACCAATCTAACGCTACTTGAGAGAAATTCCAAAGATAAAGAAAGTACTGAACAAAAATGAAGCTGCAGCTCTTCATGACATCATAATAAAGGACAGCAAATATTGTAACCAAAGATTTACGGTTTATCAACATTTTTCCCTCTAGCCACCTAGACCCATTTCCAGATCATTTTATGGGTTTTCTGATCTTGGATATCTAAAAGCTAATAAATTCATGAAATTAATTTATTAAGAGCACGAACAAAGAATACAGTTAACACAAACGAGAAAAGTTCTCAAAAGCACAACCCATAGAAATCTATAGTTTTCCAGCTGGTTATGTCAGAAAAGGCCAGTTTCTACCTTTCACATGATAATCAAAAAGCGTATATATACTACGAATATATGAAACTACGAAAAAGATAATAATAAAGATCCAATTGGAGAGGAAAACAAAAGAAATTCAGCGCTTACATAGGTAGCCAACGAATACTAAGAACTAAGGAATGATGCATCAATGTAATTTAACTTCCAATCCACGAGCAGCATTTCTCACTGTTCCTTAAATCAACTCGAATTTTGCAGCACTTATATCCAAATCAATCAAATCTTTAAGCATTTTAACTCAAGCAGCAGAGAAACCGATATGAGACATATATGCCTTCTGACATGTACGCCAAATCTTAAACCAGATCTTTCCCCAAATCACCATTTGAAGCTCTCAACCACAATAGCATGCACAATTAACTCAAATTCCAATTCATGCTCACTAAAATCACTTTGCGCACCAAAATAAATTAACTGAACTAGCTGAATCTGAGTAATTAAGCATCACTTACAGAGGGGGAGCAAGCGGATTTGCACATGAGCAGCGCATCCATAGTGGAACAAGCCCTAAAATCATCAAAAAGAAGCCAAAACCAGTCAAAACAAAACAAAACAAAACATCATACTCGATCCATTTTAGCGATTAAAAATGCGATTAAAGAAGAGATTAAAGGGAACTGGACGAGGAGGAGAAAGAACCTGGGGAAATAGGGCGGAGAGAGAGAGTGTCAGGAGGAGAGAGAGAGGGAGGGGCGGAGATCATAGTTAATTAATTCGGATTCGGCGATAAAAATCGGTACGGGTATAATCGTAAATTCGTTGAAAAATTCGGTTAAAAAACGGTTCGTCAATCATTCGGATAAGCGATTTATACAAGAATTATATATTTACCAATTAAAAATTTGGGATAAAAAGTTCAGCTATTAAATTAAAAAAATTTCTCTAGATTTATTCTATAGTTATAATTTTTAAGAATAATTTAATCACCCTACATTAGAAATAAAAAAAATATACATTCACGAAAAAAAGAAAAAAAAATGAAAATACAACTCTAAGAGACTCCTTACAAAGAAAAAAAAAATGGCCAATGGTTGAAAGATTAGAAAGAAACTAGTTGGTAGACAAAAGAGAAAAATTAGATTAATTGAGAGAAAATATTAATTTCAGTATATTTTCACAAAAACCCTGTGAAATTCAGCGCCTTCTGCACATATGCTGAAAGCGCTAAGGACTTAGCCAATTTTCGCAAAAATTAGCTAAGTCCTCAGATATAAGTGCTAAAGGCGCTGAATCATTCAGCGCCTTTAACAAGGCGCAGAACCATTCAGCGCCTTCTTCTCGAATAAAACCCCCCGTGCGGACTACAGTGCCCTCACTTTCTCTCTTCAATCCCGTAGAATTCTCTCTTCTCTCCCCCTCTCCCGCACAGTGCCGAAGTAGGAGCAGATTATCGTCGTCGCCGTCACCGTCGCTGAGAGGAAGCCCATTGTCGCCGTCGCCGGCGCCGTCTCTCTCGCTCTCTAGATCTCTCACTGTGAGCCTATCTCCCTCTCTCTCCATCTCTCCCTCTCCCTCTCTCTCTCTCTCTCCCTCTCCCTCTCTGTCTCACTGTGAGAGAGGGATCTCTCACAGAGAGGGATCTCTCACAGTGAGATCGCTCACTGTGAGAGATCCCCACATAGTGAGATCGCTCACTGTGAGATAGCTCACAGTGAGCGATCCCCTCACTGTGAGGGATCCCTCACTGTGAGAGGGATCTCTCACAATGAGAGAGTTCTCTCACTGTGAGAGAACCTCACTGTGAGAGTTCTCTCAAAGTTAGAGATCCCTCACTGTGAGTCTCTCACAGCGAGGGATCTCTCACTGTGAGAGTGGTTTTACTGTGTCCGCGCGAGATCGCTCACTTTCGCCCTTAGCATTACCTTGCGAGATCTCACAGTGAGAGGTTTCACTGTCGCTCTCTTACTGTGAAGTTCAAATTAGTATTTTGAAGTGCTTAATTTTTTTTATAGTTAAAATGGTTGATCGTCGCATGTCACTAAGTATTTATTGGGATAGACAGTTAGTTATCGATGAGAATGATCCAAAATATATCGGCGGTCGAAAAAAATTAATCGCGATACGTTCCGATTCTGCATATACTAGTTTCGAGACGATAATGTATCGTTTAACAAATTGTACAAGAGAATAATTTCATTTAAAATTCACTATTCGTTGCCCCACTGTCGGTAATGAATATGTAGCTCACGAAATAGTAAATGATGAATCATTAGAGGGAATGATTGGATTGGTTGGAAATTTTGGTTGTATGGCGGTGTCAGTATACATTGAGAAAGAGCTACACCCGTCGGAGAATTTTGAACCGCAAGGTTAATACACTAGAATGCTCCACAATTATATTGATGTGGGTCCTTCCGCCAATGTAATGGGTGATCAAAATCTTCCAAGCGAAGTTGGTGTAAGAATGACAAAGTTAGTAAAATAACATAATAAATTGGTAATTTGTAATCTTTTTTAAGTGGATTTAATCATTATATATACTGCAGAGAAAGTGAGTATTTGCCTATTGAAAGTGTTGTACCTTGCTAGGTAAGTAGTGTGCCACCAACGACCACATGTGTACCACCTACGACTACATGTGTACTTTATGGCGTCTGGATCATAGGTAGCCCACCGATGGGATTTGTCGCTTTGGTCGTATTTTTTTGTCATTTGGATCTTCGATTCGTGGATTCGCACAATGTCGGTCGGTAGTGAGTATTGATGCACACATATGTACGACAAATAGGAAGGTCATACTTTGATAGTGACGGCTGTAGATACAAATAATGGACTATATCCTTTGGCATTTGTAATTTGTGAGGGGGAAAATGGCGGGAGTTGGCGATGGTTTATGCAAAACATGCGTCAGTATGTTACCCGCGATAGAGCCATTTGTTTTATATATGATCGATTTTCTGGATTGAGGAAAATAGTGGTTACTATCTATCCTCCAGCACAGGATCACTCGCATCGTTGGTGTCTTCGACACATGAAAGCAAATATGAATAAGCGCTTCAAAAATAAAACTTTGTTAGATAAATTTTGGCAGATCGGAATTGCTTCAACACCGACGGAATATAATCAGTTGAAGGAAGAATTAGATGCGTTGGATCACGATGCTTGGCAGTGGGTCCATGATCTTGATAGATATAAAGAGTACTGGGCAAAGGCATTTGATGGAGGCCGGCGGTTTGGATTGACGACTACTAATCTTTCTGTATCATTAAATGGGGTACTTAAAAGCAGTCGTGGTTTGCCTATCACGGCTTTTATTGCGGCTATATTTTATAAGCTTAATAAGTATTTTTTTGATCGTCGTGCTCACTGTGAAAGCATGACGGACGCGCTAACCCCTAAAACCAAAAGAATAATTACCGAAAGTATAGATACGGCGCGGGGACATCAGGTTGTACGATTTGGACTAATAGAATTTGATGTCAGTGCTGGAGATTTCGCCTTCAAAGTGATCGTGAATGGAACAAATGCAGAATGTTCATGTGGTGAATTTCATCTAACGGGAATATCTTGCTCGCATATCTTAGCAGTTTGTAGTACATCACATATGAGATTAGATTATCATATTTTTTGTTAAGTATGGTATAGTACGGACTGCTATCATGCGATGTACGCACCACATTTTCATCCTGTTCATGATAGATGGCACTGGCCACGACCCCAAGGTCCCCCGATTGTATCGCCTCCTATACGAAGGAAGAAAGGTCGTCCACGATCTACACGTATTCGTAAACAAGCTCACAAAATAGTAAGCTTGTCCACAAAATGTAAACAAGCAGGCCATTATAGGAGCACTTGTCCACAAAATGTACAAAGTGTGCAACAAGAACGTTGACGTATGACTTCCACAATTTTATTTTGTCTTAATATTTACCCTTTTTTAGCTATTATGTTACTAATATGTAGATTATATATTATAGATGGCAGATCATGAGGGCGCGGGACCAGTTGATCTGTCGGTCCTCTCAGAACAGCATCTCCATAGGTCAGCATTTGTCAGGACTGAGGTAAGAGCTATAAAATTTTATTTTATATTTTATTGTAATACAAATAAACTGAATTGGTGTAAAAGCTAACTATATTTATTTTGGCATTACAGGGGTATCGTGCTGTGGAGTTCTCAGAGCATGGGTGCAAGCTCAACCGGTGGGAGCTTGACCATCCAGCTGTAGTAGATCTACTCCAATAGTCTGGATTTTACGGGGTAGCATGCCTGAGACGCGTGCAGCTGGATCAGGCTTTACTAGCCGCCCTTGCCGAGAGGTGGAGACCGGAGACCCATACGTTCCACTTTCGCCATGGTGAGATGCCCATCACACTCCAAGATGTGGTGGTTATTTCAGGTCTCCGTGTCGACGGTCCACCAATGACGGGAACTTCACTTCAAGAGTGGGTGCCGATATGCGAGGCATTGTTGAGAGCAGTGCCTGACGAAATAAGCGAGTCGCAGATAAGCCTAACGTGGCTATATCATCAGTACAGCCATATACCTCTAGTTGCCCCTGCAGAAGTAGTGGCAGCTACAGCCCGTGCATATATGTTATATCAAATCGGGTGTAGTTTGTTTCCCAACCCCAATGGACACAAAGTTCACCTAAAGTGGCTATCACTTTTGACTGATTTTGATCTCTGCGGGGCTTATGCATGGGGTGCAACTGCCTTAGCATATATGTATCGAGCGCTAGGACTTGCCTCACTGTACGAGAAGGCCAAGTGTTGTTGTTTGGGACGCTATTGCAGATATAATATCTAATATTTTGATTTCATTATTATGTTAATATTGATATTTAATATTTTATTTATTATATTAAGTCGTTTGTGTTAATATATAGATTTGGGCTTGGGAGCATATTCATATCGGCCGACCTACAGGCGTCCTAGCGCTACCCGACATTGTAGATAGTGTAGCAGAAAAATGTGGCCTATCTAGATGACCATACAAGCATGCAAGTGTCCTCATGATGATAAAAGAAAGACAGATATCATTGTTCTTGCATCTACTAGAACATGATAACCCAAATTTAGTAAACAAACTCATAGGAAGGTTAAATGCTAACATGATACAAATCACTTTCCATATAAGCATGCAATATTGTCACGCCCCGGGGTCGAAACTGCGACCCGGGCTCGCTAACAGATCCGCCATCTGTACGGAAACTGCCGTACAGACGAAGCGTCTAGCCTGCAAAAGATGAAACTACAGCTACACAGATATCAGAGCGGATAAAAAGCTGTACTATAAAATTTCACAACTACAAAGTACAACAACACATAGCCTATCTCCCAAAAACAGATGATACAAATAGAAGTCCACCTATACAACATCTACGAATCCAAATGGGAGATAGCTAACAGGAAACATAACCAACTCCCACAATCCGGGATGGTACATCTACCTCTCTCTAAAGTACAATGCTGGTAGGGAACTATCACGCGACTCCCTGTCCTCGGTCCGTCCAATCAAGCCCAGCAGGAACGGAAGAAAGCCTCAGCAACCTGTCACCGACAGAGGGTGTGAGAACTACATCCTATAGTAGTTCTCAGTGGGTACCATCTCCAAGAACCACGGTCTGCCCACTAAGTCTACCAGAGGCATAAGATAATAGAAAAGACTGATGATAATATAAATAAGCTGGAAAAGAATCTACAGCTATCATGCCTCTATCTACTATGCTCAAAAGGAAGAGACTATGGATGATGGTATGCAGTCACTCACTGCTGACAATATGTCACAAGTACTAAGCCCAAGACGCTCTACTATGACACATGCTACGCCATCACTCTCTCAGTGTAACCCAAAACTCAGCGACTGCCCCACAGGGTCCAGTCGAGTCAAGCCTGCGCCCCCTGGTGTATCAACCAGGGTGTCCAAACGGACAAACTCGATATCTCACACAGTGACCCCATGGTAGCTCGGCCAGGGGTATCAGGCGACCTCTAGTATATGAACTAGGCGCATCATCGCAGCCTCGTCAGGCTCGGTATCATCATCGCAGCCTCATCAGGCTCGGAATCAACAACGCACCCGGGGCGTAGCTCGAGGGGTGCGACCCCACCGAACTCAAGTATCACAACTGTATCACTGTCTCACAAGTGGCTCCTGCAGGCTATAGTCCACGATCAAACAGATCGATATCTCGGTGCTCAAAACACAACTCGGTCGGAGAACCCTCCACGACTCAATCTCACAACACTGACCCGCTCAACGAAAGTACCACACAGCTGGGACCACCGTCTCTCCCAACGGCTCCCACAAGAACACCCCACTCAACTCAACACACAAACTCACGGCCGGAGATGCTCCACAGCCAGATCTACGAAGGGTCCGAAACCCCAGGAGACTAACACCTACGTCCCCAAGAAAGAGAACAGCCCTTAGAACCCAGATCACTCGAATCCGCTCGGGTGGATAAGTTTATAAGAAACCATGTCATTTATTTCAGAAAACCATTCAATCTGAGAGAAATCCATCTTTTAATGATTTTTAGTCTTTTTAGGAAAACCCTTTGAAATCAAGTTTTATGCCCAAGCCTCGAAGAGCTAATGCCCTCGTCCTATCAAACAAGAACAGACTCAGGCGACTTGGCGAGGCTTGGAAGAAATCACTGCCTGACCAAAATCATGTATTCGTCCAAAAAGGTTCTGGGTTCAAGGTCCTGCTAACACACGTGCACCACGATCACAACAGGGTGGTGACGAGAAGAACAGCGGAAAGGAAAACCCCGGGACCACCGTTTACCTGAAACGGTTCCCCACGCACTAACACTGGCCTAACCCAGCCACCAGACCCCACTCGGCCCCCCGGCCCGAGTGCAACACCCGTCCCACAACACTCTGACCACTCAGCCCACTACCCGGGCGAGGAACACTATGTCCAGAAGGATATGCACGGTGTGGGATGTCTAAAACATAAAAGAACCTAGCCCAGATTAAGGTTCTCTATTGGTCTGGTCAACACATGCACATATGACGGGGGTGCTAGTTAAGTTCCAAGAAAACACTTAAACTAGCATGCAATCCTATCACAATAGAATTAGAAGGAAGTCCGTAGACTTGGAGAGAAAAACCAACCCACCTCAGAAAGCCACCAATTGCTTGTCGACACTTACAATTGGGCTCAGCGGGACTTACCTTGCCTCCACGAGGTCCGCATGCAAAACGGAGCACGCTGCGTCCAACCACACGACCGCGCGCTCCGCGGATGTCCCGAAACAAGCCGGCGGGTCCACGCGACGGAAAACCAGCAACCACCCCCGGCGAAAGCTAAAAACAGCACTGCAAGCTGCCAGGAGCGAAGAAATCGCAAAATCAATCAAAACGGTCAAAACCGAGCATCCGACGGCGAAAAACAGCCTCTGTCGGCAAAAACAGCCTTCATCAGCGAAAACCAGCCTCCGTCGGCGAAAACAGCCTCCGTCAGCGAAAATCAGCGGCCGACGGCGAAAAACAGCTCGCGGCGGCGAAAACAGCGGTCGACGGCGAAAAACAGCTCGCGGCGGCGAAAACAGCGGTCGACGGCGAAAAACAGCGGTCGACAGCGAAAAACAACTCGCGGCGGCGAAAACAGCGGTCGACGGCGAAAAACAGCGGTCGACGGCGAAAAACAGCTCGCGGCGGCGAAAACAGCGGTCGACGGCGAAAAACAGCCTCCGACAGCGGAGAAACGGCCTCCGTCGGCGAAAAAACGGCCTCCGTCGGCGAAAAACAGCATCCAACGGCGAAACCGGCCTCCGTCGGCGGAAAAACGGGACCGGCACGCAACCCGAGGCGTCGCCGCGGTCCCGGGGCACGTCGAGCGGCGAAAACCCCAGCCGCGCGGCCCGGGAGGCCGGCCGCGCGGCACACGGCCCAAGCCGAGCAGCGCAGGGGCTGTTGCGCGGCGCCGGAGCGCGCCGCGCAGCGCCCCTGCGGCACTGCGCCGGCGCCCAGCGGCGCTGCGCGCGCCCGCGCAGGCCTACGCAGGCCCGCGCGCGCCCACGCAGGCCCGCGGCACCCGCGCAGGCCCGCGCGCGGCCCGCGGTGCCTGCGCGCGGCCCCTGCCGCGCGCGCCTGCGCGCGGCCTCGCAGCGCCGCGCGCGCGGCCGCGAAGGCGGAAAATTCTAAAAAAAAATTCAAAAAATTCAAATAAATTCGAATAAATTTTAAAAACTTACTTTAGCTCTATAAATCAATTTAAAAACCCTTTTACTCCAAAATTTTTCCAAAAATCCATTTTTTTACATTTAAAATCCACAAAAAATTTCCCAAGCTCCACATAGCAAAAACCAACGATCCAAAGCCCTCTAACATAAAATCCAAGCTCAAAAACTCTACTAATAATTTCCAAACAAGATTAAAAACACCTCAATCTTACCTCAAAGTTGCTCGATGCACACCCACGAGCTCCAACGGCCACCAAGGGGAAAACCGAAACCCAAAGCCACTCCAAAACCATCTTGATCATCTTCCTCTCCTTCATCTTCTTCTTTTTCTCTCTTTCTTTCTCTATTTTCCTATCTTTCTTTCTTTCTCTCCCTTTTCTTTTTTTCTCTCTGCTCGAAGGGGCAACAGAGGAGGGGTGATGGATGTTGGAGAGGAAGGTGAGGCTAACCTTGGGTGAGGTTACCTCCAAAAAGGCTAAAGTCCAACTTAATTAACCCCTAACTTAATTAAAACTTAATTAAGCTTAGAAAGGGATTAGTCAAAGTAGCAATTGCACTAATCTCAATCCACCACCCTCAACCCTCACCCACTGCTATCATGCAAGAAGACCCAAAACAATTAGCAAATCTACTAATTATAATAATAAAATAATCCAAAAGTGCCCACTCCAACTCACTTTTGGCCTTCGGGCCCTCCGCCGCTGTCCGGAACCTCCCGAACTCCGCTGTAAATCAAAAGTACACGCGTCCACAGCTTTTTCTCTTCAAAAAGGTCATCCGTTGAGTCGGGATGCTCAAATCAAATACCGGTTCCGAAATTGCCAGTTCCGACTCACTTTTTGCCCAAGGATCCTCCGCGTCAGTCCGGAACCTCCCGAACTTCACTGTAAACGGAATATATACCTGTTCCAAGTGTTCCCGAATTTTCGGCGCTCCACTGTGAAGTCAGTAATTCCCAAATCTCATCCACAATCGGCATACAGAGCCCGAAAAAATCCCGAATCGAGCTGGAGCTTCCGCGTTGATCCGAATCAACCCGGCATCAACTGTAAACTCAGATGCAACATGCCCAAGGCAACTCTCTGCTCCAAGCCATCTGTGTGGTCGGTGCGCTATCCAAAGACCCGGTACTCTACATTCTCCCCTCCTTCAAAAGGTTTTGTCCTCGAAACCAAAACACACACCCTACCACAAGAAACCTACATCAGGAATATCATCAACTCCAACTCTCTTTCAATTGAAAAGCAGCCGAAAATAGCGAAAGGTCCGAAATTTCCAAAGGACTGATGCCTTCACCCCGATCAAACAAGAACAGGTTCCAGCATCGCCTCCATTTCTGGAGTAGTCCTTCGAAATTTTTCGCCCCGTTCGCCAGTTTCGGCGCCAAGACGAGAAAACCAGGAGAGAGAGATGTTGAAGCTGTCCCTGCTGTGGCCGCAACCCAAAACCACAATCCAACAACTCAACCCTGTAGGGGTGCAAAATTCTGATCTCAACCACTAGGAAAGGAAGTCATACCAAGTACCACATAATCCGCTAACCTGGCGCCCACCAAACGAGCAGCCCAAACTCATCCTCTCGATGTGGGTGATCGTCGTCTTGACTGCCTCGACGTCGTGGCCTCATCTGGCTGGCGGTAAGTCGGGGGAGCTCCTTCCTCCGGAAGAGGTAGCGGGGGTGCCGTCGCAAGCGGCATAACCGTAAGTACTACCTGAGGGCATGCTGCCTGGAAATGCCCCGACTGTCCACACGAAAAGCATCGCCCCTGCCTATGATCACACTGCTGCACTGCATGCGGTCCTCTGCAAATGACACACACATCCTGAAACTGCTGCTGGTGCCTCGGCTGAGGGGGACCTCCTGATCTCCGTCTCCTCTGAAATCCACGACCCTCAGACTGGGGTGGTGGCGGCCCCGGGGGTCCCGATCTACTAGACTGTCCAAAATCAGGCGGCACTGGATGTCTCTCCCTGGAGCTGGTCCCTGGCGCTCGCTCCATCTCTGACATAACCACAAATCCTCGGTCAACCCACCGAGCATGCTCAATTGCCGCATCCAGAGTCGGCGCTCTACACGAATGCACAAGGGGATAAATATCCAGATGCAACCCTCTCTCAAAAAGCTCAACCCTCTAGGCCTCATCCCGGGCAACATGAGGCACACAGCTCAATAACCGCTGAAACTCATTAACGTACTCATGAAGTGGTCGATCACCCTGCTGCAATCGTCGAAGGTCCCCTTCTAGTTTCTGCTTTGCACTATCAGGAAAATAGGCTCTGAGTAGCAAAGCACGAAATTCCGCCCACGTCAATAACTGTACTCCCGGTGGTCCCACTGGACGAACTCGACGCCACCAAGTCTCGGCGTCCTTCTCCAAAAAGTGTGCCCCCAAATGTACCTGATGTTCTTCCTTGATGAAGAGGTTCTCAAACAATTTCTCCATGGCCGCAATCCAGTTCTCAACCTCCCACGGCTCCGAACTCTGACCTGCGAACCGCGGGGGGTGAAACTTGCGGAAAAAGGACAGTCGATCCAAGAGCTCCACCTGCTCTGTCTCTGTCAACGGAGGAATCTGTGACGAGGTCGAGGATGTCATATCCGGAAGTACTGATGGTGGTGCCACAGGAGGTGCCCTCTGCTCCAGCATGCGCATCATGCGCTCCATATTTTCCTCCTGGCACCTGGCCGCCACCTCCTGGCGCCGCAACGCCTCAGACATCTGGGCCACCTGAGCCCGCAGCTCCTGTACCTCGCTCTGCCCGGCCTGCTCGGCCTCCTCACCCAAGGTCGAACGCCCACTCGTCGCTACACGACGTCTCGGCGGCATCGCAGGTAATTGAAACAAAAACGAATGTCAGGACATAACAACCATACGACCCAATCCAGCGAGAGTCTAAAATTTGTTGTCCTTCCTAAAGTATTATGTTGTCTGCAGCCAACATAACCACTTCGAGAGAATAACATATCAAATCACTCATCCCAACCTGAAGGAGAGGTAAAAACTCAATCTGGACTCTCGCTAAAAGTCACGACTCTCACGTAGTCATCCTAATGTCCAACCACAAGCCTAGGGTTTCTAGGTCCTCAATGACCTATATCCTAGGCTCTGATACCAACTGTGACGCCCCACTTCCCAGGGGGTCACCCATCCTAGAACTACTCTAGCTCTAGCACGCTTAACTCTCATGTTTCTCTTGGATTTTGCTACCATCCAAAATGCTATAGCCGGGTTAGAGATTTAGTCCTATTATATCATTTATATAGAGGACTAATCCAAATTCCGGGGTGTCACATTCTTCCCCCCTTTTTAAGCCCTGACGTCCACGTCAGGCTCAAGCACACTCACAAGCACCAGGCGATGTGAGACTCGTCTCGCTAGCCTTAGCCGACCTTGTGGGGAGCTGCACTCCACCCACAACGGTCATTAGCCGGGGAGCCTCGCTCTACCCGCTATATAACCCTGGCTCAGCCAAGACTCATCTCACATTTCCGGTATGGCGGATCTGTTAGCGAGCCCGGGTCGCAGTTTCGACCCCGGGGCGTGACAGATTAGAGTGGTATCAGAGCGGATAAAAAGCTGTACTATAAAATTTCACAACTACAAAGTACAACAACACATAGCCTATCTCCCAAAAACAGATGATACAAATAGAAGTCCACCTATACAACATCTACGAATCCAAATGGGAGATAGCTAACAGGAAACATAACCAACTCCCACAATCCGGGATGGTACATCTACCTCTCTCTAAAGTACAATGCTGGTAGGGAACTATCACGCGACTCCCTGTCCTCGGTCCGTCCAATCAAGCCCAGCAGGAACGGAAGAAAGCCTCAGCAACCTGTCACCGACAGAGGGTGTGAGAACTACATCCTACAGTAGTTCTCAGTGGGTACCGTCTCCAAGAACCACGGTCTGCCCACTAAGTCTACCAGAGGCATAAGATAATAGAAAAGACTGATGATAATATAAATAAGCTGGAAAAGAATCTACAGCTATCATGCCTCTATCTACTATGCTCAAAAGGAAGAGACTATGGATGATGGTATGCAGTCACTCACTGCTGACAATATGTCACAAGTACTAAGCCCAAGACGCTCTACTATGACACATGCTACGCCATCACTCTCTCAGTGTAACCCAAAACTCAGCGACTGCCCCACAGGGTCCAGTCGAGTCAAGCCTGCGCCCCCTGGTGTATCAACCAGGGTGTCCAAACGGACAAACTCGATATCTCACACAGTGACCCCATGGTAGCTCGGCCAGGGGTATCAGGCGACCTCTAGTATATGAACTAGGCGCATCATCGCAGCCTCGTCAGGCACGGTATCATCATCGCAGCCTCATCAGGCTCGGAATCAACAACGCACCCGGGGCGTAGCTCGAGGGGTGCGACCCCACCGAACTCAAGTATCACAACTGTATCACTGTCTCACAAGTGGCTCCTGCAGGCTATAGTCCACGATCAAACAGATCGATATCTCGGTGCTCAAAACACAACTCGGTCGGAGAACCCTCCACGACTCAATCTCACAACACTGACCCGCTCAACGAAAGTACCACACAGCTGGGACCACCGCCTCTCCCAACGGCTCCCACAAGAACACCCCACTCAACTCAACACACAAACTCACGGCCGGAGATGCTCCACAGCCAGATCTACGAAGGGTCCGAAACCCCAGGAGACTAACACCTACGTCCCCAAGAAAGAGAACAGCCCTTAGAACCCATATCACTCGAATCCGCTCGGGTGGATAAGTTTATAAGAAACCATGTCATTTATTTCAGAAAACCATTCAATCTGAGAGAAATCCATCTTTTAATGATTTTTAGTCTTTTTAGGAAAACCCTTTGAAATCAAGTTTTATGCCCAAGCCTCGAAGAGCTAATACCCTTGTCCTATCAAACAAGAACAGACTCAGGCGACTTGGCGAGGCTTGGAAGAAATCACTGCCTGACCAAAATCATGTATTCGTCCAAAAAGGTTCTGGGTTCAAGGTCCTGCTAACACATGTGCACCACGATCACAACAGGGTGGTGACGAGAAGGACAGCGGAAAGGAAAACCCCGGGACCACCGTTTACCTGAAACGGTTCCCCACGCACTAACACTGGCCTAACCCAGCCACCAGACCCCACTCGGCCCCCCGGCCCGAGTGCAACACCCGTCCAACAACACTCTGACCACTCAGCCCACTACCCGGGCGAGGAACACTATGTCCAGAAGGATATGCACGGTGTGGGATGTCTAAAACATAAAAGAACCTAGCCCAGATTAAGGTTCTCTATTGGTCTGGTCAACACATGCACATATGACGGGGGTGCTAGTTAAGTTCCAAGAAAACACTTAAACTAGCATGCAATCCTATCACAATAGAATTAGAAGGAAGTCCGTAGACTTGGAGAGAAAAACCAACCCACCTCAGAATGCCACCAATTGCTTGTCGACACTTGCAATTGGGCTCAGCGGGACTTACCTTGCCTCCACGAGGTCCGCACGCAAAACGGAGGACGCTGCGTCCAACCACACGACCGCGCGCTCCGCGGATGTCCCGAAACAAGCCGGCGGGTCCACGCGACGGAAAACCAGCAACCACCCTCGGCGAAAGCTAAAAACAGCACTGCAAGCTGCCAGGAGCGAAGAAATCGCAAAATCAATCAAAACAGTCAAAACTGAGCATCCGACGGCGAAAAACAGCCTCCGTCGGCGAAAACAGCCTCCGTCTGCGAAAACCAGCCTCCGTCGGCGAAAACAGCCTCCGTCAGCGAAAATCAGCGGCCGACGGCGAAAAACAGCTCGCGGCGGCGAAAACAGCGGTCGACGGCGAAAAACAGCGGTCGACGGCGAAAAACAGCTCGCGGCGGCGAAAACAGCGGTCGACGGCGAAAAACAGCGGTCGACGGCGAAAAACAGCTCGCGGCGGCGAAAACAGCGGTCGACGGCGAAAAACAGCCTCCGACGGCGGAGAAACGACCTCCGTCGGCGAAAAAACGACCTTCGTCGGCGAAAAACAGCATCCGACGGCGAAACCGGCCTCCGTCGGCGGAAAAACGGGACCGGCACGCAACCCGAGGCGTCGCCGCGGTCCCGGGGCACGCCGAGCGGCGAAAACCCCAACCGCGCGGCCCGGGAGGCCGGCTGCGCGGCACACGGCCCAAGCCGAGCAGCGCAGGGGCTGTTGCGCGGCGCCGGAGCGCGCCGCGCAGCGCCCCTGCGGCACTGCGCCGCGACGGCCGCGACGGCGGAAAATTCTAAAAAAAAATTCAAAAAATTCAAATAAATTCAAATAAATTTTAAAAACTTACTTTAGCTCTATAAATCAATTTAAAAACCCTTTTACTCCAAAATTTTTCCAAAAATCCATTTTTTTACATTTAAAATCCACAAAAAATTTCCCAAGCTCCACATAGCAAAAACCAACGATCCAAAGCCCTCTAACATAAAATCCAAGCTCAAAAACTCTACTAATAATTTCCAAACAAGATTAAAAACACCTCAATCTTACCTCAAAGTTGCTCGATGCACACCCACGAGCTCCAACGGCCACCAAGGGGAAAACCGAAACCCAAAAGCCACTCCAAAACCATCTTGATCATCTTCCTCTCCTTCATCTTCTTCTTTTTCTCTCTTTCTTTCTCTATTTTCCTATCTTTCTTTCTTTCTCTCCCTTTTCTTTTTTTCTCTCTGCTCGAAGGGGCAACAGAGGAGGGGTGATGGATGTTGGAGAGGAAGGTGAGGCTAACCTTGGGTGAGGTTACCTCCAAAAAGGCTAAAGTCCAACTTAATTAACCCCTAACTTAATTAAAACTTAATTAATCTTAGAAAGGGATTAGTCAAAGTAGCAATTGCACTAATCTCAATCCACCACCCTCAACCCTCACCCACTGCTATCATGCAAGAAGACCCAAAACAATTAGCAAATCTACTAATTATAATAATAAAATAATCCAAAAGTGCCCACTCCAACTCACTTTTGGCCTTCCGGCCCTCCGCCGCTGTCCGGAACCTCCCGAACTCCGCTGTAAATCAAAAGTACACGCGTCCACGGCTTTTTCTCTTCAAAAAGCTCATCCGTTGAGTCGGGATGCTCAAATCAAATACCGGTTCCGAAATTGCCAGTTCCGACTCACTTTTTGCCCAAGGATCCTCCGCGTCAGTCCGGAACCTCCCGAACTTCGCTGTAAACGGAATATATACCTGTTCCAAGTGTTCCCGAATTTTCGGCGCTCCACTGTGAAGTCGGTAATTCCCAAATCTCATCCACAATCGGCATACAGAGCCCGAAAAAACCCCGAATCGAGCTGGAGCTTCCGCGTTGATCCGAATCAACCCGGCATCAACTGTAAACTCAGATGCAACATGCCCAAGGCAACTCTCTGCTCCAAGCCATCTGTGTGGTCGGCGCGCTATCCAAAGACCCGGTACTCTACAAATATCCTCAAGAAAGATAAAGAAGGTTTATCAAGTAATAATCTCGCAAGGGGTAAGTCATCGGTCATAATCGCTATCCCCATATGTATGTCCATAAAATCCTCAAGTAGTACCCACCAACAGGATGAATCATCTTGTCCCCAATATATTAGTCGATTTCACATGCATGGTTAAGTGCTAACATAGCTAACAATATATCCATACAAGCGTGCATATTCCAACCAAGCATTAATCAATAAATCCTACACGAGGAAACTCTAATATTCCTAGTGAGTATGTCAAATATGAGGTCCACAAGAACTACCCACCTCGAATGTGAAGCACGAATCCAAGCTCGCCCACACACAACTAAAACCCCGGCTCACCACGAACACTGCGAAAAACCCAAAACGGTCCTCTATTAATCTCGCAATTTAACACATAGCCGTTGTCCACAAAACAAGTCCAGAAAAAGATCTATTTTCACCTACGAGATGAACTCCAAAAATTCCAGAAAAATCACGATGATGCTCCCTGCGAGGCGTAGATGCAAAACGAGTACTTTCACGCCTCAATCCGATGCTCGAGCGCGGAGAAATCCCCGAAATACTCTGGTGCTGTCCAAAAACTCCCCCGCTGAAAAGAGGTCACGAGAAGGCTCGGAAACTCCAAGAAAAACTCGAAACAAAGGGGAGCAAAAAATATGAAAGTCATAGCTCTACCTGTCGTGAAGCCAACGGCACAAGAATCGTCCAAAAAGACTGTCGGAGTAGCCCGGGGGAGTCCGTGCACCGAAACGCGACGAGAAGGGTCGCCGGTGAAGGACCGTGGTGACGCGCCGAAATGTGAAGATATCAAAGAACGTGCCACCTAAAATCCCAGGAAACCTCCAGAGGATGCAGCACGAAGTGGGGAACAAAGTTGCTAAAGGACCCTCTGCGAAAATCTGGCCAGAAAACCTTTAAATGCTGCTCAAACGCCCTATTTATAGGCCCGACTCGACAAAACAGAAAATGCCCAACGGGTCCCCGGATTTGGGCACTCGGACCGAATTCGGGCGCCTGAATCCGCTGAGAGGATCCCCACGAGAAGCGCCCGGATTCTCCTGGGCTTGACACGTGTCCCGAACACGTGACAGCGGTGCAAGCCCAGCCGGGTGCCGCCGTGTGTCCGCAGGTGGTCAGCGGGGGTAGGTGGCGCCCGCGAATAGCGGGGCGCCACGTGTCCCCCACGGTGACGGGTCGCACGTGCGGGCAGGCGCTGCCTGACCGCCCTGCCACGCACGAGCCCCGAGGCGCCCCTCCCGCGCCCCATGCACTGTGCTCGGTGAGCCCGCCAATGACACGATGCCACGTGTCCCCCGCGCCGGGTCCATGCACCCGCGCGAGGACTCCGTGGACCGCGCACTGAGCGCCAACCAATAGCCGGCCGCCACGTGTCCCCGCTGGGTCCATGCGCCACCCCGCGCCGCTCTGTGGACCGCGCGCTGTAAACCGGCCAATGACAGGCCGCCACGTGGCATCCCGGAGGTCTACGGTCCCCCCTCATGCACCAGAAACCACTGCAAACTTCCGGCAGTCCGTTTTTGGGCATCCATACTCAGAAAAGTACAAGCAAATAGCCGTTTTCAAACATTTTTCCGTGCTGAATCCAAAACCGACCTTTGTTTGGCCCAAATCCTTTTCTAAAATTTGGCAAAGCAGCCGAATGCCAAACACAAATCCAAAATCACACTGGGTCCATCCAAAGCATCTCTTTGATGTATTATGCGCCCAACACACCAATGATTGGTGTTTCACACAGTGGATTCACGGGAAAAGCTGCATGGGAACCTGGATCACTACATCCTCCCCCACAAAAAAAAAAGTTTCGTCCTCGAAACAAAGTCATACCTCAAGGCGGGGCCTCGAACAGGTAGGGGTAGGTGTCCATCATCGTCGACTCCAGCTCCCAGGTAGCCTCGCGCTCGCCATGGTTGCTCAACAAGATCTTCACATAAGGGATAGCCCGACTGCGCAATTCTTTTACCTCTCGATCCAGAATCCGCAGCGGGCGCTCCACGTAACTCAAATCCTCGCTGATCTCCAGTGGGGTGAAGTCGATGATGTGCGACGGGTCGAAGACATACCTCCTCAGAGTAGAGACGTGAAACACGTCATGTACACCGGCAAGCCTGGGGGGAAGTGCAAGCCTGTAGGCAACTGGCCCGATACGCTCCAATACCTCGAAAGGTCCAATATAACGGGGGCTGAGCTTCCCACGAATGCCAAACCTCCTGATCCCCTTGGACGGCGAGACCTTCAGAAAAACGTGATCTCCCACCTGAAACTCTAGGTCTCGTCGCCGCACATCTGCATAACTCCTCTCCCTGCTCTGGGCGGTCTGAAGATGCTGTGTGATCACTCTAACTTTCTCCTCTGCCTCACGCAATATCTCTGGCCCTAAAGTCTGTCTCTCCCCCTCATCACTCCAGTAAAGCGGTGATCGACACCTGCGTCCATACAATGCTTCAAACGAAGCCATCTGAATGCTCGCTTGAAAGCTATTGTTGTACGCAAACTCAGCCAGGGATAAGTGTCAGATCCATCCACCGCCAAAGTCCAAGATGCAAGCTCTGAGCATGTCCTCAAGGATCTGTATAGTGCGCTCTGATTGCCCATCCGTCTGTGGGTGAAAAGCTGTATTGAGTCTAAGCTACGTCCCCAAGGTGGCCTGTAAGCTCCTCCAAAAATGTGAAGCGAACCTCGGGTCTCGATCTGATACAATAGAGGTGGGCACTCCATGTAACCTCACCACCTCAACCAAGTACAGCTGGGCCAGCCGCTCCAATGACCAAGTAGTTTGCATCGGCAAAAAGTGAGCGGACTTAGTGAGTCGATCAACAACCACCCAAATGGCATCTGCACCTCCCTGGGCCCTCGGTAATCCGACTACAAAATCCATCGTGATGTGATACCATTTTCACTCAGGGATTGGGAGACTCTGTAACTTTCCAGCCGGCACCCGGTGCTCAGCTTTTACCTGCTGGCAAGTTAAACGCTAAGCCACAAACCTCCCTATATCCCTCTTCACACCATTCCACCAGAAGTGTGCCTTGAGGACCTTGTATATCTTAGTCCCACCAGGGTGAAGGGTGTAAGGTGTATAATGGGCCTCTCTCAATATCTGCTCTCTAATCTCGGAGTCCACTGGCACACACGCTCGGTCCCTGTACTGCAGTACTCCCGAAGCATCGACTATAAAGTCCCCAGACTGATCGCTCGAAATCTGATCTCTAATCTTAGTCAAGTGGGGGTCCTCACTCTATCTCTCTCTGATCCTGTCCAGCAGAGTGGGCTGCACGACTAAGAACGTCAGTCTAGCAGAGACCCCAGGGGACAGAACCTCTAGCTCGAGACACCTCATCTCCTCAAGTAGTGACGCCTGGTCAATAATCATCATAGACAAGCTCTGCACCGCTCTCCTACTCAGGGCATCTGCTACCACGTTGGCCTTGCCACGGTGATAAAGGATATCTACGTCATAATCCTTTAGTAGCTCCAACCATCTGCGCTGCCTCAGATTCAACTCTTTCTGTGTAAACAGATACTTCAGGCTCTTGTGGTCGGTATAAATCTCACAGTGCTCCCCATAAAGATAGTGGCGCCACAACTTCATTGCAAAAACCACGGCGGCAAGCTCTAAGTCATGGGTAGGGTAATTCTTCTCGTAATCCTTAAGCTGTCAAGATGCATAAGCAATTACCCTACCCTCCGGCATCAGCACGCAACCAAGTCCACTGTGCGATGCGTCACTATAAATCACATATCCTTTCCCCATAATAGGGAGGGAAAGGATAGGAGCTGACATCAATCTGTCTTTCAATTCCTCGAAGCTCTTTTGACAGTCCTCACTCTAGATAAACTTAATTCCTTTGCGCGTCAAATGAGTGAGGGGTGTGGAGAGCTCCGCAAAGCCCCCCACAAACCGACGGTAGTATCCAGCCAAGCCCATGAAGCTGCGCACCTCAGAAACGGTCGTCGGTCGGGGCCAATCCCGGACTGCCTCAATCTTCGCCGGGTCCACAGCCATACCTGCGGCGGAAATCACATGGCCCAAGAAAACGACCTCCCGAAGCCAAAACTCGCACTTCGATAACTTGGCATACAACTTCCTCTCTCGTAGAAGTTGCAGCACAATCCTCAAGTGCTCCTCATGATCAGTGTCGCTATGGGAGTAAACCAGGATATCATCAATGAACACAACCACGAACCAATCCAGGTACGGTCAAAAAATCTGGTTCATCAAATCCATAAAGGCGGCAGGGGCATTAGTCAATCCAAAAGGCATGACGGTGAACTCATAATGTCGTACCGTGTCCTGAATGCCGTCTTCGGGATATATCGGCCTTCACCTTCAGTTGGTGGTAACCTGATTGCCGATCAATCTTCGAGAAGACACAAGACCCTTGCAGCTGGTCAAATAAGTCATCAATGCGCGGCAAAGGGTACTTGTTCTTGATGGTCACTTTATTCAACTCTTGGTAATCCACACAAAGCCGAAGTGAACCATCATTCTTTTTCACGAATAGCACCGGCGCGCCCCAAGGCGATACACTGGGTCTAACAAAACCCTTATCCATCAAGTCTTGAAGCTGCGCCTTCAATTCTCGTAGCTCAGCCGGTGCCATTCGGTAAGGAGCCCTAGAGATTGGCGCAGTTCCTGGGACTACATCAATCAAAAACTCAATCTCCCTATCCGGCGGCATACTAGTCAACTCCGGGGGAAAAACATTCGGGAACTCGTGAACAATAGGGATATTCCCGAGTCCCGGAGCCGCCGTAGGCTCCTCAACCACACTATCCTCAACCACACTAGCCAAAAAGGCTACGCATCCACTGCGGATCATCTGCCTCGCTCGAGAAGTCGAAACTATAGAGGCGAAGAAAGCACTCTGGCAACCCCGGTACATAAACACCTCCTGGCCTGGCTCGCTAAAGGTGACCGTCCTCGCGGTACAATCAATAGTCGCGAAATACTGAGCCAGGCAATCCATCCCCAGTACCACATCAACGTCCCGCAGCTGTCTCAAGACCATCAGGTCCGCTGGCATAATCCAAGACTCAATCTGCACTGGGCAGGACCAACAACACTCATCCACGTGCAAAGTGTAATCGGGAATCTGAACCTCTAGTGCACGTGGCAACCATCCTACCTCTAACCCATGTAATGATGCAAATGATCAACTAACAAAAGAATGCGATGCTCCGGTATCAAATAAGGTATGAATCCTAATGCCAGAAATAAATCATACCTGCCACCACACAGTCAGCTATAGCAGAATCCTCCGTCGGCGCTAAGCAATCCTGGCCGCTCGACAACTGCTGTCTCTTACCAGATGGGCGGGAAGGCCAAGCTCGGTCTGCCTGGAGATCTGTCGGTGGAGCTACCGGTTGTAGCTGGGAAGTAGGAACAAATGCTAAAGTGGGTGCTACAGCTGTCCGCATGGGGCACGTAGCTCGAATGTGCCCAAGCTGTCCACACTTGTAACAGCGATGTAATGGTCTTTATTTCCATGCTTTATTTCCCGTGAATCCAAAGTGTAAAACACCTATTGATGGTGTGTCTCGTCCATGGTGTGTCGAAGGGATAGCACAGATGGACCCAGTGAGATATTTATCGTCAGATTGGCCTTCGGCTGCATTTGCCGAAATTTAGAAAAGGTTTTGGGCCAAACAGAGGTTGGATTTGGATTCAACGCGGAAAAACGCTTGAAAATGGCTATTTGCTTGTTAAATTCTGAGTCCGGATGCCGAAAAACGGACTCCCGGAAGTTTTCAGTGGTTTCTGGTGCATTGGGGGGACCGTGGACCGCCGGCTTGCCACGTGGCGGCCTATCATTGGCCGGTTCGCAGCGCTCGGTCCATGGAGTGGTGCGGCTGGGTGCATGAGCTCGGCGCAAGACACGTGGCAGGCGGGGATAGGTTGGCTTTTGGTGCGCGGTTCACGGGATTGGGGCGGCGGCGCAGGGATTTGAGCGGCGGTGCAGGGATTCGAGCGGGATGCCACGTTTCGATCCCTGGTTGGTGGGCGCTGGGTGCGCGGTTCACGGAGTTCCCAGCGCGGGTGCATGGACCCGGCGCAGGGACACGTGGCGGCATGCTATTGGCGGGTTCACGAGGCGCGGCGTACGGGGGCGCAGGCTGGCGCCTCGGGGCGCGTGCGTGGCAAGCGGCCAGGCTGCGCCTGCCCGCACGTGTGACCGCGATAGGGCGGGGGACGCGTGGCGCCCGGCCATTCGCGGGCGCCACCTACCCGCCTGACCGGGTGGTGCCACGCGTCGGCACCAGGCGCGCCCGCACAGCTGTTTGCTGTGCGGGACACGCGTCCCTCACCCAGGCGGGCCACGCGGCGGCGATTAACGCGCCCCGCACAGCTGTTTGCTGTGCGGGACACGTGTCAGCACGGGGATGATTCGGGCGCGTCGGACGGGGGGTCGTCCGACCCGTCTGGCGGATTCGGGCGCCCAAAAGTTGGGCCCGAATCCGCCAGGCCCATGAGTGCGGGCTGAGGCCTATAAATAGGGTGTTTGGGCCACCTTGTCACCCTTTTTCGAGCTGCTTCTCACAGAGTGTTCTTCTAGACTTTTCTTCCTCCACCAGAGCTGCACCCCTCAGTACATTCCTGGGATTTTTACTGGCACGCATCCTGAGGTTTTCGTTTTTACGGCACAGCGCGACGCTCGTTCTCCGGCGACCCGTTTCGTCACATTTCAGTGCGCGGACTCCCCCGGCTTACTCCGACCTCCGATTTAGGCGATTCTTGCGCCGTTGGACTCACGACTGGTAGGACTCCGATTTTTCTATTTTGAGCTCCCCCTCTTTTAGAGTTTATCTTGATGTTTTCGGAGCTTCCTTTTGACCCTTTTTCTTTCGCGGAGTTTTGGACAGCGCTGCGGTATTTCGGCCATATCTTTGCGCACAGGCATCGGATTGAGGCGTGCCAGTAGGCGTTTTGCATCTACACAGCACAAGGAATATCCCCGAATTTTCTTGGAATTTTCTGAATTTTTTCCGAATGTGAGAAATCCCTGTTTATAGAACTTCATGCTACAGATTTTGAGGTTGATTTATTTCGGGGTAGTTCCCTTGTCGAATTTGTATCTCAGCGTAGGAAACTCGGATTTGAACGTGCAGGTACTCGTTTCGACCGGTTCGTCGCGAGGATCGTGTCAGTATTTTTGTTGGAATTTTTTGAGCTTTTTCCGCAGGTGAAAGTAGAGAAACACTGGATTGTTGTGTTTGGACAGAATTTTGTTGGAACTGTGAATGTTTAATTGTGTATGTTTTTGGGGCATGTTGTTCAGTGTTTGTGGCGGTTGACTGACTTGGGCGAGGGCTTCACTTTTGGACAGGGATTTTGTAGTGAACCGGAATTTTGGTATATAAATAAATGTAAATAAAGTCGGTATGAAATACTAGTGTTATGAAAGTTAGGGAAGTAAAGAACATTTGGACGCGAGTTGGGCCCAAATCGGGTTAAAATGGAGAGATCTAAAAATTTATTTGAGAAAGGGGGGCCCAGATTTTTAGTGCAAAATTCGCAGTGTCGGAAAACTCCGAGAAAATTACGGGAGTCCCGTAAATATGTTTTAAGACCACAGAAAAAGTTTCGCGTTGATCGGATACCCGATAGTGAGAACGGGTTCCGCCAACAGTGTCGAAAAATTCTGACAAAATTACGGGAGCTTTGTAATTATGTTTTAAGGTCACAGTAAAAATTTCGTGTTGATCGGATACTCGGATTGTGAGAACGGGGTCCGCCAGCGATTTTGGATACAGGGAGGCTTTTGGTGGCCCAGAAATGGCCCAAAGTAAAAATTTAAATTTTTCTGTGGTAAATTAAGCTGAAATGAAGCCGCCTGTCAAATTTGGACGGAAACGGACGAAGAATGGACAGAAAACGGGACAGAAACGGATCTGGAGGTGATGACGGCGCGCGGATCGAGAGGGGCACAGCTGGCGCTGGGAGGGGCGCGGGTCAAAGGGGGCCGCCACATGGCGGGCCCCCATTGGGCCCGTACGGCGCGGGGACGCGCACCCGCAGGGGCGCGCGGGGGTGCGCGCCTGTCTGTGTGGCGCACACTTGCCTGGACCTGGTGCACCGCCTTGTGCTGTGGACCGAGGGCTGGTGGCTCCTCATTGGCCGGTGCACCGTGGACCGGTGCACCGTGAACCCACCCTCTCTCCCTTCTTCTTCTTCCTCCTCCCCCGCACCGCCATTCTTCTTCCTCTTCTCCCTTTCCTTCTCCACCCGAGCACGAGGGAGAGCGAAAGAGGGGATTCGTGAGGAGGGAACAGCGCTTCGAGGACCTCGTGGAACGCGCAAAGTGCTCCAAAAAGTCAGATGGACTACGCGACGCCGTTGAGGTAGACCGTTCGTCATTTTCTTTTCGGTATTTTTAGCACAATTTGTAGGGTTCTTTTTTTGGACATTAAATTTGATCCCGCACCGTTTTGCTGTGTCAGGGACCGAGATTTACTGTACCGTTTTACTGCGCGGACTGTCGGGACAATTTTGGCTCGCCTCGTTTTGCGTGCCGTACGTGGGAGACATGCACCGTTTTGCGTGCGGATTTGACAAAGATGCGCAGTTTTGGACGCAGGCTCGGAAAATGTGCACCGTTTTGCGTGCAAAGTTGAAAAAAAAGAATGTGCACCGTTTTGCGTGCCAATGCGAGGTATGCTCCGTTTTACGTGCAAGTTGGACTAACGGGCACCATTTTGCGCGCAGACTCTAACGTTGCATCTTATTTTTCGTACAGGGCTGGAAAAATGTGCATCGTTTTGCGTGCAATCCTATCGTAGAATGTGCACCGTTTTGCGTGCCAATACGGGGTACGTGCTCCGTTTTGCGTGCGGGTTGGACCAATGCGCACCATTTTACGTGTAGATTCTAATGTTGTGCATCATTTTTCGTGCAGAGATAGAAAAATATGCACCGTTTTGCGTGCAACCTTATAGTTAAACATGCATCGTTTTGCGTGCAGATCGTTTTATCGCGCACCGTTTTGCGTGCAGTCTCTAATATTATACATCATTTTTTGTGCAGGGATAGAAAAATATGCACCATTTTGCGTGCAGCCTTACAGTTAAACGTGCACCGTTTTGCGTGCAGATCATTTTATCGCACACCGTTTTGCGTTCAGTCTCTAATATTATACATCGTTTTTCATGCAGGGATAGAAAAATATGCACCGTTTTGCGTGCAGCCTTACAGTTAAATGTGCACCGTTTTGCGTGCAGATCGTTTTGTCGCGCACCGTTTTGCGTTCAGTCTCTAATATTATACATCGTTTTTCGTGCAGGGATAGAAAAATGTGCACCGTTTTGCGTGCAACCTTACAGTTAAACGTGCACCGTTTTGCGTGCAGATCGTTTTGTCGCGCATCGTTTTGCGTGCAGTCTCTAATATTACACATCATTTTTCATGCAGGACTAGAAAAATATGCACCGTTTTGCGTGCAATCCTACAGTCGAACGTGCACCGTTTTGCGTGCAGATTTGAGGTACGTGCACCGTATTGCGTGCAGGTTGAGTTGACGCGCATTGTTTTGCGTGCCGTTTGAAGTGGCGTGCATCGTTTTGCGTGTGGGTTTTTTCTGACGCGCACCGTTTTGCGTGCAGGTTTGGTGGACGTGCATCGTTTCGCGTGCGGACCCGAGGGAAGTGCGCCGTTTTGCGTGCAAGCTCGAGGAGACAAGTGGAATCACGCGGAGACCAATTGCAAGTGTCTACAAGCAATTGGGTACACTACAAGGTGGGGGATTCTACCGAAATTGGGTGACCTCTCCCCTTGCTCCTTTGCTTTTCGATTCGAAGCATGATAGTAGCCTGTTAGAGGCGTTAGGTAATTATGATTATGA
Organism: Tillandsia leiboldiana; assembly: GCA_029204045.2. NCBI lineage: Eukaryota > Viridiplantae > Streptophyta > Magnoliopsida > Poales > Bromeliaceae > Tillandsia > Tillandsia leiboldiana. Next base: position 20,555,938 of record CM055066.1, read on the forward strand.
TTGCCTGTGTAGATGGAAAAGTGCAACTGTTGGTTGCCAGAGCTAGAGGAATAGATGTACATGTGTAAATGAACACAGAGGAAAAGTGCAACTGTTGGTTGCCAAAGATATATGATGAATATGCATGCGTAGAAGAAATTACTATTTGATGAATGAACTGAAGATAACTGCATGCATGAAAAAGGATTAGCTATTATGATTGTGAGCATGTTAGGGTGTAACCCTAGGAATCACGTGACATAAGGGAGCAACAGTTGTTGGTAGTAAGACTAGGAGAAAACCTAGTATAGGGGTTTGACGAGTGACATTAACTTAGGAGTTATCCTAGGGAGGACGAGTGGCATGGTCCTAGGTGACAACCTAAGGACACTGAGAACTAGTGTTCAACATAGAGTCATGGAACTCTAGGACAAGTATGACATGGAACTTAGGTAAAGGAAACCTAAGGAGAACTAGTGTTCAACATAGAGTCATGGAACTCTAGGACAAGTATGATATGGAACTTAGGTAAAGAGAACCTAAGGAGAACTAGTGTTCAACATAGAGTCAAGGAACTCTAGGATGAGTATGACATGGAACTTAGGTAAAGGAAACCTAAGGTGAACTAGAGGACAGCATAGAGTCAAGGAACTCTAGGACAAGTATGACATGGGACTTAGGTAAAGGGAACCTAAGTTGAGCTAGAAGAGTTTAAACTCACAGACAGGAAAAATAGAGTCAAGTTGACTCTAGGATTCAGTAAGGAATCAAGAGGATGGAAAAGATGGATCAAGTGTGGAGATATGAAAGGAAAAACAGGAAAGTAAAGTCAATGTAATTCTAGGATAACAGTGGAAAATGGAATTAGAGTCAGTGTAACTCTAAGTTAGTGGTGGAGCAGGGAAATAGAGTTTAGTTAACTCTAGGATTCAGTGAGGAATCAGAAAACTGGGATAAGATCCCCAGTTTAAAGAGTTGATTAAATATAACCCTAGAAGGTCATAGGGTGTCTGGGCAAATGGATAATAACTTTAACTTCAATTTGAGTTAAAGAAATAAAAGAGAAATGTTTAAGAGTCCAGGAGACTCTCTGGTTATCCTTATGGCAAGACCTAGGATAAGAGAAAAAAAATTGTTGCAAAAAGGCAAAGATTAAAAGCAAGCTAAAAGTGGCTAAAAGCCTAAAGAAAATGTAATTGGCGCCCTCGAATTTGAGACTCGTCAAGTGGAGCAGTGACTCCCTGGGCAGTGACCCGTCGGACGAGGTACTTTCGAAGGGTTAAAAGTTAAAGCAAGGAGCTAAATGCTCAAGGAAAAGAGAAAGTGATTTGCCAGTGGCAAAAAGGGAGCTATAAGCTCGAATAAGAAAGGAAAGCAAGCGTTCAAAGGCAAAGAGGCTAAGAACTAAAGTAAAAAGAAAAGAAAGAAAATATAAAGATAAAACGGGCGGACCTACGGTGAAGCCAGCCCATGTTGGAGGTACGGGCAGTATCCCTCTCCCGGGTAGAGACCCGTTCGGGACGCTTCTTCCGTAGGACGGGGTAACACTTGCGGGTGTTATCGGCAACCTTAGAAATCTTATCTTATGGTAGCAGGACTACCGGGCTGGGGCCCGTTGGATAAGAAATTTCTGAGGGTTAACTTGAACTAAAGCACCAGAATCTAAAGAATAAAGAAAGATAGAGTGGCCAAGGTGGTCGGGTTAGTTTGACCCTGTATATAGCGGCATAGTGGCCGAGTTGGTGCTTAGCAGCCTAGTGTGGCTAGACAGAGTAGTGCTGGGTCGATGGTTGTACTCAGATAGTGTAGTGATATATTATTGCATAGTTGCATATTGATGTTGAGGATTTTAGTTTCCTAGCACACTATTATTATTGCTTCCATTGGACCAAGTGGTGTAGGACACTTTTTCTCGGTGGTTGAACCCATTGGGAACTCGGTCGTAGTTCTCACACCCCTTGGGTGACTCCCCCCACAGGTGCGGGTATGGATGCAGCGATCGTGATGGTTCAGACGCAGATGGCGAGGCATACGACAGGGGCAAGAGCCCAGCAGCATAGAGACCTAGAGGGTCTAGCAGAGGTACCCTTTTTTATACTTCTTGAGTGAACTATGTATGGTGAGGAAATTATTGTAATAATTTTATTCGCAAGTTCATAATTGTAAAGTGTAATGAATTTAATTCGTGGTTCACTCTTGTATGCTTTCGTTTCCGCTTAAACTGGTTGTTTATTAAACGAAAGTTTAAATTTATAGTGATTTTTAGTACTCTGATATTGAGCTTCCGCATACACTTGTTGTGTTATTATGGATGTTACCGTTCCTTTCGGGTAGAAAAAGGTTTTACCCAATTGGCGGGTCTGTTGGCGTGCCCGAACCGTACAAATTGGCGGACTTGGGGCGTGACAGATTTAGCGCTCGAGGTGGGTACCGTTGTAATCCTCCTACTTGTGATAACCCACTAGGCATATTGGAGCTAGTCCTATGTTATATTTCTAGTATACTTGTGGAATAAATATAGCATGCTTAATTGGAAGGAATGGACTTGTGGTTGATACTTGATCCGCCGAATACTTAGATCAAAGATAGATCGGAAATGCCATCTAAGTATTCATTAATTTGATTCTACTCAAAATCTGAGTATGAAAATCTAGAATCAAATTAATTAATATAGATGAAGAAACATAGAATTAAATCTAGTTATTTCCTTTCTTCTCTATATGTGGATCTATAAGTTTTTCTCCGTTAATATTTTTTCGTCATTTTCCGGAGTATAAAACTTATTGTGGATTACCCTAAAAGATAGAATTAGGGTTTACTTATAGGTTAGAAACCATTGGAAGAGGATAAGAATCAAAAACTGATTGTAACAGAATTTTTCCCGCACGACGGTCCGGACTGGATTAGGCTTGTTCAGGACTGTCGTTGTTTTTCAGAGAATTCCTGAAAAATCAAGAATCGGGGTCCGGAACGAAATCCTACGGTCCGAACTGTTCATGCGATTTCAGCAAACTCCACGTTCGGGGTCCGGAACGAAACAGGGATGTTCAGGACTGGATTTTTGCATGAACCAACCAACGTTCGGGGTCCGGACTGTAGTCCCCTGTTCCGGATCCTGAACATATACCATGTCCAGTTTTTTATTTTTATGCGATTAAAAATTCATCCAAGTGTTTCTACATTATAAGAAGTATTCAGATCACCAATAATGTTTAGTTAAACTTACCTGATCCTTTTGAATTCTTCTTTCTTGAGATTGAGGTATATGATCCAAACTTCTTCATCTTCAATCTTCAAGACTTAAACACTTTCACGAAATACGCCAAAACTAAAATCCTTAACAATCTCCCCCTTTGGCGGTTTCGTGACAAAACAAATATCCATTTAAGAAAATTCAAAAAAGGATATTTTTGTTGCTATCACCATACAATAAAAATTTACATTTGAGATCCAAATAAATTAAATACATGAGATAAACTCCTAAAACAAACTCTAGACTTAGACATCTGTACTCTCTGCAAAAAGAAGTAATTCTTGACAAAAAAAGATCGTTAGATACCTCAAGAATTTTTTGCATTCAAAAACCAAACAGAGAGATAGAGTTTATACTCACCATGACATACATGAACTCAGATATGTATTAAGATCACAATCAGAAATAGACATATCTTCTAAGCAATAAAATCCAAATGTCATAAATTTGTCAGTAATCAAACAACTTGTTAGTAATAATACATGCCCAAATAGTTAGTCGAATAGTTAGTCGAGGCATGCATTCATTCACAATACAAAACCAAAGTTGTTGTATACTTACCTTCAAAGTTCTACAAACTCCGAAGTTCAAAGTTCTCACAAACCATTGTCAATCATCATTGTTCTCTCATCATTTGTTCTCTCTCCCCCTTTTTGTCAAAAAAATAGCCAAAATTACAAAATAAAGGGAGTTAACAAGTTCAAAAACAAAAGGAAATGTAAGAACGAAAACTAAAAACCTGCAAAACAGAAATAAAAAAGAATCAATCGTTGGACTCTGAGTCCTCAGAGCTACTACAGCCCATCTTCGAAAACATCTTCTTGACCAACTTATTCATGGACGTGAACTTCTTTGTCAAGGTGATTTGGGCTGCTGTGATGAGTTCAAGTTCATCAGAAATTCGCTTCTGCTCTTTAGTGATTTGTTCTTGTTCAAACGATAAACGTTGTTGCTCCTTATAAATCGAAGTAACAGACGCTTCATCATCCGACACAGGTACTTGTCGTGAAGGTGACGCAGAAGTGCCGACGGAGGGTTTCGTCGCGCGCGGAGGAGTTGGGGTGGCATGAGGCAGTTTATGGAAAGACTTAACACTGTTGACTCATTAATCATACCTAAACAGTGTTGATAAGTTGTCGAGCTGATATCAACCTGGAATTTCTTCAAAATTCTCATTATGATCAATGGAAATGGTAGTCTTTCCGTGGGATGAGGATGCTCAACGTACCTTGTCATCCTATTCCAAATGATGTACGGAATATTGATATTTAACCCCACTGCCTCCGACGGATGTCCTAAGAGATATAAGAACAACATTCGATCCCATCTTAAGACTTTTATCTGCATGTTTGGAAGAATATTGTAACATGTGATGAAGTTGAGGAACCGGTACTCAAGTCGAAGTTCTTTGGACTTGATAGAATTGCCCGTTGACTGAGTTTCCTCCAAACATATTCCCCTTACAACAGTTTGCCACATCATATTCGTTAAACTCCTTCCTTTTAAGTAGTTTATCCCTGACCTGCTATATTGCATCCCTAAGACTTCGCCAATTAATTGTGGAGTTATTTTAAGTCTTGTCCCTTGGACGTTCGTATAAAACTCCATTGGACCGTCTTCATTTTCTTGAAGGTGTCGTGCATTTGTGTAGAAGGTCCTTACCCGATGCAAACAGTATCCAAGCATTTCTGGGAATCTGCACACTTGAAGAAGATTGGCTTGTTCGATCAGATTACCAAACTCCGGGGAGTGGTCTCGAAGAGCACCAATGCTAACATGTCTTTCGCCAATTCATTCTCGATTTTCAAATGCCCTTAGACGGTCTGTATTAATAGACACTTGTTCCTCACGGGGTAGTGAATCAGGAGCTATTGGTTCGTCAATTTCAATCCCTCGTGCTCGTCCTAACCGTCGAGCTAGTCTCTTTCTTTTCATCGAGATAGATGAAGATGGCATTGGTGCTTTGCCTTTTTCCACAGCAGTAGGTGCTGTCTTTTCCTTAGGTGAACTAGGGGACTTTCCTTTTGACTTAACAGGCGTTGTTTCGTCATCCATCAATTCATCCCAGTTCACATCTTCCTTATCAGATTCCGTCTCGGAGTCGTTAACGAGGACAAACTCACCTTTTCGTAGAGTTTTCTTCGCTCTCTTCAATTTGTTCGTTGCTCTAGTGTGAACCATGGCAACTAGAAGCACTATGATCAATGAAAACACCATTGTTGCTATTTCTTGTGAACGAGAGAAACCTGCGAGCAACGACTCAAGAACACGGAAAAATTGTTTATTTTCAAAATTTTGAAATATTGTACCTAAACAATCATTATCGTGTAGAGAGACTAGGAATCAAATTAGTTTTGCAAAAAGAATTTTAAAAATAGATCAATCCCATGATTTTCAAAAATTCTCATTATATGCCCTAAAACCGAATTTTCAGAAATCGAAGCCCAAAAATCCGTTAATCAAGAGAATACCTAGCATATAATCAAAACTAATCTACTCAGAGTTCTTATTTCAAAAGAAATTTGACCAAAAACCATCTAGAATTGAATTCCATCCATGATTTCCACTCACGTTTATGAAGAACAATGCAAAACAGTGGAAAAACAAATTTTGATCAAAGAAACTTACTTTGATCCGAAGAACTCGAGTTGGAAAGGCTCCAAATTGGTTGATTTCTAGAGAGAGAAGCTCTGGAGACTTGGAAACAAAAGATTGTTGTAAAAAGAAATCAAATCCCTTTTGTTTCTTATAAAACCCTAGCCGCGGTCCGGAACGGATCAAGAATCCAGTCCGGATCGGCTACCCGCAGAAAATTCCTGCGTTCGGGATCCGGAACGGATATTCCAGTCCGGATCGGCTCCAAACTTTTTCTTCAGAAAAATTTAGAAAAATTCCAGAAAATCCAGAAAAAGTATGTAAGCACTTTTGCATGTCAACTTTAAACAAAAGTCATCATTTCACATCAAAAGAAATAGATTATGCTAAATCTATCAATAATATCCAAGTAATGAAATGAAAATTTATAAAAATTAAAACCTTTAAAGTTGAACAAGTTCAATGACATCTATCATGATCTTATGAGTAATGCGTTTATCAAATCATCAATATAGTAAAGAAAATGAAGTACCAAGATCGATAGATGTTTGAAATCCCAAATAAGTTAGATAATATATCTAATCAATTTATTGTAAGGAATGGCTCTTTGAGCATTTTCAATAAAATCCCCACCTTATACCAACCTTGGAATTTGACAGAGTCAAGTATTCCAAAAAGCATTTTATCTTATCAACTTGAAAAATCATGCTTGGTATACATGTGGTAGCTGCACACAGTACTCGGACGACCGAGGTGGTAGCTCTTTCCTCCATGTGGTGGTAGTTTTCACACTCCTCATTGGGATGTAACTCTTTCCACATCTTTTGAGCATAAATATTTTAACAAACTCCCCCTCAATTGGCTATCAATTATTTAAGATATAAGGTATTCAACCAAAAATTGATCTCGAGTTTCATACTTAACTCAATTTTCAAATATGATAAAAACTATACCAAGAGATCATATGAGAGAGAAATTGACTTTGATCAATTAAAGATAACTTAATTGACATAAATGATCATTGCATCAAATGAATTATTATGATATCCAGAGCATAATAAATTTATAAATATATGAAAGGATGCAAGTAAAGTCAATTACATATGCTCAATTAATATTCTATGTACAAACATAGATAAGGAACAAAAACACAAAACAAAACCTAACCTAAGCAATGATTTCAAAAAGTGTTATTTCAAAGAAAGCATTCCAATTGCTTTTACGTAAATGAATAAACCGTTTTTGATCCAAATGTTTTGTTAAAATGTCAGCTAATTGATCTTCAGTTGAAATATAGGAAATTTGAAGAATATTTGATTCAATTAGCTCTCTTAGAAAATGATATCTAAGTTCAATGTGTTTTGTTCTCAAGTGCAACACAGGATTTTTAGAAATATTTATAGCACTTGTGTGGTCACAAAGAATAGTTACCGAAGTTGCTGAAATTCGAAAGTCGCTCAACATGCTTTTCATCCAAATGAGTTGAGTTGAACAACTACCCGCTGAGATATATTCCACTTCGGTACTCGAGAGTGCTATGCAGTTTTGCTTTTTACTATGCCATGCAATAAGACAATGGCCAAGATAAAAACACGCACCACTCGTACTTTTCCGATCATCCACGGATCCTGCCCAATCGGCATCTGAATATCCTATAATGTCAAGCGTTGTTCCCATAGGATACCATATTCCGAAGTTCAGTGTTCCTTTGACGTACCGGATGATCCTTTTCACCGCTTTCAGGTGAACCTTCTTTGGTGCTGATTGATATCTCGCGCAGATCCCAACACTAAAGGATATATCCGGGCGACTAGCCGTGAGGTAGAGTAGACTTCCAATCATGCTACGATAAAGCTTCTCGTCTACACTTTCACTAAGAGATTCACTTCCTAATCCCTTATTGCTAGTTCCCATCGGAGTTGGAAAATCTTTAGAGTTTTCTAAATCGAATTTCTTCACCAACTCCCTTGCATACTTGGATTGGTACAAATGGATGCCTTCTTCATTTTGTTTCACTTGCAATCCACGAAAATATGTTAGTTCGCCCATCATAGACATCTCAAATTCGCTTTCCATGGTTTCTGCGAATTTAGAAGCATCATTGTCTCTAGTTGCACCAAATACAATGTCATCGACATAGATTTGTGCTACAATGAAGTTATCTTGATAATGCTTCACAAAGAGAGTCGGATCTTCTCCCCCTCGAGTATAGCCCTTTTCCAATAGGTGCTTTGTTAACCTTTCGTACCACGCTCGCGGTGCTTGTTTTAGACCGTAAAGAGCCTTTTTCAAACGAAAAACATGGTTAGGTTGTTTATAGTCTACAAAACCTTTCGGTTGAGCCACATAAACTTCCTCGTTCAAAAACCCATTTAAAAACGCGCTCTTAACGTCCATTTGAAAGAGTTTGATTTTAAAATGACAAGCAATCACGAACAAAATATGAATCGACTCGAGTCGAGCAACTGGGGCGAATGTCTCACCAAAGTCTATACCTTCAATTTGTGAGTAGCCCTGAGCAACTAGGCATGCTTTGTTCCTGATAATGGTACCATCCTCATTTTTCTTATTCTTGAAAATCCATTTAGTACCAATCACGTTGTGTTGCTTCGGTGGCTTCGTTAGTTCACAGACTTTGTTTCTTTCGAACTGATGGAGCTCTTCCTGCATTGCTTCAATCCAGTAGTCATCCTGAAGAGCTTCATCGACGTTCTTTGGTTCTACCATGGAGACGTAACATGCGACTCCACAAACCAACTGTCTCCGAGTCCTGACTCCTTCTTGTGGGTCTCCAATAATGTTCGATTCCGGATGATCCTTGGAGATCTGTAGCGTTTGAGGTAACGGAGTACTCGGAGGTACATATGATGATTCCTGCATATCAGATAAACTAGAAGAACCATTAGATGCATCAACTTTATCGAAAGAATTATTATGAGAATATGCATTTACAGGAGTATCATCATCTAGAGACATATCAGGGGTAGATTTATCAGATGCAAAATGAAAAGCTTCATCTACTTTAACATTAATAGATTCTACCATCGTTTTAGATTCCAGGTTAAATACCCGATATGCTCTACTGTTTGTAGAATAACCCATGAAGATCCCTTCGTCACTTCGAGAGCCGAATTTACCAAGATTTTCTCGATCACGCAAAATATAACAACGACTCCCAAAGATTCAAAAATATTTGATATTCGGTTTTCTACAGAACCATAGCTCTTATGGTGTATTTAAAGTTCCCGGGCGCAAATACACTCGATTAATTACATAGACGGCGGTGTTCACAGCTTCAGCCCAAAAATGTAACGGGATTTTCCGGCTATGAAGCATAACACGCGCCATCTCTTGAACAACCCTGTTTTTGCGCTCGACTACACCATTCTGCTGAGGTGTATAGGGTGCTGAGAATTCATGTTTTATGCCGTTGGAAGTGCAAAAATCAATGAATTTAGAATTAATGAATTCTCCACCTCTATCACTTCGAACACGAACGATCTTTTCATTTCTTTCAATCATAATACGATGACAAACCTCATGAAAAGAATCGAAAGTATCCGCTTTCTCTTTTAAAAATGTTACCCATGATATCTAGAGAAATCATCAACCAAAAGAAAAATATACCATTTACCTCCCAAGGATGGTTGACGAGTCGGCCCCATTAAGTCCATGTCCAGTAATTCTAAGGGCCGATTGGTACCAACGTGGTTCAAGTTCTTGTGTGCAGCCCTTGATTGTTTTCCCTTTAGACAACCTCCACACATAATGTTTTCTTTAAATGAAAGTTTACGAACTCCCTTAACCACGTCTTTATTTGAAATCCTTGCTAGTTCTTTAAAATTTATGTGACCTAGTCTTTCATGCCAAAGAGTTTCATTATCTAAAGAAACTAGGTTACACTTTTCAGAAATTTTGTTTGAAACAACATAGCAATTATTTTCCGATCTAACCCCTTTCAAAAAGAATACATGGTCCTTATCAGTTACAATACATTCTGCAGATGAAAAGTTAACTGAGAAACCATTGTCACAAAGTTGACTTATACTAATGAGGTTAGTCTTTAGGCCTTCAACAAATAAGACATTGTTCAAAACTGGGACTTCTGGAATAGCGATTATTCCTTTTCCAACAATTTTGGAAGAACGACCGTCTCCGAAAACAACATGTCCTCCGGAGATTTTCTCTAAAGTTTGAAAACTGTTTTTGTCACCGGTCATGTGACGGGAACATCCACTATCTAGATACCAAGACGAGTTGTCATAAGCATGTAAATAAGTATGAACAACAAGACAAGGGAAGATTTCACCTTTGCGCACCCAAACCTTTTCGGACTGCGTCGACAATGAATGTGAAGTTATTCTCCTAGGTGAAAGCGTCTTGATTGATTTATCGCTTTTTCTTGACGTCGTCGTCTTGTTTGATGTACTACCAATGTTCTTTTCTTTTGAAAAAACCTTCTTTGATTTCCAGGGAGTGAACTCATTGGTAGTTGTTGCAAGAGGCGCTTGATTTGTTCGTTTCGCTCCAATCTTGCAATTTCTTCTTATGTGCTCTGCATAACCACAACGAAAACATATCTTTGTACTTGACGAACCCGATGTAGGTGAGGTAAGGTTGTTGTCGTTGATTGCAGTGAATTCCGTCGTCGGAGGAGGAGATACCGACTGGGGCACAAAAACTGTCACGCCCCGGGGTCGAAACTGCGACCCGGGCTCGCCAACAGATCCGCCGCCCATACGGTGAACCCCGTATAGACGAAGCGTCTACCTGCAAAAGAAAGATGCTATACTAAACAGATATCAGAGCTGGAAGTAAACTGCTAGAAATAAAATATATACAACCCCAAGTCCTCACCACAAGTACAAAAGTCGCTCAACTCTGAAATAAAAGTACAACTCTACACCTCACTACAAGGTCTCTCAACAAGTAACTCTCAAAATATAAAAGGGGTACATCTACTCTATGGACAATGGCTGGTAGGGATCTAGCTCGTGACTCCCTCACCTCGATCCGAAGAAGCAGCAACTGAAGCAGCAGAAACAAGAGCAGACGTCCCTGGGGAAAAAATACACCACGACGGGTGTGAGAACTACATCCCACAGTAGTTCTCAGTGGGTGCCGTCAACAAGCCCAACGGTCTGCCCACTAAGTCTACTAGAGGCATAAGGTAATAAATGAAATACTGAAGGAAAGAGCTGGAAATGAATAACTCTACAGCTACTATGCCCCTATCTAGATGCTCAAAAAGTGGAACAGATGATAACATGATGCATCTATTAACTCTCAGGTACAGTAACCCAAAACTATATTGACTGCCACATAGGGTCCAGTCAAACCTGCGCCCACCTACTGCTGCACATCCTCAACAGGACGGTCTACCGTAGGGTGTCCATGACTGCCACATCTGGGCCAGCCAGAGGGACGGCGTCGACAAGTCACGATAGAAGAACTCAATCTCACGCCGGTTACAACAACCCGGTCTAAAGCTCAATCTCGACGCCGGTTACAACAACCCGGTTTAAAGCTCAATCTTAACGCCGGTTACAACAACCCGGTCTAAGGCTCAATCTCAACGCCGGTTACAACAACCCGGTCTCGCCTGCTCCGGAGTGGCACTCGAGGGGAACGACCCGCTCGAGTCCATACGTAACCCATGTCCAACAGCTCTGTCATGCATCTCAGTCAATCGGGCAAAAGTCGACACTATGCTCAAAGTGGAGACTCACTCAATCCACAATGCAAAAACCCAGCCCCAACTGATGTATAACACTAACCGGTCAAACCGCCCACAGTTCGCGGTTACCGAAAAATTAACCCGAGTCGATAATCTGGTGCAATCCCACCCGACTCAACAATATAGCTATACTATCCCCCATCCCTGCTCTCTAACCCGAGCAACAAGGAACACTCGACAGTCGGGACCGCTGTCACCCAACGGCTCCCTAAAACAGGCATCACTGATAGGATAACTCCCCAACAGACACAATAAAGGGTCCGGGAACCCCGGAAGACTAGAACCTACAACCCTAATCAAACAAGAACAGGCTCTAGGCATAGCCTCTCGTTGTTCTCGTCCCAAAGGAAAAAGGCAGACCTTGGAACCCAGACCACTCGAACCATCTAGGGTGGTTAAATTTATCGGAAAAAGGTGATATTTCTTATTAAAAGCCATTTGATCTGAAAGAAATCCATATTTAATGATTTTTAGTTCTTTTTAGAAAAACAATTGAAAACAAGCTTTATATCCAAGCCTCGTAGAGCTAATGCCTTTGTCCAATCAAACAAGAACAGACTCGGCGACTCCACGATGCTCGGAAGAAAACATTTGTGATGATCCGGATTTCCCCAGTAACTGTTGTAGCCTTAACAGTGACAATAGAAGGCTTATATGGTGTAATGGAGCTTGTAGTAACGAAATTGGACCTCATAAATGGATCCGGCGCAAAAAACGGAGCAAGTGGGCTTTTCCGGGGGCTTTCGGCAAAATTTCGGATGAGAATTTGAAGAATCGGACGGCGGATTTGGACTCAGCGCGCGAAAATGATCAAAATGGCATATTTACTTTATTTTTTCGACACTGGGTTACTGTTCATGCCGGAATTACTGTTCCGGCCGCCGGAAACACTGTTCCGGCGACCGGCGGCAGGCAACAGACGGCGGCGCACGGCGGAGCAAGGCGGCGCAGGGGCGGAGCAGGGCCGCGGGCAGCGCGGGCAGGCGCGGGCAGCGCGCAGGCGCGGGGTCCACAGAATAGGCGTGCACCGGGTGCACCGAAGACTCAGAAGGCCACGTGGCAGCCTCTGATTGGTCCGGCGGCGTCAAGGGTGGCGGCTTGTCCTTGACACGTGGCGCGCTGTGATTGGCCGACAGGATCCGGAAGACCTGGCGCGTGGACCGGGCTCGTGCGCCCCGTGGACCACGTGGGACACGTGGCGGCTGTTCATTGGCGGGCGCACGGCCGCCCACGTGTGCCGGGCGCGTGAGAAACGTGGGCGGCGGGGGACACGTGGCGCAATTTCATTGGCCCGTATGGATGTTTCCTATTTTGTGAGGTGTGGCGCTGACTGATTGGCTGGTTTCGGTGTTTTGTGTTCGGGCCCGGATTCTTTGTGGAGCCCGAATAGTAAATTGGCCCATTATAAATACCCCTCCCTCTCTCTTTGTAAATTCCGAGTTTTAGAGAGAGAAAATGAGAGTGAGCCCTTAATGAAAGTTTTTCATTTCTCTGTCCTCTATCTACCATAGAAATTTCATAATTTTTGAAGTTCCCGATGAAGATATATCTGCGACGCATTACGCTCTGACGTTTCTCCTTTTTCGGCCCGTTATCGTCGGAGTTCAGTCGAAAAATTCCTGTGCACTAACCAGGAGGAATTTTTGAACAATTTCTATGACAGCGCGACCGTAAGAGGTAAGGCTTCATTTTCCGTGTTGATCGGTTCACCTCATTTCGCACTTTTGGCACGGTTCCCGAGGCATCTTTGACCCTCCTTTTTGCTGTGGTACTTTCTGGACAGCAGTAACTTCTCCGAATTATATCTGGAGCTAGGAGCATCGGATTAAGGCGTTTAAGTAGTCGATTTCGATCTACTCGTCGCGAGGAACGCAACCGTAATTTTTCTGGATTTTTCAGAGCACGGTACAGAGTTGTGCACTGTTCTTGACGAGTTGCGGGTATAGAGGACTGTGGACAGTAAGGAGACCTTTTTGGGTGTGGATCACGCTTTTCGAGGTGGGTGGTTGTTGCTTACCTCACTTCTGACTATCTCACTAGGAGTATTAGAGATCCCCTATTTTAAACTGGTAATCGGTATTTTAATTGTGAATTGCATGAGTAAACCCCACAAATTATATGACGGCTTATTTATATTAAACTGGGACACTGTTGTTGGGACAAAGGCTATATCATAATCTCGCATGCAAAATGACTTACTATGTTGGGACATTTAAGCCATCCTTTTCTAAATAAATATCAAACACTTTTCTTCAGTTTTAAAAGAGGACAATTGCATGCTTGTATGGACATCTAGATAGGCCACTATTTATTGCTACACTATTATTGGGACTTGACTTAGGAGAAACCATGTTTTATTATTCTCCTTTGCATTCAGATGCATGTTGCTCAAGTTTGAGCAGGGTTTTGGGGTAGTGTAGTTGAGGCCATCGAGTCTGGGACAGGTTAGACTCGATTCTGGGTTGTGGGGCATTGTGGTATCCGCGGACATCAGGCGGTTGGCCAGATGTTGATTACTTTATCAGGCTTTGGACTTATGGGGTATTGCGGCAACCGCGGACATTAGGCGGTTGACCGGATGTCGATCTTTGCATCAGATTGGGGATCGAGCTTTTTGCTAGTGGATCGAGTTTCCCACTTATTGAGTACTATTGCATCAGATTGGGGATTAGCTTTTCTTTAGTGGATGGGTTTTCCCACTTTGATCAGAGTCATGATCCAGTCCTGCTGTTTTATGATACTTATGATTACTGGTTACTGAGATACTTTACTCGTGTGGGTCGCTCCCCTCGAGTGCCACTCCGGAGTGCGCGACAGGCAGGCTTTGAGTCCTTGAGACTCCTTTTTACATAGGTGTTATGCGTGGGCTGGCATACCCGATACGGCAGGCACAGCAGGCAGTACCAGTTTTTACTGGTGATTAGATTGGGTTTATCCAGGCAGGCAGGGTAGATACTGATGCATACTTACAGTCATTTCCTTCGGCATGGCATTTAGAGGCATAGTAGTGGTAGTTTCCTCTTTATCAGCAGCCTTTATAGCTTACCACTGTCCTTTCCTTTTGCCTCTAGTAGTCCTAGTGGGTGCGTCAGCATTTGAGGTTTTACCCACTAGGGGAGGCTACTGGTTTATCTAGTAGTTCTCACCCCCATTGTTGTTTCCTGTCTCTTCTTCTTTGTGTTGCAGAGTCGTCTGCAGGAGCTGCTAGGCCATCGGCAGCTGATCGAGGTAAGGGGATCGCTGAGTAGATAGATCTCCAGTGAGATTGAGTTGTTGTTAGACAGATATTGTACCCTTTACTCAGACTGATGTATTTTTCTTATTTTGGGTCTGGCTTTGGCCAGCAGGTTGTACTATTTTGGTGAGTTGAGAGATTATTGTATTTATTACAGCTTTATTATTATTCCAGTCTGAGATATTATGTGGTTCTTCTAGTTTAGCTCTGTATTATGCTCTTTTATTGTTTATATTATACCTGAGCAGGTTACCAGCGCTTCGTGTACGCGAGAAATTCCGTGTGCACGGCGGATCTGTAGACGGACCCGGGTTCTGGTTTACACCCGGGGCGTGACAGATTAAGTTGGTATCAGAGCTTAGGGATAGGTCAGTTGGGACTTAGGAAACCCTAGGCTTTTGGCAGACCCTAGGAAGATAGGGCGCGAGAGACGAGACGTTTTGCGAAAGTCGTTGATTTATTGTTTGACTCTTCCAGTGAGTGAAGAGGGATCGACATACCCAATTTCTGGTGAACAGTTATGTTGGCTGCAGACAACATAAAGTCACCGAAATAGGGGGATGTCTTTGACTTTCGCTAGATTGGGTCGTGCGGGATTGTGTTATTGATTCGAGGTTTCTTGTGGCAGGATGCCTCCGCGACGCAGGATGTTAATGCGTTCTCAGCCTTATTCCCCTTAGCCCGAGCAGGAGGAGTCCGGGCAAGGCCAGCAGAGTGAGGTGCAGGAGCTACAGGCTCAGATGGCTCAGATGTCGGAGGCTGTTCGGCGTCAGGAGGAGGCCATGGGTCGGCTGACGCAGATGTTAGAGCAGAGGGCGCAGCCTGTTGTAGCACCCCCGGAGAGTTCTCCCGTACCATCATCCCCTGCTGTGGCTCCCCCAGTTGTACCGGTGACCCCAGCATCCCCTGTTGCTCGGGGTACTGGTAGACAGCCGTCTGGGTTGACGGGACCTTTGACCTCGGCAGAGCAGCGGGAGATGGTCGATTTGTTGATGAGGTTTCGCCAGTTTGACCCACACCATTTCTCGGGGCAGAGTGCAGAGCCGTGGGAGGCAGAGTCGTGGATCACGGCGATGGAGCGACGTTTTGAGACATTGTTCATCAATGAGCGATACCAGGTGTTATTGGCGACGAACTTTTTGGAGCGCAATGCCGAGGCTTGGTGGCGGCGTGTTCGACCGGCTGGTCCGCCTGGGGCTCAGCTCCTGACCTGGGCGGAGTTCCGCAGTCTCCTTCTTGGGGCTTTCTTCCCGGAAAGCGTCCGGCAGAGGTTGGAGGAGCAGTTGAGAAACCTTCGCCAGGGAGATCGGCCCGTGCACGAGTATATTGCGAATTTCAATCAGTTGCTGGCGTGTGTACCGAACGTGGCCATAGATGAGGCGCACCGGATTTACATGTTCGAGCGAGGGTTGCGCCGGGACCTTTTTCAACTGGTTCGCTCGCGTAGGTTGCAGACCTTGGAGGCCTCGATGGAGCAGGCGCTCTATGTGGAATGCGGGGAGGTAGTAATGGAGGAGGTAGCTCCAGCTCCCGTAGTGATCCCGGGGGCGAAGCGCCTAGCACCGGATGATGGAGGACGGGCTCATTCTTGGAGGCCGCCACGACCGCCACGGCCTCAGTTTTCCAGCCGTGGGCGTTCTGAGCGGCGAGGGCCTGGTGGATCCCAGAGGCCACTGCAGCAGCAGCCGCAGCAGCAGCACCATCAGCAGCAGAAGCCGCAGTCGAGACAGCATAAGTCTCAGCAGCAGTCTCAGAGACAGCAGCAGCAGTCGAGTCGGACCCAGCCTTTGGAGAGGTGTGTCTTCTGTGGGGGTCAGCATCCGGCAGGCACGTGTGAGATGAGATTTGGGCGCTGTTATCGATGTGGACAACCTGGTCATGTTCGAGCTGTTACGGAATTTGAGTTGGCGTAGTTTCGTGAAAGTCTCAAGTCTTGAAGATTGAAGGTGAAGAAAGTTGGATCGTTTAACTCAATCTCAAGAAAGAAGAATTCAAAAGGATCAGGTATGTTTAACCTAAGATTTTGTGTGATCCGAATACTTCTTGTAGTGTAGAAACACTTGGAAGAATCTTTCATTGCATAAAAATCAAAAACTGGACTTGGGACATGTTCAGGATCCGGATCAGGTTGTTCGATCCGGATCCCGAAGGTGGTTCGTTCATACACCAGTTCAATCCGGATCGTAGCCTCTCTTGATCCGGATCCCGAACACTGAGTTTACCATCTTCCTTGAACGATCCGGATCAGGCTTCGCAATCCGGATCCCGAACGTTGATGTTTGGTGAACTGTATGAACGATCCGGATCAAGCACTTCGATCCGGATCCCGAACCTTCATTTTTCTGGAATTGCCTGACTCGTTGCGACGATCCGGATCACAGTTAATCCGATCCGGATCGCCGTCCGTAAAATCTCCAGAAATGTTAGGTTTTTGATTTCTATCTCCTTCCTAGGGTTTCTAACCTATAAATAGACCCTATGACTCTTCTTCTAGGGTTAATCCAAAAAGAGGCCGAAAATAACTATAGCCGTCATTTTCATATATACGCCTCGAGATCCACATATAGAGAAGAAAGGAAATCATTAGAGAATACTCTATGTTTCTTCATCTATATTGATTAGTTTGATTCTAGGTTTTCATACTCACATCTTGAGTTGAATCAAACTAATGAATACTTAGATGGTATTTCCGATCTATCTTTGATCTAAGTATTCGGCGGATCATCACCACCCAAAACAACGATTTACCCCAAAAATCGGCGCGTGGATTCGCGTGTCCTTGTGGATTCAAGGTTCAACCGCTCTCGTGGATTCGGAGCGAGGCACGTTCGTGGATTCGAAGGGTGCTATTGGGTGAAGACCGTGGATTCGGTCGGACGTCGTGGATTCGACGTTGGACGCCGTGGATTCGGCGTTGGGCGCTGATCGTGGATTCGAGAAGCGTCGCGAAGCGAGCGGAGAAGATCCTCTAGGAGCGTATGGAAAAGGTTGAGTCGTAAGTGTGTACGGTAAATCACCTTGTACGTGTTTTAATTCTAGTGGATTTCTGCCGTGTTATCGGTCCCGTGGTTTTTTACTCCGGTGATGGAGTTTTCCACGTAAAAATCTTGCGTATTATTTTTATTTCCGCATTGGGTTTTTATCGCAACGATTTTTTGAGTGTTTATGCGTTTACACCTATTCACCCCCCTCTAGGTGTTTTTTCCCCTATTTAGATCCGTTTTACATATAACCCAACAAGTGGTATCAGAGAGGGAATAGGGTTGTAAACAATGGTTGAAGGTGGAAACATCAACCGACCCCCGTTCTTCGATGGAACAAATTATGCGTACTGGAAAGTACGGATGAAAGCCTTTTTAATTTCCATCGACGAACGGGTGTGGCAATCGATTGAATTAGGAAGGACTAATCCAACTGAATTTATTGGTGATGTTCGCACCTTAAAACCTAGGTCGAAATGGACCAAGGAAGAGTTAGATTCATCTTCTTACAATGGCAAGGGAATTAATGCTATCTTTAATGCCTTATCTCAAACTGAATTCTCTCGCGTCTCGGCATGTGAGACTGCGAAAGAAATCTGGGATGTTCTTCAGGTTACACATGAGGGAACTAACCTCGTGAAGATTCAGAAACTGCAAATGCTTACGAGCAAGTTTGACTCTATCTTAATGGCAGAAAATGAATCTTTCACGGACTACTATACACGATTGCAAGACATCGTAAACTCATGTGCTAATCTGGGAGAGAAGATTCCAGAATTTAAGATTGTAAGAAAGATCTTAAGAACTCTTCCTGAACGATTTCGCCCAAAGGTTACTGCCATTGAAACTATTAAACACCCGGACGAAATACGTGTAGAAGAATTAGTTGGTTCATTACAAACTTATGAAATGACATTTACTACTAACAATTCTTCTGGAAAGGCATCCACTTCTAAGTCTTCAGGTTATGCGTTGAAAACAACTAAGGAAGAAGACGCGGATACGTCCTCCTCAGACGATGACGAGAACCTTTCTATGGAGGAATTTGAGAAGCAGCTCGCTCTCTTGACAAGGAAGTTTCGCCGCAACTTTCGAAGGGGTAATTCAAGCAAATCTCCATCCTTCAGAAAGTCGAACAAAGGCAAGGGTACTTCAGGTTACAAGTCAAGAAAGCAAGAGAACTTCTCAAAGGATAAGAAAAGTTCAGAAGGACAACTACAATGCTTCAAATGTCGAGGCTACGGCCACATTGCAACGGAATGTCGTAACAAGTATCCGGCAAAGAAGAAGGCGATGCAAGTCGTCACTTGGGATGACAACTCAACGTCAAATGAGTCGTCTTCGAGTGATGAAGAAAAGAGCTCCACCGCATTCCACGCGTCTGTATCTTCACCCTTCATGTGCTTTATGGCAAGTACATCTGAGTCGTTGTCCAACTCCACTGTTGAAAAGAACGCAACGGACAACGAATCGGATGATTCGGAACGTGAAGATTTTGCTCTAGCCTACCACAGACTTTTGAGGGACTCAAAGAAAGTGGCTAAGAAAAACAGGAGTTTGAGAGGGAGAGTGCATGATCTCGAAGAAAAAGCAAAAAGAGCGACTTCTCTCTCAAACGCTCTTGAAGTGGAAAGGAAAAACCTGATAAAAGAAAATGTTTCCCTTCAAGAGTCCAATGAGCAACTTGAGAAGGAACATACAAATCTGGTGGATAACGCGAATCACTTCTCAAAGCTCTACAACGAGGCTCGACAGGATAACCTGGAAATGACAAAGACCATTTTCCAACTCAAGAATGACTTACAGCGATTCTCTTCAGGAAGGAGTAAGTTGGATAGACTTCTTGGTCTTGGTCAATCAAATCGGTTCGGCCTCGGATACACTCAAACTGGAAACAGTCCAAGTTCGAGTGAGACAGTTTTTGTGCCTCAGTC
The DNA here is from genome assembly GCA_029204045.2 of Tillandsia leiboldiana. Classification (NCBI taxonomy): domain Eukaryota; kingdom Viridiplantae; phylum Streptophyta; class Magnoliopsida; order Poales; family Bromeliaceae; genus Tillandsia; species Tillandsia leiboldiana. The sequence continues at coordinate 20,575,652 of CM055066.1, forward strand.
GGTATCTCCTCCTCCGACACCGGAATTCAAGACAAACAACGACAACAAACCTACTTCATCCTCTTTGGGATCGTCAAGATCTAAGGTATGTTTTCGTTGTGGTGTTTCAGGGCACATAAGAAGATATTGCAAGACGGGAGTCGAACGCTCATCTCAAGGACCTCTTGCAACAACTACCAAAAAGGCTCCTCCCCGAAAATCAAAGCAAAACTTTTCAAATGAAAAGAGACTTGGTAGTTCATCGCGCAAGACGATTTCATCAAGGAACAACAATCGCTATAACAAGACGCCTTCACCTAGGCATATAACTTCTCGACCATTACCGACGCACTCCAAAAGGGTTTGGGTGCGCAAAGGTGAAATTTTCCCTTGTCTTGTTTCCAATGTTTCCTTGCATGCATATGATAGTTCGTCTTGGTATCTGGATAGCGGATGTTCCCGTCACATGACTGGTGACAAAAATAGTTTTCAAAATCTTGAGAAAATCTCCGGAGGACACGTAGTTTTTGGAGACGGTCGTTCTTCCAAAATTGTTGGAAAAGGGACGGTAGCTATTCCAGATGGCCCGATTTTGAAAAACGTCTTATTTGTTGATGGCCTTAAGACTAACCTCATAAGCATAAGTCAACTTTGCGACAATGGTTTTTCAGTTAACTTTTCATCTGTTGAATGCGTTGTAACTGATAAGGACCATGTCTTCTTTTTAAAAGGGGTTAGATCTGAAAACAATTGTTATGTTGTTCCTAATAAATTCTCTGAAAATTGTAACTTAGCTGCTTTGAATAATGAAACTCTTTGGCATGAAAGGCTAGGTCACTTAAATTTTAAGGAACTTACTAGAATTTCAAACAAGGACGTGGTCAAGGGGGTTCCAAAGCTTTTATTTAAACAAAACGTTGTGTGTGGTGGTTGCCAAAAGGGAAAACAGTCTAGGACTGCACACAAGAACTTGAACCACGTTGGTACAAAACGGCCCATGGAACTTTTGCACATGGACCTAATGGGGCCGACCCGTCAACCATCTTTGGGAGGTAAATGGTACATTTTTTTATTGGTTGATGATTTCTCTTGGTTTTCTTGGGTAGCATTTTTAAAAGAGAAAGCTGATACGTTTGACTCTTTTCATGAGATTTGCCATCGTATTATGATTGAAAAGAATGAAAAGATCATTCGTGTTAGAAGTGATAGAGGTGGAGAATTCATAAATTCAAAATTCATTGATTTTTGCACTTCAAATGGAATTAAACATGAATTCTCGGCACCCTATACACCTCAGCAGAATGGTGTTGTTGAGCGCAAGAACAGGGTTGTTCAAGAGATGGCGCGTGTGATGCTTCATAGCCGGAATTTACCGCTACATTTTTGGGCTGAAGCTGTGAACACCGCTGTCTATGTCATTAATAGAGTTTACTTGCGCCCAGGAACTTTAAATACACCATATGAGCTGTGGTTTAGTAGAAAACCCAATATCAAATATTTTCGTGTCTTCGGGAGTCGATGTTACATTTTACGTGACCGTGAAAATCTTGGAAAGTTCGACTCTCGAAGTGATGAAGGGATCTTTTTGGGTTATTCTACGAATAGCAGAGCATATCGAGTATTTAACATTGAATCTAAGACGATCGTAGAATCTATAAATGTTAAAGTAGATGAAGCTTTTCACTTTGAAACTGGAAAATCTACCCTCGATATCTCTCTAGATGATGATTCTCCTGCTAGTGCATCTTCTCATAATAATACTTCCAATATTAATGATGCATCTAATGGTTCTTCTAGTTTATCTGATGTGCAGGAATCATCTCATATATCTCCGAGTACTCCGTTTCAACAAACGTTACGAATCTCCAAGGATCATCCGGAATCGAATATTATTGGAGATCCACAAGAAGGAGTCAGAACTCGGAGGCAGTTGGTTTGTGGATTCGCTTGCTACGTATCTTTAATCGAACCAAAGAACATAGATGAAGCTCTTCAGGATGACTACTGGATTAAAGCAATGCAGGAAGAGCTCCATCAATTTGAGCGAAACAAAGTCTGGGAATTAACGAAGCCTCCAAAGCAACACAATGTGATAGGTACCAAATGGATCTTCAAGAACAAGAAAAATGAGGATGGTACTATCATCAGGAACAAGGCACGATTAGTTGCTCAAGGCTACTCTCAAGTAGAAGGTATAGACTTTGATTAAACCTTCGCCCCTGTAGCTAGACTCGAGTCCATTCGTATACTATTCGCTATTGCTTGTCATTTTAAAATCAAATTATTTCAAATGGACGTTAAGAGCGCATTTCTAAATGGGTTTTTAAATGAGGAAGTTTATGTGGCTCAACCGAAAGGTTTTGTAGATCATAAACAACCTAACCATGTTTTTCGTTTGAAAAAGGCTCTTTACGGTCTGAAACAAGCACCGCGAGCATGGTACGAAAGGTTAACAAAGCACCTTTTGGAGAAGGGCTATACTCGAGGGGGAGCTGATAGGACTCTCTTTGTGAAGCATTATCAAAACAATTTCATTGTAGCACAAATATATGTCGATGACATAGTATTTGGCGCAACAAGAGATAATGATGCTTCTAAATTCGCGGAGACCATGGAAAGCGAATTTGAGATGTCCATGATGGGCGAATTGACTTATTTCCTTGGATTGCAAATTAAACAAAATGATGAAGGTATTCACTTGAGTCAATCCAAGTATGCAATGGAGTTGGTTAAAAAGTTTGATCTTGAAAATTGTAAAGATTTTCCAACTCCAATGGGAACTAGCCACAAGGGATTTGGAAGTGAATCACATAGTGAGAATGTAGACGAAAAACTGTATAGAAGTATGATTGGAAGTCTACTTTACCTCACGGCTAGTCGCCCGGATATATCTTTTGGTGTTGGGATCTGCGCGAGATATCAATCTGCACCAAAGGAGGTTCACCTGAAAGCGGTGAAAAGGATCATCCGGTATATCAAAGGATCAATTAATTTCGGAATTTGGTATCCTATGGGAACAAGTCTGGATATTGTTGGATACTCAGATGCCGATTGGGCAGGATCAGTGGATGATCGGAAAAGCACGAGTGGTGCATGCTTCTATCTTGGCCATTGCCTTGTTGCATGGCACAGTAAAAAGCAGAACTGCATAGCACTCTCGACTGCCGAAGCGGAATACATTTCAGCTGGAAGTTGCTCAACTCAACTCATTTGGATGAAAAGCGTATTGAGCGACTTCCGCATTTCAGCATCTTCGGTAACAATACTTTGTGACAACACTAGTGCAATTAACATTTCTAAAAACCCTGTGTTGCACTCTAGAACAAAACATATTGAACTTAGATATCATTTTCTTAGAGAGCTAGTTGAATCAATACTCTTCAACTTTCATATATTTCAACTGAGGATCAATTAGCTGACATTCTAACAAAACCTTTGGATCAAAAACGTTTTATTCATTTACGAAAAGCAATTGGGATGCTTTCCTTGAAATAATCTTCTTTTTGAAATCTTTGCTTAGGATAGGTTTTGTATTTGTTTTTGTTTTGTTCATTATCTATGTTTGTACATAGGACATTAATTGAGCATAGATCATAATTGACTTTAATTGCATCTTTTCGCACATTTAGAAATTTATTATGTTTTTGCCATCATAATATTTCACTGTTGCAATGATCATTTATGTTAATTAAACCATCTTCTAAAGTGATCAAAGTCAATTTCTCTCTCTCTATGATCTCTTGGTATAGTCATTATCTTATTTGACTGCTTAGTCGAGTATGAAATCGAGATCAATATTTGGTTGAATACTTTATATCTTAAATAATTGATAGCCAATTGAGGGGGAGTCATAGAAAAGGTAAAATGCTCAAAAGATGTGGAAAGAGTTACATCCCAATGAGGAGTGTGAAAACTACCACCACATGGAGGAAAGAGCTACCACCTCGGTCGTCCGAGTATTGTGTGCAGCTATCACATGTATACCAAGCATGGTTGTTCAAATTTTTGATTAAGTAAAATGCATGTTGAAATACTTGACTCTGTCAAATTTCAAGGTTGGTATAAGGTGGGTTTTTAAAGAAAGATGCTCAAAGAGCCACTCTCTTCAACAGATTGTCTAGATACATTATCTATTATATTTGGGATTTCAAACATCTATTGATCTTTGTATTTCATTTTCTTTACTGAATTGATGAGTTGATAAGGCATTACTCATAAGATCAAGTTAGATGTAATTGAAGGTGTTCAACTTTAAGGGATTAATTTTTGTAAATTTTCGTTTCATTTTTGGATATTATTGATAGATTTGGCATAATCTAATTCTTGTTGTATGAAACGATGATTTTTGTTTAAAGTTGATACACATTTGCGCTTACAACCTTTTTCTGGTTTTTCTTGAATTTCTCTGAAATTTTCCTAAAGAAAAAGTTGGGGCCGATCCGGATCGGGCTAGATGATCCGGATCCCGAACGCAGGAATTCTTCTGCGGGCTGACGATCCGGATTGTATCTGCCGATCCGGATCCCGAACGCAGTTTCTCCCTGCGGGTAGCCGATCTGGATCGCAGTTATGAACTGATCCGGATCGCGGCTAGGTTTTATAAAGAACGAAAGGGGTTTTTTGATTTCTTTACTCCAATCTTTTGTTCCAAAGTTTCCAGAGCCTCTCTCTCTAGATTTCATCCTTCCTGGAAGCTTTCAAACTCAAGTTCTTCAACTCCAAGTAGTTTTATTGATCAAATCTCGGTTTTTCACCGTTTTTCTCTTTTCCTCCTCAAACGTGATGAATTTCTTGGATCAACGTTGTTGTGGATGGTTTTTGATCAAATTTTCTTTTGAAATAAGAACTCTGGGTCAGATTAGTTTTGATTATATGCTAGGTATTCTCCTGATTAACGGATTTTTTAGGCTTCGATTTCTAAAATTTTGGTTGTTAGGGCATATAATAAGGATTTTCGAAAATCATGCAATTGATCTATTTTAAAAGTCCTTTTGCAAAACTAATTTGATTCTTAGTCTCTCTACATGATTATGATTGTTTGGGTACAATTTTTTCAATCTTTGAAAATTAACAATTTTTCATGTGTTTCTTGATTTGGTCTACACAGGATTCCTTTTCTCAAGAAACCATTAGCAATGGTGATCACTTGGATTGTTTTTCTACTTGCGGCTATGGTCATACGAGAGACACCATCAAGCCCAAGAGGGGCTAAGAAGGCTAAGAAAGCGAAGAAAGCTAAAGATGATTCCGAACAGAATCTGAAACCGGAATCAATTCATTGGGATGAACTGCAAGTTGAAGCCAATGACTGTTCCGGACTGCTTCAAAGGGAAAAGCACCTGCAGAAACATCAAGGGCTCCGCCCACTGCTCTGAGAAAGGCAAAGCTCCAATGAGAAGAAACTTCTAGGAAGACAAGAAGAAAAAGTATTGCTCGCAAAAGAGGGAGTGCACAAGGAATCCTCCATTGAGCAACCAGCTGATAGGCAAGCACCTCCTCAGACTTTGTCAGCTCAGGCTCGAATCAAGGATTTTTGAAAACAGCGAATGCATTGGAGAAAGGCATGTGATGTAAAGCCTTTAAAGCAGCGTTCTCAGACGTTTGGGGACTTTGTTTGACCAGAGAGGTCTTGCTTCCATTTGCGAGTTCCCGGAGACCACTGGGTATTGTCTTCACTCAGTGAGGATGTTTTATCAGAATGCCTGCTATCTAGTTTGATCAGGAAAGCGGGCGTCGGGATATTTTCAAACATTAGTCAAGAATGTCAGAATCAAAGTAACCGCCTCAGCTAATTGGTGAAGTTACTAGGGATGGACGCCCGAGCCGTGGCACTCATACCTGAAGAATCAAGCCTTCAACACCTACTCCTGGAGAGTGGTAGTTGATGGAATCTGTGTTCCAACATACTCGGTCGACAGGAAACTCCGTTTTCTCGAAAGAACTACGACCAGAGTACCGCATCTTAAATCTTATTGTTTGTTACATATTATTCCAAACATGAACACAAAGGTTCTTCGGTGGGAAAGAATGATATTCCTTTATCTACTTGGAAACCCCGCAGCAGCAATGGGAGCTAACTTAAACATTCCCTACGTCATCTGGTCAAGGATGGCACGATATGTGGAGCAAGCTCATCCGTCAGAGAGACACCTTTTCCAATGAGCATCATGCGCATTCTCGCAAATTTTAAAGCTGACACAATGCGAGTTCTATCTGCACAGTTTAGGAATGATCAATGACACACAATTGTAAAGTCTCTTTCGACGAAGCCAGATGAACCTTTCATACCTCTTCACCGCAACGAGAACAACGACCAACAAGCAAACCTCTGCAACGGCAGCAGCTCCTCCAAGTTCAACCAGCACCTCCTGCACAACAGCACACAATCAACTGCGATGATATGATGATCTGTTACCTCAATCTATAAAGAACAGCAAAGGCCTCTCCAACGAGCAGGAACTTTGCAAATGAACTGAATTGCGGTAAAGGAAGAAATAAAGAAGTAAATAAAATCAAATCAGCAATGAACAAGCGATAAAGAAGATATCCAAATCCCGCTGATCAGTTCAGACGAGTCGAATAATCCTATCCTTCTAATTCGTTTATTATGCATATGTTAATCGGCTTTTGTGCATGTTTTTTAAGTTTTAATTTGAGTGTTAGTTCTCTAACTTAAACTGTTAACCATTCTCTCCCTTCTGTACTTCTTGGCTGTTGTTTGTGACAAAAAGGGGAGAGATTTAGAGAGTTTAAACATGAGTTTACACTGACTGGATGTGGGAAAAAAGCTGAAGACAATGAACAATGATTGTGAAAATCTGATGATGAAGATTTGTATACATCAAGGTAAGTATAGTTTCAAACTCACTTTGTTTTTCATCTTTGTGATTGTTTGCATGTCTCGACTAGACTATTCGACTAACTATTTGGGCATGTAATATAACTAACAAGTTTGATGTTGGAACTACATTTTTGTGACATTTTGGTTTTAATTTGCATAGAAAGTTTGGTTTTTGACTATGATTCTCTTACATATCTGAATTCTCAAATGTCATGATGATCAGATAAACTCTATCTCTGTACTAGTTTTGTATGCTAAATATTCTTGAGTTATTTAACGATCTCTTTTTGTCAAGAAGGATTTCTTGGTGCAGAGAGTAAGATGTCTAAGTCTAGAGTCCTGTTTTAGGAGTTTATCTCATGTTTAATTAAATTTTCGGATCTCCATTGTAAATTTTTGTTGTATGGTGGTAGCAACAAAAATATCTTTTTGAATTTTCTTTAGTGGATCTGTGTTTGTCACGAAACGCCAAAGGGGGAGATTGTTACGGAATTTGAGTTGGCGTATTTCGTGAAAGTCTCAAGTCTTGAAGATTGAAGGTGAAGAAAGTTGATCGATCTTTAAAATCAATCTCAAGAAGAAGAATTCAAAGGATCAGTATGTTTAACCTAAGATTTGTGTGATCCTAGATACTTCGTGTAGTGTAGAACACTTGGAAGAATCTTTCATTGCATAAAAATCAAAAACTGGACTTGGGACATGTTCAGGATCCGGATCAGGTTGTTCGTCCGGATCCCGAAGGTGTTCGTCACTACACCAGTTCAATCCGGATCTGTAGCCTCTCTTGATCCGGATCCCGAACACTGAGTTACCATCTTCCTTGAACGATCCGGATCAGGCTTCGCAATCCGGATCCCGACAGTTGATGTTTGGTGAACTGTATGAACGATCCGGATCAAGCACTTCGATTCCGGATTCCCGAACCTGTCGTTTTCTGGAATTGCCTGACTCGTTGCGACGATCCGGATCACAGTTAATCCGATCCGGATCGCCGTCCGAAAATCTCCGAGAAATGTTAGGTTTTGATTCTTATCCTCCTTCTAGGGTTTCTAACCTATAAATAGACCCTATGACTCTTTTTTCTAGGGTGTAATCCAAAAAGAGGCCGAAATAACTATAGCCGTCATTTTCATATATACGCCTCGATATATCCACATATAGAGAAGAAGGAAATCATTAGAGAATACTCTATGTTTTCTTCATCTCTATTGATTAGTTTGATTCTAGTTTTCATACTCACATCTTGAGTTGAATCAACTAATGAATACTTAAGCTGGTATTTTCCGATCTATCTTTGATCTAAGTATTCGGCGGATCATCACCACCCAAAACAACGATTACCCCAAAAATCGGCGCGTGGATTCGCAGTGTCTTGTGGATTCAAGGTTCAAACCGCTCTCGGTGGATTCGAGCGAGGCACGTTCGTGGATTCGAATGGTGCATGTGTGCGACCGTGGATTCGGTCGGGGTAACGTCGTGGATTCGACGTTGGACTCCGTGGATTCGGCGTTGGGCGCTGATCGTGGTTCGGAAGCTCCGCGGAGCGCGCGAGAGATCCTCTAGGAAGATGGAACAGGTTGAGTCGTAGTGTGTATCGACATCACCTGTAGCGTGTTGTATGTCGTAGATGGATTTCTGCCGGGGTTAATCGGTTCCCGTGGTTTTTTTAACTCCGTGGAGAGATTTTCACGTAAAAATTCCTTGGATTATTTTTATTTCCGGCATTGGGTTTTTATCGCACGATTTTTTG
>CM055066.1:20584321-20614351 GCA_029204045.2 Tillandsia leiboldiana
TGCGGGCGCCTCGAGAAGCGTGCGTGCAGAGGCGCAGGCTGCGGGCGCAGGGCGCACTTGGGCTCGTTGACGCGTCGGTTTCCCCCGCGCGGGGGCGGCCACGGGTGGCGTCTGGGGGCGCCACGTGTCATGTTGTTGAGCGGGCGGGAGTTGGCTTGTCGGCCTGGTTTGGGCGGGTGACGTGGAGGGCCAGGGAGATTCGGGCTGCTACAGTGCGCACCAGGGGGAGATTCGTCTGCTACAGTACGCAGGCCCGAAAGTCCGCATGCGCCCGGAAATCCGGACTTATCCGGTATTTCGTGAATTGTTTTTGGAGCCTATAAAAGCGATCCGAGCTTCCTTCTTTCCGCCTTTTTCCAGCATTTCCGAGCCTCCTCTCGCCATGGTGCCTTAGCAAAGATGTCCCCGAGCTATGCTGCATCCTTCTGCAAAGTTCTGAGATTTTGTTGTGGCACCTTATTCGAGGTTTCCATTTTCTTTCGGCGCGGGGCGCCGCTCATCGTCCATTTGGGTTCCCTCTTCGCGCGTTTCGGGGCGTGAGCTCCCCGGCCTACTCGACACCGGTTTCAGGCGATGTTGCTCCGCCGGATCTCTTGATAGACAGAGCTATGATCTTGGTATTTCTTGCTTCCCCTCATTTCGGCACTTTTCGAGGTGTTTTTTCGCGAGTTTACTGTGACACGGTTTTTCTGATGGATTTTCTGGACAGCGACACCTTGCCGGAGTTTTATCTCCGCAACCTGGCATCGGATGGCGAACGTGCTTATACACTTTTTTCATCTACTCGACGCGAGGATTGTCACAGTATTTTTATTGGATTTTTCTAAGAGTCTTTCCCGAAGGTATATTTCTCTCGCCTTTATCTGGGCATGGAATACAGATGTGTGGTTGTGTGTTTGTGAGCGCCCTGTGGTGTGGAATTTGTAACTCGGCCTACGGGGCTCGGAATTTGACGTGCAGGTATTCGTTCGAAGGTATCGACGCGAGGAATGCGACAGTAATTTTGTTTGATTTTTCAGAGTCCGGTCTGCAGGTGAAAACTATACATCTTCGGGGCTGTTTTCTGATGTTGGTATATACTTGGAATATTTTGGATTAAGTGTAATGATTGGACCGGATTGTTGTACCCAGGTGTGTTTGCAAGTGTTGGCTGGACCTATTGAGACTGGAGAAAATTGGACATAGTGGATTCCGGATGTTTTCAGCTGTTTGAAGTCGGGGCTTTCGCGTCATGTACCAGGGTGCTGTTTGGCGTGATTTTGGACTGCGAGCATCTTCACACGTTCACCGACTTTGGCTTTGCTGCGTAAAGCGCTTCAGGTGGGTGGCTTTGTTTCCAGAACCGGTGGACGGTTCTCTAATTCGTATGTTAGGATCATGCATGTTTAGGGTACATGGTTTATGTTTGTAAGGTAGAGGTAAGCTTGATAATGCTAATTGTATAAAAAATAACTGCAAGAATAGTATTTTATGAGGTATACTGAGGACTTGCATGATTTGGACATCTATGTTGATGATTAGTGTAAGCTTACCTAGTTAATGTTACCCTATATGATTATGTAACATGCCATGTTAGCACATAGCCTTTCATATGGTTGGTTTATATTGCTTTGGGACAGGATTTTGTAGCTATGTGCGGATTTGTACTCTGAGGAGTTATTATGATCGAGGATTATGGTCAGGTGTAGGCATGTGGATTTACTTGTTGTTGTCTTTCTTGAGGACAATGCTGCTTGTATGGACATAATGCAAGCTGATTCGAACACTGGACAGGATAGTCAGGCGGCCTTCTTATCCTTCCTTTTAAAAAGTTGCTACAACTACTTATTGGAACTAGATTTAGAGAAACCATGCTTTTCCTTTCTCCTTCTGGTTAGTCAGTGGTCATTGTTGCTCGGGTTCGAGCAGGTGTCTGGATAGTGTAGTACATGACTTCGTGTCCTTTGACAGGTTGGATTAGTTGTGGGGCTTTGCGGCAACCGCGGATATTGGGCGGTTGACCGGATGATTTCTCATGCACCGGATGTGGGTGTCAGTTTTCTTTAGTGGATGGAGTTTCCCACTTATCGTTCAGTTGCATCCGATTGAGGTCGGGTCGTTCCTTGGTGGTTGAGTTTTCCACTTTGATCAGATTGATGATCAAAGTCCTGCTATACTGAGATACTGGTTACTGTGATACTTTAACTCTGTGCGGGTCGCTCCCCTCGAGCGCCACTCCGGAGGTGAGGCTTTCCGGCCCAGCCTTGTGTGCCGGTCTGATACTTGTTTTGGGATGCAGCCGTGGGCGGGCCGATCCCGCGGTTTCGAGCCTTGTGTGCAGATTCCGCTGAGCAGCAAGGCCAGTTTTACTGGTGGCACTAGATTGGGTTTATTACAGATATTTGCCTTTCTTGTTTGCATCGTGTTCAGGGGGACCGAGTGGAGTCTAGTAGCTTGTTTAGACCAGTGCTAGTGTTGTTGGGATCTATTTGGGGACTGTGTTCTCGAGGTCTTTGTGAGTTGTTTGACCGTTTGTGCGAGAGGCATGGTGGATCTTGAGTTTATCCGTTCTGAGAGAGAGAGCGTGGATTTTGACTATACCTGCATGAGCCACTACTCGGTAGCGAGTTTAGTCCGTTGGACGCCCTAGGTAATTAATTCCTGCCCGTCAGCGGGAGGTGGTTGTAGGTGGGCGCAGGTTTGACTGGACCCGATGTGGCAGTCAGCTCGATTGGGTCGATTGAGCACCTCGTGTGCGAGTGTTGCATATCGTTATCAGAGTTTTCCCACTTTTGAGCAGTTAGATGAGGCATGGTAGCTGTTGAGAACTCCAGCTTTCCTATTTCAGTCTTTACTGTTTTGTATCTTATGACCTATAGTGGACTAGGGGGCAGATCGTCGGGGCCTGGTGGGGTACCCACTGAGACTCCCTTTTTAGCTTTAGTTCTCACACCGTTGGGGGTTTTCCGCCCTTCCCTTCTTTTCTCTCCTTGGTTTTGCAAGAGTCTTTGGGGTGTTGCTGATTATGCGGTGTTGACGAGGGCGAGGGAGTCGCGTGCTAGATCCCTACCGTCGTTGGAGAGGAGCGGTACCCTTCGAGGAGATCTTCTGTGATTAGTGTTTCTTTTTCCTCTTTGAGGACTGATGTAGTGAGGATTATCTTATGTCTCGAGAGATGTACACTGATGTATTCATTGGAGTTACCTCCCGGTTTGGTTCAGAGCTGTATTTGAGGATATGTATTATTAATCTTTGGGAGGCGGACATTGTTGTATTAGTCCAGTTGTAAAGTGTTTAATTTTAGTATCAGTAGATTTTATTTATAGCTCTGTATCTGTTTAGCTGTAGTACTTTTCTTGAGGTAGGCCGCTTCGCTTATGCAGGTGGCATAGGTGGAGGATCGGTTGGCGAGCCCGGGTCGCAGTTTCGACCCGGGCGTGGACATGCCATGCCACTACCAAAGACCACATATGATTAGCTTAATCTTTTAACATGATGACTGCTTACAATCATAATCCCCAATCAAGAAGTACTAACAATATCGTTTTAGTCACATTAAGCCTGCCATTGACACACATAAAGTGCATTAGCCTTTTAACCACAGAAGCTCTAAAATGCCTAGCGGGTAATCGAAAAACAAGGGGTTCACATTACAACACCCATAATCACCAAAACATGTCCCACATCCGACATCCGGCCAACCCACTAATATCCGTAGCCGCAATGACCCCAGCAAAGCTAAAATCCAGGCCTGGCACACTTGCCAATCTGCTCAAACCGAGCAACAAATAGCCGCCTGCATAAGGAATAGGGGGAAGGAACAATAGGGTTCTCCTAAAATCAAGTCCCAACATATAGTGTAGCGATCAGAAATAGTTAACTAAATATCCATATAAGCAAGCCTATTCCCTATGAAAGAAAGACGGGGAAGGACGAGTAGTGGTTCCACATGTGTATCAAATAATAACTCCACCTGGTATCATCATCATGCTGAATCATAATCCAACCCCACAATGTCTATAACCTGCTAATCACCCTCACATGAACCATCCACTATGTCTGTCCAAAAAAATCCTAATGTGGTAAACCTCACAAGACGTTTCACAATATCTCAACATGAAGTAAATCCTCCCCCCTTATGCAAGGTTAAATGCTAAAATGCTGTCCATGTAAGCATGTAAAGTTCCAACCATTACAAGTTCCCAATATAATGTTTCCATATTATAGGCGACAATTATGTAGTTAAGCATGCCATGTCCATTAGGTGACATTCCATAGTCCAAGTAGAGGGGATCTCTCTAATATTACTAGTGGGATATATCAGAAAAGCGGAATAAAGCAACCACCACCTCGAGCGCAAATCACGGTCCAAACAGTGAAGTCACGCCCGGTCTAAGTGTGAAGCCCACTTCCAGGGGTCACCATCCTAGAACTACTCTAGCTCTAGCAGCTTAACTCTCTTAACCTCTTGGGTCGTGCTACCACCCAAATGCTATAGCCGGGTTAAGAGATTTAGTCTATTATATCAATTTTTATATATAGGACTAATCCAAATTCCTGGGGTGTCACATTCTTCCCCCCTTTAAGCCTGACGTCCACATCAGGCTCAAGCACACTCGCAAGCACCAGGCGATGTGAGACTCGTCTCGCTAGCCTTAGTCCCCACCTTGTGGGGAGCTGCACTCCACCCACAATAGTCAGCCGGGGAGCTCGCTGTGAAGACCAAAACTCCCACTTTGGAGCACTGTTTCATCTACAGCTTCCGGAGGCCTATGTGGCATGTTGGTGGGATTTGTGCCCAATTGGACATTAGTGTTGGGCTCAGTGTGTTAAATGGATCACGTGGGTGATCGGTGGACTCCGTCGGAGCTCCAGAAGTGGTTTCGCGCGCCATGGATATTAAAATTGGACTCAGCGCGAAGTTGGATCAAGGAACATCTTCCCGGATGCCTCGGCAATTGTTAGAGTTGGAATTTGGCAAATCGGACTTCGGATTTGGACTCAGCGCGCGGAAAACGGTCAAAATGGCTATTTACATGCATTTTTCGGAGGTTGCTACAGTAAAAATTACTGTTCATGGCCGGAACAGTGTTTCCGGCGGCGGCGGCGGCGGCGGCAGCGGCAGCAGCGGCGGAGCGCGGCGCGGGCAGGCGCGGGCAGGTGCGCGGTCCACCGGGGGAGCGTGCACCGGTCGCGGGCCACGTGGCGGATCCCGGTTGGGCCGGCGCGGGGGCGCGGTCCACGGGAAAAGGCGCGGTGCACGGTGGACCGGAGGGTGACACGTGGCGGCTTATGATTTGACGGTGCTGTGGACCGGGTCCACGGTGTGTGTGTGGGTGGCCTCGGGGCGCGTGCCTGGCAGGGGGCGCAGGCGGCGCTGACAGCGCGCACGTGGGCGTGGCAGCGACGCGTTGACTGGGTGCGTGCCACGTGTCGGCTGTGCAGTGAGCCACGTGTCGTGCAGTGGACGGTCCGGAGTGCTGTCGCCTGTTTGGGCGGGCGACGTGGAGGCCCAGGGCAGTTTCGGGCTGCTACAGTGAACTTTCGGGCTGCTACAGTGCGCGCCCGAAAGTTCCCTGCGCCCGGAAATTGGGACATGTTCGGTATTTTTCGATTTGTTTCTGCAGCCTATATAAAGCGATCCGAGCTTCCTTCTTTCACCTTTTTCCGCCATTTCCGAGCCTCCTCTCGCCAGGGTGCCTTCAGCAAAGATGATCCCGAGTTTGGCTGCATCTTCTGCAAAGTTTGAGATTTTTGGTGGCACGCTTATCGAGGTTTCCATTTTTACGGCGCGGCGCGACGCTCGTCCTTTTGGGTTCCCCTTCGTCGCGTTTCGGTGCGCGAGCTCCCCCGGCCTACTCCGACCACCTTTTCGAGTGATTTCTTCGCCGCTGGATTCGCGACGGACAGATCTACGATCTTGGTATTTTCAGCTTTCCCTCATTTCGCGCTTTTCGAGGTGTTTGTTCGAGCTTACTGTGACCCCATTTCTGTGAAGGGGATTTGGACAGCGGCTTGGTCTTTCGGCGTTATCTCCGCAACCGGGCATCGTTTGACGACGTGCTTATACACTTTTTTCATCTACTCGGCGCAAGGAATATCACAGTATTTTTATTGGATTTTTCTGAGTTTTGCCCGAAGGTATATGTTCTTCCCCTTATCTGTAAATGGAATTACAGTTATGTTGCTGTGTGGTTTTGCGCACTGTACTGTGGAATTTGTAACTCGGCCTACGGGGCTCGGAATTGGACGTGCAGGTACTCGTTTCGAAGGTATCGACGCGAGGATTGCTGTGGTATTTTTATTGGATTTTTCTGGGCACTTTCGGCAGGTGAAATAAGCACGGCTTTGGGACTGATTTTCAGACTGTGTATACTTGGTTAATTTTGGAATAAAAGTGTAATGTTGGGCCTTATTGTTGTACCCAGGGGTGTTTGCAAGTGTTGCTGGACCCGTTGGATCTGCAGACTTTGATTTCGGGGTACTTTCAGCTTGGGAGTCGAGGCTTTCGCGACGTGCACCGAGGATGCAGTTTCGGCAGAATTTGGACTGTGAGCGTCTGCACACTTCACCGACTTCAGGTTTGCCTTGGTTTAAGCGCTTCAGGTGGGTAAGCTTAATATCAGTAACTGTTAAGGCAATGAGTATGTTGTGGCAAATATAAGTGCACTTGTGGGGATGTCACCCCTCTATGACTGATGCATGCATGTTTAGGGTACATGGTTTATGTTGGTAAGTAGGTAAGCTTGATAATGATATTTGTATAAATGATTGCAAGAATAGTATTTATGAGGTATACTGAGGACTTGCATGACTTGGACATCTATGTGATGATTAGTGTAAGCTTACCTAGGATAATGTTACCCTATGAGATTATGTAACATGCCATTTTAGCACATAGCCTTTCATGTGGTTGGTTTATGCTTTGGGACAGGATGTCGTAGCTATGTGCGGATTTGTACTCTGAGGAGTTATTATGATCATTCTGTTGCTGGACCCTGGATTGTGGACAGGTCTAGTTTTGGGATTCCGGCATGTTGTTTATTCCTAATGGATCTATTATTATGCTTTACCCCCTTTTATTTCCTTGAGGACATTTGCATGCTTGTATGGTCATGTAGTTAGGCCATCTTTTACTGCTGCACTACTTATGGGAACTTGACTTAGGAGAAACCATGCTTTTCCTTTCTCCGCCTTTGCTAGTCAAGTGGTCAGTGTTGCTCGGGTTCGAGCAGGGGTCTGGATAGGGTAGTCAGGACTTCGTGTCTGGGACAGGTTGGCTTAGTTGTGGGGCTTTGCGGCAACCGCGGATATTGGGCGGTTGACCGGATGTTTCTCTACGCACCTGATTGGGTATCAGTTTCTTTAGTGGATGGAGTTTCCCACTTATCGTTCTGTTGCATCCGATTGAGGTCGGGTCTTTCCTTGGTGGTTGAGTTTTCCCACTTTGATCAGATTGATGATCAAAGTCCTGCTATTTAGAGATACTGGTGATATTGATGACAGAGATGCTTTACTCGTGTGGGTAGCTCCCCTCGAGTGCCGCTCCGGAGTAGGCTTCAGACCGTGTTGGGTTCCGGTCAGACCGTGTCGGGTGCCGGTCAGACCGTGTTGGGTTCCGGTCATTTGGACAGTGGAGATACTGAGTTCGGGAGATTGGTGACAGAGCAGGCAGTACCGGGTTTTATACCGGTTCATTCGATTGGGTTTATTTCGGTCAAATACTTTTATTGTTACACTCGTGCCTGGGGGCCGAGTGCAGACTGGTAGTTGAGTTTAGATCAGTGCTAGTATTATTGAGAGCCGTTGGTTGACGGTGGTCCCGTGTCGTTGAGAGTACTTTGACCGCTGTGTGAGAGGTTGAGCATCATGATTCTATCCGTTCTGAGAGAGAGCGTGGATTTTGACCATAGCCTGCATGAGCCACTACTCGATAGCGAGTTAGTCCGTTTGGACGCCCTACGTAATTCCTGCCCGTCAGCGGGAGGTGGTTGTAGGTGGGCGCAGGTTTGACTGGACCAGATGTGGCAGTCAGCTCGATTGGGTCGATTGTGCACTTCATGTGCTAGTGGTTGCATACCACTGTTTGGTTCTCCCCTTTTGCCTTTAGATAGGGGCATGGTAGCTATTGAGAGTCTCCAGCTTACTCATTTCAGTCTTATGACTGGGTTAGTTTTTGTCTCTTGAGGACTTGGTGGGCAGACCGTCGGGTCTGGCGGTGGTACCCACTGAGAACTCCCTTTTTGGTGTAGTTCTCACACCCTTTGGGGGTTTCCCCCCTTTTCTTTCCTCTCCTTGTTTTTGCAGAGTCGTTAGCGGGTGTTGCTGACTCTGCGGTTGTTGATCGAGGCGAGGGAGTCGCGAGCTAGATCCCTACCCATCGTTGGAGAGTAGCGGTACCCCTTCAAGGAGAGTCATCAGTAGATTACTTGTTTATTTTTCCTCTTTTGAGAGACTGTTGTAGTGAGGATATTTTGTAGTGAGAGACTGTACACTGTTGTATTTATTGGAGTTACCTCCCGTTTGAGGTTCAGAGCTTGTATTTGAGGATATTGTTTTATTATTATTTTGGGAGGCGGACAGTGTTGTTTTATTTCCAGTTGTACAGTGTTTGATTTTGGTTATACAGCAGATTTTTATTTATAGCTCTGATATCTGTTTAGCTATAGCACTTTCCTTGCAGGTTGGACGCTTCGCCTATGCGGATTTGGCATAGGGTGGCGGATCTGTTGGCGGGCCCGGGTCGCAGTTTCGACCCCGGGGCGTGACAGATTAGAGTGGTATCAGAGCCTAGGTTGTAGGTCATGGTGGACTTAGAAACCCTAGGCTTATGGTTTGACCCTTGGTTGACTTCGTGAGAGTCGTGATTATAGCGAGAGTCCTGATTGAGTTTTATACCTCTCCCAAGGGACGGGAGGAGTGATTGGCATGTTTATTCTCCTAAGTGATTATGTTGGCTGCAGACAACATAATGCTGTGGAACGGGTGACATGCTTTAGACTTTCGCTGGATTGGGTCGAGCATTGTTGTGTGCTGTTTTGTTGTTTCGTCGTGGCGAGCGGTGTCTCCCCGACGCTGGGTTTTGGACCCGTGTGCATCCTGTCATAGCAGTTGAGCTTAAGCAGTTGGTTTTGGGCCGGATACCCGGATTGAGGTCAGAGAACTCCGGACCCAGATGACAGGATTGTCAGAGGCTTATCAGCGACAGAGTAAGCAGCTGGTCTTGGTGACACAGTTGTCGGAGCACTGAGTAACCCCCTCCGTGCCAATGTTTAGTGCCGAGGCACGAGGCAGGGTGGATAGTTGACGACAGAGGAGCTGTGGGACATGATCGATCTATTGAGCCAGATTTGGCAGATGAACCACCCCGACTCGTAAGGTTGAGTTTGGAGCCTTTGGAGGCAGAGTCGTGGTTGGTGGTGATGGAGTGATTAATTGAGAGCCTCCCTGTGCTAGAGAGTGTATGCAGTTGTTGAACTGCGCGCTCCAGATTCGAGGGACGAGGCGCATAGGATATATGAGACTGGGAGTGGATTGCGCCAGGACACCTTTCTGTTATTCAGTCCCTCCATTGTAGATTTGGACGCCTCGTTGAAGTAGGCATTATGTATGGAGCGTGGCATTGCAGTTCCTTTGGATAGGGATCTGCCGCCAGAGGTGAGTTCTGGATTTTGGCGCTTGGCGCCGGGTGATGGAGGACAGATCGGCCGGCAGGGGCATGTCTGATTTCTTTTTCCTGGATAACGAGTTCCCGAGATGTCAGAGGTCGGGTGGACCCCGATGGCAGCATCAGTATTCATATCAGAGTGGCACAGCGGTAGCGTGGATTCGTTATCTGCGGAGGACCTTATTCGTCGCCTCAATGTGATCAGAGACAGGGGTCGTGCTTCCTAGTGATAGTCCTGATTTTCAGGCAGATTGAGCGACAACCACTTGCTTTGAGCGGATGAATCTGTGCCGCCCAGTTGGAGGGCGCCACGGTAGTGGATTGAGTGTCGCAGGTGGGATTTCACCACAGTAGTCGGAGTTAGAGCATGTTCCACTCTTGCATGGGCTAGAGGCAGATTTGTTACCACGTGCACTAGAGGTACAGGTTCCTGTTGTTGTTGTGCACGTGGAGGAGGCTTTTGGATCATGTCCAGTGTGGCCGAGACCGCGAGTTACCGGCAGAATTATTGGGAATTGTAGCAATTCGGTGTTTCGACCCTGTGCTTGAGATTGTTTGGCACAATGCCACAGAATGTTTGACTGCGGCGAGAGAGGACTTTGATCTTCGGCAAGGCAGACAAAAGGAGGCTTGCTTGTTGAGATTGTTAGAGCACTCAGGTTTTGGCGACAGGGTGAGAGGTGCTTACGGCGGCACCGGGACGCGGGATATCTCTGTTGCCCACGAGATCCCGGGTGTGATTTCACCTTAGTTGTTGGTAATGCCGCCGGTTAGGGAGATAGAGATTGCGTTTGACGTGGTTCGGGGAACCGCGCCACCCTGGATAGCACCTCATTGGATATCGCCGGTAGAGCTGAGAGAGCTGATGGCACAGTTGCAGGATCTGATGGATCGAGGGGTCTGTTTGACCTAGTGCCACGCCGTTGGTATACGGTGGTGATGCCACGTCGTTGATACACGAATGTGAGGCTCCTTTTATGGTTCGAGTGTAGACAGGTCCGGGTGGTGTCTAGGACCTTCTGATGGAGTTATACTCCGGCAGTGAGTGTATGATGCGAGTACCTACTTGGAATTAGACAGCCGAGGACCTCGCCTAGATGGCGTTCAGGACACGGTGGGGGCATTATGAGTTTATAGCGAGGCCCAATGGAATGACGAATGCCCTGTTGACTTCAAGATCCGAGGAATCGTATGTCCCAGTTGTACTTGGACGGACTGGGAGTGGTGTTTCCCGAGGATATTTTGCTTTACTCCCAGAGCGACTTGGAGCACGAGGAGCACTTTGTGGAAGTGCTAGCATGCCCGTGTGGATGAAGTGGTGTGCCAAGTTATTGAGGTACAAGTTTTGCTCCAAGTGCATGCCTTCTTGAGTCACCTTATTCTAGCCTTTGGAGCGGCGGTGGAGTCCGCCCAAATGGAGGTTATCCAAGTTTGGCTGAAACCGACATTTATCCTTGAGGTGAGGAGTTTCTTAGACTTAGCAGTGCCGGAAGAGCATGGCCAATGGATAATGTGACTGATACTAGCGCCAATGCTAGTGTTTCCAGTGTTGGGAGATGGAATTGTGTGCTTTAGTGATGCCTCCCATTGTGGCGGTAGAGTTACCGTGGGTTGATCTTCGGTCCACACTTCATTAGTCCAACCCTATGAGTCTTGTGGCAGGATGTACCGCTGTTTGCAGGAAGCTTGGATTCCACAGTTGAGCCTTTCAGTACGCCTTTTATTTCCAGCTTTGATTGATGTACCTGGGCGTAGGCCATGCCTGCTTGGCTATCAGTTCTGATTACTCAGCATCTTGAGTGGGATTTTCGCGGATTGTCGTTGTTGGTTCGGATTTTTTACCGCGAGTTTGGGCATCAGCTTTATGATCGCCTTTTGAGTCAGTTTTCAGTCCCGTTCACTGACGGTTTGGTCCCCGTCAGGGTGTCCTTATTAGTTGAGAGATCGGCTTCGACCCGTGGGTCTGTTGGGGTTATGTTGGCATGTTGAGTGACCAATTGTGGCATGAGATTGTGTCTCTTGAGGATCCCTCTTGAGGAGCCCGTGGTTGAGTAGGCCACTCGGGTGATTTTGGATCGGGAAGTAACCGAGTGAAGACCCCAGCTATTGGATTCTTTTCTTCATTGGATGAATGTGTGGGTATGCTTCGGGTCGCCTTGTTGAGATTGACACCAGGAGGTGGTTTGGTGCGTGTTGCACGGATGGTTATTCTGTTTCCCCCAGCTCTTGATGGAGCCTCTGTGTTGTTTCACGTCTCAGCTCAGGAGTGTTTTGCTTTTGGATCCCTCGCCCGTGATTGACTTGCCCCTTTAGAGATCTGTGATTGTTGGAGTACGAGGGACGCCCGTTGCGATTTCTAGCTCGAGTGATGAGAGAATTGCACATCGGGCCATGCCGTACTTGTTGTTGTTGTTGGTGGGGAGTAATCACGGGGAGAGTGGTGTTTCGGGAGCGGGAGGCGTTATTGATGGATACCTACCCGTGGTATTTGTGACTCTTGGTGGATTTGAGCTAGTTTCGAGGACGAAACTTTCTTTAGTGGGGGAGGATGTGAAGACCCGAAACTCCCACTTTTGGAGCACTGTTTCATCTACAGCTTCCGGAGGCCTATGTAGCGTGTTGGTGGGATTTGTGCACCAATTGGACATTAGGGGTGGACTATGTGTGTTAAATGGATCACGAGAGTAGTCTGATGACCCCGTCGGAAGTCTAGAAGTGGTTCCGCGCGCAATGGATATTAAAAAGGGACTCAGTGCGAAGTTTGGACCAAGGAACACCCTTCCGGATGCCTTCGGCAATTTTTAGAATTGGAATTTGGCAAATCGGACTCCGGATTTGGACTCAGCGCGCGAAAACGGTCAAAATGGGCTATTTACATGCATTTTTCGGAGGTTGCTACAGTAAAATTACTGTTCATGGCCGGAACAGTGTTTCCGGCGACGGCGGCGGCGGCGGGCAGCGGCAGCAGCGGCGGAGCGCGGCGCGGGCAGGCGCGGGCAGGTGCGCGGTCCACCGGGGGGAGCGTGCACCGGTCGCGGGCCACGTGGCGGATACCGGTTGGGCCGGCGCGGGGGCGCGGTCCACGGGAAAAGGCGCGGTGCATGGTGGACCGGAGGGTGACACGTGGCGGCTTATGATTTGACGGTGCTGTGGACCGGGTCCACGGTGTGTGTGTGGGTGGCCTCGGGGCGCGTGCCTGGCAGGGGGGCGCAGGCGGCGCTGACAGCGCGCACGTGGGCGTGGCAGCGACGCGTTGACTGGGTGCGTGCCACGTGTCGGCTGTGCAGTGAGCCACGTGTCGTGCAGTGGACGGTCCGGAGTGCTGTCGCCTGTTTGGGCGGGCGACGTGGAGGCCCAGGGCAGTTTCGGGCTGCTATAGTGATCTTTCGGGCTGCTACAGTGCGCGCCCGAAAGTTCCCTGCGCCCGGAAATTGGGACATGTTCGGTATTTTCCGATTTGTTTCTGCAGCCTATATAAAGCGATCCGAGCCCCTTCTTTCACCTTTTTCCGCCATTTCCGAGCCTCCTCTCGCCAGGGTGCCTTCAGCAAAGATGATCCCCGAGCTTGGCTGCATCTTTTTGCAAAGTTTTGAGATTTTTGGTGGCACGCTTATCGAGGTTTCCATTTTTACGGCGCGGCGAGACGCTCGTCCTTTTGGGTTCCCCTTCGTCGCGTTTCGGTGCGCGAGCTCCCCCGGCCTACTCCGACCACCTTTTCGAGTGATTTCTTCGCCGCTGGATTCGGGACGGACAGATCTACGATCTTGGTATTTTCAGCTTTCCCTTATTTCGCGCTTTTCGAGGTGTTTGTTCGAGCTTACTGTGACCCCATTTCTGTGAAGGGGATTTGGACAGCGGCTTGGTCTTTCGGCGTTATCTCCGCAACCGGGCATCGTTTGACGACGTGCTTATACACTTTTTTCATCTACTCGGCGCAAGTAATATCACAGTATTTTTATTGGATTTTTCTGAGTTTTGCCTGAAGGTATATGTTCTTCCCCTTATCTGTAAATGGAATTACAGTTATGTTGCTGTGTGGTTTTGCGCACCTGTACTGTGGAATTTGTAACTCGGCCTACGGGGCTCGGAATTGGACGTGCAGGTACTCGTTTCGAAGGTATCGACGCGAGGATTGCTGTGATATTTTTATTGGATTTTTCTGGGCACTTTCGGCAGGTGAAATAAGCACGGCTTTGGGACTGATTTTTAGACTGTGTATACTTGGTTAATTTTGGAATAAAAGTGTAATGTTGGGCCTTATTATTGTACCCAGGGGTGTTTGCAAGTGTTGCTGGACCCGTTGGATCTGCAGACTTTGATTTCGGGGTACTTTCAGCTGTTGGGAGTCGAGGCTTTCGCGACGTGCACCGAGGATGCAGTTTCGGCGGAATTTGGACTGTGAGCGTCTGCACACTTCACCGACTTCAGGTTTGCCTTGGTTTAAGCGCTTCAGGTGGGTAAGTTTAATATCAGTAACTGTTTAAGGCAATGAGTATGTTGTGGCAAATATAAGTGCACTTGTGGGGATGTCATCCCTCTATGACTGATGCATGCATGTTTAGGGTACATGGTTTATGTTGGTAAGTAGGTAAGCTTGATAATGATATTTGTATAAATGATTGCAAGAATAGTATTTATGAGGTATACTGAGGACTTGCAGGACTTGGACATCTATGTGATGATTAGTGTAAGCTTACCTAGGATAATGTTACCCTATGAGATTATGTAACATGCCATTTTAGCACATAGCCTTTCATGTGGTTGGTTTATGCTTTGGGACAGGATGTCGTAGCTATGTGCGGATTTGTACTCTGAGGAGTTATTATGATCATTCTGTTGCTGGACCCTGGATTGTGGACAGGTCTAGTTTTTGGGATTTCGGCATGTTGTTTATTCCTAATGGATCTATTATTATGCTTTACCCCCCTTTATTTCCTTGAGGACATTTGCATGCTTGTATGGTCATGTAGTTAGGCCATCTTTTACTGCTGCACTACTTATGGGAACTTGACTTAGGAGAAACCATGCTTTTCCTTTCTCCGCCTTTGCTAGTCAAGTGGTCAGTGTTGCTCGGGTTCGAGCAGGGGTCTGGATAGGGTAGTCAGGACTTCGTGTCTGGGACAGGTTGGCTTAGTTGTGGGGCTTTGCGGCAACCGCGGATATTGGGCGGTTGACCGGATGTTTCTCTACGCACCTGATTGGGTATCAGTTTCTTTAGTGGATGGAGTTTCCCACTTATCGTTCTGTTGCATCCGATTGAGGTCGGGTCTTTCCTTGGTGGTTGAGTTTTCCCACTTTGATCAGATTGATGATCAAAGTCCTGCTATTTAGAGATACTGGTGATATTGATGACAGAGATGCTTTACTCGTGTGGGTAGCTCCCCTCGAGTGCCGCTCCGGAGTAGGCTTCAGACCGTGTTGGGTTCCGGTCAGACCGTGTCGGGTGCCGGTCAGACCGTGTTGGGTTCCGGTCATTTGGACAGTGGAGATACTGAATTCGGGAGATTGGTGACAGAGCAGGCAGTACCGGGTTTTATACCGGTTCATTCGATTGGGTTTATTTCGGTCAAATACTTTTATTGTTACACTCGTGCCTGGGGGCCGAGTGCAGACTGGTAGTTGAGTTTAGATCAGTGCTAGTATTATTGAGAGCCGTCTGGTTGACGGTGGTCCCGTGTCGTTGAGAGTACTTTGACCGCTGTGTGAGAGGTTGAGCATCATGATTCTATCCGTTCTGAGAGAGAGCGTGGATTTTGACCATAGCCTGCATGAGCCACTACTCGATAGCGAGTTAGACCGTTTGGACGCCCTACGTAATTCCTGCCCGTCAGCGGGAGGTGGTTGTAGGTGGGCGCAGGTTTGACTGGACCAGATGTGGCAGTCAGCTCGATTGGGTCGATTGTGCACTTCATGTGCTAGTGGTTGCATACCACTGTTTGGTTCTCCCCCTTTTGCCTTTAGATAGGGGCATGGTAGCTATTGAGAGTCTCCAGTTTACTCATTTCAGTCTTATGACTCGGGTTAGTTTTTGTCTCTTGAGGACTTGGTGGGCAGACCATCGGGTCTGGCGGTGGTACCCACTGAGAACTCCCTTTTTGGTGTAGTTCTCACACCCATTGGGGGTTCCCCCCCTTTTCTTTCCTCTCCTTTGTTTTGCAGAGTCTTAGCGGGTGTTGCTGACTCTGCGGTTGTTGATCGAGGCGAGGGAGTCGCGAGCTAGATCCCTACCCGTCGTTGGAGAGTAGCGGTACCCCTTCAGAGGAGATCATCAGTAGATTACTTGTTTCTTTTTCCTCTTTTGAGAGACTGTTGTAGTGAGGATATTTTGTATTGAGAGACTGTACACTGTTGTATTTATTGGAGTTACCTCCCGTTTGAGTTCAGAGCTTGTATTTGAGGATATTGTTTTATTATTATTTTGGGAGGCGGACAGTGTTGTTTTATTTCCAGTTGTACAGTGTTTGATTTTGGTTATACAGCAGATTTTTATTTATAGCTCTGATATCTGTTTAGCTATAGCACTTTCCTTGCAGGTTGGACGCTTCGCCTATGCGGATTTGGCATAGGTGGCGGATCTGTTGGCGGGCCCGGGTCGCAGTTTCGACCCCGGGGCGTGACAAAAGGAGTGTGAAAACTACCACCACATGTTGGAAAGAGCTGCCACCCCGGTCGTCCGGTCTGTGTGTGAAGCTACCACATGTTTTGATGCTTGAAAAATATTTTCTTGAAATTTTTAGTTGAAGCATTTGGAGATTTATATGCAAAGCTCTTATATTTTGAATAATCTCCTGGTTGGTATAAGGTGGGATAGTTGAAAGATGCTCAAAGAGCCACCCTTAGGTATTTTAGTGCTTATCTCAAATTTGAAAGGGTAAGAAATCAAATTGATGTCATTTGGAAATCTCTGTAAGTCATCTTTGTACATCCGTTACATCTTGATAGACTTTGGATCTCAAGATTATTTTTGATGACTTGTGTTTGATGAATATAACATGAAAAACGGTTTATAATGTTTTACCTTTATTTTTCATGATTTTGGAGTAAATCTTTTTAATTTTGTGAAATTAATTGGATTGAATGACATCTGTGTGAATTCACTGTTTAAAGCACTTAAATTGATTTCTTGATGGAATACAAATCGGTATTTGAAAAGATTCTAAAATCTGGATTTGTTTCAAGAAATTATTTGATTTTTGCTTTCTGGTACAGGTACGGAATCTCCATTTTTGTTATATACCAGAACTGAGCTTTTATCTCTCTTTCTCTATGAACTAATATTGTTAGTGATTTCCTTTTGTCTAGTATGTTCACTGTTTGACAATTTGTGACAAAAAGGGGGAGAAGAGAAATGACGGAGATGAGATCATCAAGAGAGGATAAACGAAACGAAAATGAAAAATGGGGGAGAACGGAAAATGATGATCGCATCACAAAGGGGGAGAACATAGATGCTCAAGAACATGGAGAACATGGAAAACATGTTAGAGATGCTCAAGATAGGGGGAGACAGAAAAAATTGAAAGAGCAGAAAAACAAAAGAACCAAAAGGAAGACGGATCAAATGTAGGATTGTAATTTCTAACGACTAACGTTTGATTTTGTTTGGAATTTTGTTTTGCAGGAATTACATCACTTTAAGACTCCAAGTCCTAAGTCATAGAGTATGTTCTAGGACTGTTTGGTTCAAATGTAATTTTGTATTTATTGGATCTTTCACGCAAAGAAAATCAATGTTTTGGTGATGACATTGAGTTTCGATTTTTTGGTTTAAGATGAGTGACTTGAGCGCTTTTATGTATTTTTGGGTTTTGTCACGAAATTGCCAAAGGGGGAGATTGTTACGGCATTTTGGTATTGGCATATTTCGTGAGTCAAGTCAGTAAGTTGAGTCGGAGTCTTAAAGGGATCAAATTGTCAATCAGCAATCAAAGACTTAGAGAAGATTCAACAAGAGCTCAAGTTGACACTCAGTGTCTTGAATCTTGAAGATTGAAGTTGAAGAATTGTGGATCAGTTACTTCAATCTCAAGAAGAAAGTATTCAAGAGGATCAGGTATGTTTAACTAAATAATTGTGGTGATCCGAATACTTTCTTATAGTGTAGAAACACTTGGATGAACTTTTAATTGCATAATAATCAAAAACTGGTGTTCGGACTTGTTCAGGATCCGGATCAGAGCCAACGATCCGGATCCCGAAGGTTGTTGCTTCATACAAGACTTCGATCCGGATCCATGCAATTTCCGATCCGGATCCCGAATGTTAAGTTTTCTGATTTGTATGAACGATCCGGATCGGGCCTTGCAATCCGGATCCCGAACCCTTGGTTTTCTGGAATCGTCAATCTCGTTACGACGATCCGGATCGCAGTAAATCCGATCCGGATCGTCGTCCTGAAAATTTCCAGATAAGGTATGTTTTTGATTCTTATCTCTTTCCAAAGGTTTCTAAACTATAAATAGACATTTAGGGTTTCTCAAAAACGTGGGTTCTCTACCGATCAATTGATAAAACTCTTGTGAGCAACCCTAGAGGCTAGGTTTTCATTGTTCTTCTTAATAGCCTCTTTTAGGTCAATTCGATGGTTCTTTCAAGAACATATCTTTTGTCGAATTGATCTAATCTTTGCTTAGAGATTTCTCCCATGGTTCTTCATTGATAATCTAAGCAAAGGATCACCATCGAAGTCAATATTCTTATCGACTGAGTTTGCGTCGTGGATTCGACGTGGCATCGTGGATTCGGTGTGCTAAAGGCGTTTCGTGGATTCGAAACGTGTGCTCGTGGATTCGAGTGGCGTTCGTGGATTTGAACGTGTGCAGTGGGCGTGCAAAATCGGTGGAGCGCGAGGTCCAAGAAATTGAAGGAGGGGTTAAATCCGTGGAGACGGTAATCACCTTGTTATTCTTCTTTTCTTAGGGATTGTTATTGCGTGGATATCCAACCGGTCAGCTCAAGGTCCGAAGAAGCTGAAGGAGGGGTTTGAGTCCGTGGAGTCGGTAATCACCTTGTTATTCTTCTATTCTTAGTGGATTGTTATTGCGTGTTGGTCCCGTGGTTTTTCTCCTGGATTGGAGTTTCCACGTATATCTCGGTGTGCTGTTTTTATTTTCCGCATTGGTTTTTATTTTGCACTGAGATTGAGTTTTTAAGTATTACACCTATTCACCCCCCCTCTAGTTGTTTGATAGTACCTATTTAGATCCTTTGGGATTCATAACTCTACAATTAAATGGAATTACTCTTCCTTGCTATGTTCACTGTGATTGTGTGGTTAAAGAATGTTGTTGTAAATGTGACGCCGTGCATATACAAAGGAGACTTTGTCCGTTTGAGGAGTGAATTTGTATATGTGGCGGGTCTGACACGCACCGGTAGGCGAGGTCGTTATTTACAAAGAAAAAAAAATGTATACGCTTTTCCGCTTATCCTTAGACCTCCGGGGCGTGACACCTTGAGTCCACAAGGCCACGCGAATCCACGCGCCGATTTTTGGCAAAATCGTTGTTTGTTAGTGGTGAAAATCCTCCGAATACTTAGATCAAAGATAGATCGGAAATATCATCTATGTATTCATTAATTTGATTCTACAAGAGATATGAGCTTTGAAACCCTAGAATCAAATTAATCAATATAGATGAAGAAACATAGAATAAATCTAGTTATTTCCTTTCTTCTCTATATGTGGATTTTTCTATTTTTCGGTCTATTGGATTAACCCTAAAAGATGAATCAAAGGGTTTATTTATAGGTTAGAAACCTTTGGAAGAAGATAAGAATCAAAAACTGACTAACAGATTTTTTCCCGCACGACGGTCCGGACTGGATTTGGCTTGATCCGGACTGTCGTCATTTTTCAGAGAATTCCTGAAAAAATCATGTTCGGGGTCCGGACTGAAAGATACACGGTCCATACTATTCATGCGATTTCTGCAGAATCTACGTTCGGGGTCCGGATTGAACCAGGGGCGATCCGGACTGAAATTCCGCATAAACTTACCTACGTTCGGGGTCCGGACTGAAGTATCCTGATCCGGATCCTGAACATATATAACAGTCCAGTTTTTTTATTTTTATTCAATTAAGAATCCATCCAAGTGTTTCTACACTATAAGAAGCATTCGGATTACCAAACTTATTTAGTTAAACGTACCTGATCCTTTTGAATTCTTCTTTCTTGAGATTGAGGTATATGATACAAACATCTTCATCTTCAATCTTCAAGACTTAACCACTTCACGAAATATACCAACACAAATTCCTTAACAGCTTTCTTCTAGCATACTTCTTTAACATTGAGCACGATTCCATAGTTGCCTTGTTTTTTAACGCGGACCTATCGTTAGCTGCGGCAGCCTGTTTCGCTTCCTTGACTATCTTTTCCCAGTCTTCTGTTTCATTCTCTGAGTCATCTGATGGAACGGGCTCTGGTTCTCCTTGATCTTTCCTTGCTCGCTTAAGTTTATTTGTCACCCTGGTGCTTGCCAATGCCGTGATAAAAATGATTATCCAACTAAACACCATTATTGACTGAATTTGAAAAATGATCCTGTAAGCAAGAACTCAAAAACATGGAAAAAATTGTTTAATTCCAAAAATTTTAAAAATTATACCCAAACAATTCTTATCATGTGTATAGACTAGGAATCAAGAAAGATTTGCAAAAAGAATTTTAAAAATAGATCAATCCCATGATTTTCGAAAATTCCAAAAATTTGCCCTAAAATCGAATTTTCAGAAATCGAAACCCAAAAATCTGTTTAAACAATGAACAATAAGCATAGAAACAAATCTTAGGCATCTAGAGTTCAGATTTCAAAAGTAATTTTATCAAAAATCGAACAAGAACGAAATTATGGCATAAAATCCCTCACGTTTTGAAGAACACAGGCAAAAACAGTGAAAGAACCGAGTTTTGATCAAAAAACTTACTTGGATCGAGTGAATTGGAGTGAAGAAAGATCCAAAAGCTCCTAGATTCTAGAGAGAGAAACAGTAGAAACCAAAATCTAAAACTTGGAATGAATGAGAGATCAAAAACCTTTCCTTTTAAATAAAAACCTAGTCGCGGTCCAGATCGGATTATGAGTT
Organism: Tillandsia leiboldiana; assembly: GCA_029204045.2. Taxonomy (NCBI): domain Eukaryota; kingdom Viridiplantae; phylum Streptophyta; class Magnoliopsida; order Poales; family Bromeliaceae; genus Tillandsia; species Tillandsia leiboldiana. The sequence goes on from CM055066.1 coordinate 20,605,059, forward strand.
TAATCCGGATCGGCTTTTCGTAGAAAATCCCATCGTTTGCGATCCGGACTGAGTCAACCTAGTCCGGACTGCCTGCAACTTCTTCAAAAAAAAAATTGTAAAAATTCCAGAAAATTCAGAAAAAGTATGTAAGCATTTTTGCATATCAACTTTAAACAAAAAATATCGTTTCACATAAAAAGAAATAGATTATAATAAATCTATCAATAATACCCAAGTAATGAAATGAAAATTTATAAAAGTTATACCCTCTAAAGTTGAGCAAGTTCAAACATCAATAACGATCTAATGAGTAATGAATTTATCCAATCATTAATCGAGCAAAGAAAATGAAGCACAAAGATTGATAGATGTTTGAAATTCTAAATATGTCAAATAATATTATTTAGAAAATGTATTTGGGAAGTGGCTCTTTGAGCATCTTTCAATTTGAAAATCCCACCTTATACCAACCTTGGAATTTGACATAATCAAGTATTCCAACAAACTTTTTATCAAATAAATAAGAACACCATGCTTGGTAAACATGTGGTAGCTGCACACAGTACTCGGACGACCGAGGTGGTAGCTCTTTCCTCCATGTGGTGTAGTTTTCACACTCCGCTAAGGGATGTAACTCTTTCCACATCTTTTGAGCATGAAATAATAAAAATTACTGCTCCTCAATTGGCTATCAAATATAAAATATATTCAGTATTCAACCAACCATTGATCTCGTGTTCATACTTATTTCAGCCATCAAATAAGATAAAAACAATATCGAGAGATTATTGAGTGAGGAATTGACTTTGATCAATTAAAGATGACATAATTGATATAAATGATCATTGCATCAAAAGAGTTATTGTAGTAACCATGATTTTAAAATCCAGAATTCAGGTTTAAATAATTTCCATAATTATTTAAATAGCAAAAATTGGTAGATAGCAGTGCAACAGTGGCCCTAAAATATCGACTTTTGATCGGGGTCTGATCTGGAAAATCCGAGGTCACCATTGCGATCGTCTCGTCGAAACATAGAAGTTTCGTATTCATATGTTTTCGATCCGACGGTCGGATCTTCCAGAAATCAGAAAAGAAGCGGGCAGGCCCCACAACTTAAGTGAATAGTAAACACTATAATTTAATTCCCCTTAGAACACTAAAGGCCGATTCACTGTTTTAGAATATGAACATAGGAGTATTAGTAATGGATCCTAGCTAATTTCGACGTTCTGAGCGCAATGGCACTGACGGATTTCGCGTTTGGCGACCCAGGTGCATCGAAGTGCGTGCCACGCGCGATAATTCGACGAACTTTATGGAACGACTTTTAATCCGAGCGTCGAACAAACCAAACAAACACGCTACCTAACAGGTCTCGACGAGCCGGACGTCGTGGCGAAGTCCGCTTCGCAATTCGGTGAACAGTTTGTCTCGAAATGCGTGAAAAGTGCTGAAAATTAGACTAAATTGTGTAAGAACCTAATATTTTATGTGCCTAAATGTTAGGGATTCATACCATAAGGGGTTTGGTGCATTTTGCACCCACTGAGAAAGCCTAGGAACAATAGGGTTAGGTGTGAACCCGGTTGAGGAAGAAATTGCAACCTTTGGCTCTTGGGCTACTCGTGGGAGGTTACACGAGGTGCTCTTGGGATTCATAACTCCCAAGAGTTAATCCTCATAACCTCGGGTGCTGGGGTGGCCGAGGGACACAACTCCATTAGAGAGGAGCCCGAGAGAGAGAGAGAAGGGAGAAAGTTGGAACCAAACCTCACCAAACCTTGTTCTGGAGCTTTGGTGGTGTTCCTCTGTGCCAGAGAACCTTGCTGGAGTTGCCGTGGCCGCGCGTGCAAGAGGGACAGGTTCCGGCTTCATCCCATCTTCTTCAACCTAGGCCAAGGTAAGGATTACCGAACCAAAGGTTGGTTGAACCCGAGACCCTTAGCAGTGGCTTTGTTAGGCCCTAATCGTACTCCCTGCACAGTCCGAGCTCCCCATGCACACTGGTTAGCCGGCGGGAGAGACATATCGCCGGAAACCTAGCCAAGCTCCGCCGCGACCGTTCTCCACAACCGCAGGACCAAATACAAAACTAAAATCATGGGAAAAATCTGTAGGAGATGAGTACCATCTCCACCAAATTTGGTGGAGTTTGGTTGAGTAACCACCTCGCAGTCTTGAACCCTAATTTTGGGTTTCTGGCACCTTCGGCCGAGCTTTTTGCTCCGGCGCCGGCAGGCTATCCCACCGCCGGCCACCTGCCCAGAACTCTTCTTGGGATCGGGGGACGTCCATCCATGCCTTTGCATGGCATCCATGCTGCCCGAATGAGGGCCGGCCATGGATGGCCCGAGCTTGAGGCCATTAATGGCGGCCGGTAATCCGGCGACCTCCGACGGCGAGGACAAGGCCAGACCTTCATAAAAGCTTGCTAGGAAGCTTGTGGTGTTGTTCCTTGCACCTTAAAATCAACCATTGCAAAGTTGCCTTTGTTGGTAAAAGCTTCAAAACTGAGCTTGCCACCGCCGCGCCGCCGCCGTGTTCTGTTGCCGGCCACAGGCACAGGAAGGTTTCCCGAGGGATTTTGCCCTGTGGTCCAGTAATTGCAGAGAACTAGCTTTAGATTGGTTGTATGTGGTTGTTAACAAATTATGCCCACTAGATGTTTGATAAAATGCCTGAGAGAGGAAAAATGTGGAATTTGGGTTTTCTGTAAAAATGAATGATGCTCCAAAAGTCCCTGAGCTTGATGCTCACTTCGGATCAACAGATTCTGTGTGGAACTAAGTTTGGAGCATCGTACACATTGTTAGAGAACAAGGCATTGGATCTCTTTGATCCAGCAAGTTCTGGGCTGCCCAAAGGTGAGCCCCAGTGTCCTGGCACTGTCCAGAGGTAGTTTCATATACAAAGTTTTAACAGATGTTGAATGGATTGAATGTTAGTGTATAAACTAGCTTTAGGTTAAATAGTTGGCTAAAGTCCTGCTTTTGGACTGTTTGAAAAATTGTAACAGTGAACTCCTGGCTAATTTGGGGTCATTGAACGCGATGCTCGCGTTTAAATTAGGTTTTGTTGATCCAAAGAAACAAAATGGCTTTTAGGCTATGTTAGTGCATATATTATGGGCCAAAATTTGCCTCGGGACCCGTGCTGCCACAAATGAGTGAGCACGGTGTCCAGCAAGACATAAGTAACCTGTTGGAAGTGACGGAATGTTAAAATGAATCTCCAGTTGAAAGAACGAGCGAAAACAGTGCCCAAACTGGCACTAAAAGTGAAAATTTAAAAGCCCTAGGGGTTTAGATGCAAAAGTCACATCATATACTGGTTAGTAAGTTGATTCCTGAACCTTAATTCACATTCAGGGTTATTCGGTAGCATCTGGTGTGCTGAGCGTACAGTTGGTTCAGTTTAGCCGCCTGCGTTATATCAAGTGGGTTATCTTCGGTCCGGGCTTTATCAGTTCGGCCCTCGGTGTACGGTATTGGTTGGACTCCTGTTTTTGGTAACCTAGTTTATCTTGAGCCTGTCTGCCTTTGGTTGCAATATTATTACTGTTAGTTTCTTTGACTGATTGGCCATTTCGTAGTTGCACTCCTATGCTTGATTATTATATTGATCTACCAATGCTTGAGCCTGCCCTTCCTTTGATTCAGTTATTTGCTACGTTATACCTGCTTTATGCCTGATTATGATCTTCTTTAGTGATCTTTACCATATCTGCTGATTAGTTGTTTCCAGTGGTTATATTATTGCTCTTCATATTGCCATGCCTGTTTGGTCATCTGATAGTTGAGCTTGCTTCCTTGTTGTTCGCCTGTTATGCTGCTAAATACATGATCTTCTAAAATAAATATTTTTACCAAGCCTTGTAGGGTAGCCTGAGTCTATTCTTGTTTGATAGGACAAGGGCAACGCTCTACGAGGTTTGGGACCCAAAAACCTATTGTTTTCAAAGGTTTTCTTAAAAACATGTGTTTAGTTGCATAAGGGGTTAGTCTGTCTGATTGGTTGTTAGATGTTGAGCTACGCCTGTTATCAGTTCTATTCTGCCTTACATGATTATTCATTGTACCTCTGGTATATATATCTTATCTTGGAACATTTCCATGTTGGATTGGTGAGCTTGCTTGTCCTGCTGATCAAATGATACACTGCTGAACACATAGATTTATTTAACTGATGTTTTACCGAACTTCGTAGGGTCGCCGGAGTCTGTTCTTGTTTGATAGGACAAAGGCACTACTCTGCGAGGTTTAGACCTAAAACCCAAGCTTCGTAGTGTCGCCTGAGTCTGTTCTTGTTTGATAGGACGAGGGCAATGCTCTTCGGGTTTGGACTTTCAAAACAGTTTTCCTTAAAATATGTGTTTAAGTTTTGTATCATTTGGTTGGTCTGCATGATTGAGTGAGTTTTTCGGTTGAGCTTATGCTGAGTTGAGATTTGCCTTGGTCTTGCATATGAGTTGAGATTCAGTTGATTTTGCCCTTACATCCCAGTGGGATTTCCCGGCTTGTTGCCGATTACCCGGTCAGTGGACCGAGAGCTTGAGCATTTGCATTATGATCGCCCGCACCGTTGTTCTTCACGTACACTAGCGGGCTGATCCCCCGTAGCGGTGTACTTAACGGTTATAAGGGTTAGCTGTGGCAACCCGTGACCCTTGTGAAGGGAATGTCAACCAGGTGGTGCCAAGTGGGCAGCCTTGCCTGAGGTCTTGTGAAGGCCAATATGGTAGCTTGTGATTGGGTCTTTGTGTTTTCATTATTTGATGCATGTGTTGTTAAGTTTGTTTTAACATGCCTCCTTGATTCTTTGATCTGGCTTCTAGTTATCTACCTGTATATGATTCTTTGTGATGCCTTTGATTATAGTTTCAGTGTTTATCTTGCTGATTGTCCTACTCCTTGATGCGTTGATTATCCTGATACATGTTTGTCCTATTTTAAATTCTGCTAAAGTATCTCCTATGCTTGTACCCAGATTATAAGTTTTGCTTTCTTTACAGCACCAGTTATATATCTGGCATATCCTAACTGTGATTATATATCTGTTGATCTTCATGATTGCCTATCTGATTATTCTAACCCCTGATTATTACTATCCTCTAGTATTGCATACCAGTAGGTACGATCTGCTATTTCTCGGCTCGTCGTGCCCACTGGGATACACTCCGGTGTATCTCACACCCTCTGGTGACTGTTTTTCTAGGCCGACGGCGGGGTGCTGGGATGTCGGGACGTGTTGTTGGTGAGCTTCCGTGTTAGATGTTGACCCTGGACAGCCGAAAGTCATGTATTATTCGAGTTAAAGGAAAGAGTTGTAATTCAGATGTAAATAATTGTAAAGTTAATTGTAACTTTTGCTTGTAGTTGTACGTAGTTAGTACTCTGATGTTGTTGCCAAGCTAGCCGTGCATATATAGAAAAGGCTCAATTCCAAAGGGATTGGGACTCTTCTATATATGTGGCGGTCTGTCATTGCCCTGGCTGTTTTTGCAACTCTGATTTTTTTTTTTAAAAAAAAAAAAAATTTATACACTGGTTTTTGAAACTCGGGGCGTGACAGTATAATAATATCCAAATCATAATAAGTTTCTCAAAACATGATTGGATGCAATTAAAGTCAATTATACTAATGCTCAGTTAATGTTCTATATTACAAAAAAAAAGAACAAAAACACAAACAAAACCTAACCTAAGCAATGGTTCGAAAATCGGTTATTTCAAAGAAAGCATACCAATTGCTTTTCGCAAATGATAAAACATTTTTGATTTAAAGGTTTGTCAAGATATCAGCTAATTGATCTTCAGTTGAACATAAGAAATTTGTAATGTCACGCCCCGGGTGTAAACCAGAACCCGGGCTCGTCCACAGACCCGCCGGCACACGGTATTTCCGTGTACACGAAGCGCTGGTAACCTGCTCAGATATAAAAAAATAATACTAGAGCATAAAACAGAGCTAAACTGAAACTAGTACATCTCAGACAAATGCTGGAAATAAAAGTACAATAAACTCTCAAGAATATACATAGTCTCTCCCAGCTCACGAAGTAAATACAACCAGCTAGCCGCAGCCAGACCCAAAAATAAAAAGAAAATACAACCGTCTGAGTGTACAGGGGATACAACAAAACTACAAAACTCGAGCTCGGGGTAGCAGCTATCTAGTCGGCGATCCTCTTACCTCGATCCTGGGAGGAGGGTCTCGCAACTCCAGCAGATGACTCTGCAAAACAAAGGGGACAAGAAAAGGGAAAACATGGGGGTCAGAACTACTATAAAGACAGTAGCCTCCCCTAGTGGTAAACCTCAACTCAAAACTCATACCTGCCCACTAGGACTACCAGAGGCTAAAAGAATAAATGCGATAACAATGAGTATGACTCCTGATAAAAGCTACCACTAATATGCCTCTACCTGCCCAGCTAAAGATAGCTAAATGTATGCATCGGAATATCGAAGCCTGCCACATCGGGTATGCCAGCCTACGCATAACACCGATATGGGATAGGAGTCTCAATGTCCGCCCCGAATCGGGTATGCCAGCCTACGCATAACGCCGATATGGGACAGGAGTCTCAAGGTCTGCTAAATCGGGTATGCCAGCCTACGCATAACACCGATATGGGATAGATTCTCAATGTCTGCCCAATCGGGTATGCCAGCCTACGCATAACCCGATATGGGACAGGAGTCTCAGGGTCTCAAGTCTGCCGAATCGCGCACTCTGATCTATAAGGAAAAGTACCATCCCCCAAAGGAAGCCCAAAACCCTTTCCCCGAAACCCAAGTATCTGACTACACTATCCCAGCCCCTGCTCTAACACGAGCATAATATCCCCTATGTCTAAGTGACTGAAGAAAGAATGAAACATGGTTTCTCCTAAGTCAATTCCAGCATGATAGTGTAGCAGAAAAAGGTGGCCTATCTAGGTGCCCATTCAAGCATGCAAAAGTCTTTTCTTAATGAACCATTTTAAAACTCTAACCACATACCCCAACCTTCCATTAAACATTCAACAAGATAGGGATTTAGCATAATTCCAAGTAATTAAATACAATTTAAAGCATGAACACACCACTAATTAACTTGCAGTTTTCTAACAATGCGATATTAACGAGGGACCGAAGGATTTCATACAAGCTGCTAAGTCCATCTCACAGTTCTATAACAGGCTGATCAAGAGCATTCTATAGGCCTAGTGATAAATCAAAAATAGGAGGTTTACAACATCACCCACCTCGAGCGCTAAGCCCAGTTCCAAAAGCGAAACCCAAGCTCAGTCCAAAAACTCCCCACCAATCTGTACAAAATACCCCAAAGGAAAGTACATAAGCTATTCATTCACAATTCCCAGAATCTGTCCCTTAATACCACAGTCCAGAATTCACCAATTTTTACCTGCGAAAAATGCCCAGAAAAATACAAGGAAAATACTGTCGCGATCCTCGCGACGAGCCAGTCGAAACGAGTACCTGCACGCCCAAATCGAGTTTCCTACGATGAGATAAAAATCCGACAAGAGAAACATCCCAATCCAAACTGTACCAAATTTCTGTAACAAAGAACCACAGAAAAAGGAGATTCTCCACTCGTCGAAAAACCAGAAAATCTAAGGAAAAATCCAGGAGACTCGTTGCGAAGTGTAGATGAAAATTGCCTCTTGAATTGCCTCGATCCGACGTCCGAGCGAAAAGATACGGCAAGAACACTGCGTGCTGTCCAAAGTCTGCGACGAAATGGGTCAAAGGGCGCTCAGAAACTCCAAGATCAGCTCGGAAATCGAGGAACCTCAAAAACACAGGAGTTGAAGTCCTACCTGTCATGAGTCCAACGGCGCAAGAATCGGTGAACCGATGTGCGGGGTGAGTCGGAGGAGTCCAAACACTGAGAAGGGGCGAAGAAGAAGATCGCCGGGGAAACAAGCGTCGCGCCGCGCCGTAAAATGGTGAACCTCGGAAGAGTGCCTCCAAAAATCCTCAAAGTTCTCCAAAGGGTAGTGCACTGAGGGAGGAAAAAACTTTGCGAAGGATGCTCTGCGAAATGGGGTCCAAAAAGCCAAAAGAACGAATAGGGGAAGCTATTTATAGGCCCAGCCCATAAGCTGCCGGGCCAGGTTTTCGGGCGCAACTTTCGGGGCACTGCGCCCGGAAACCCGGTTGTACGCTTCCAGTCCGACGCGCCGAAACTCCCAGAGCGGCCACGTCACCCCAAACAGGGGACAGCAAGTCCCGCGGCCGCTGTGCGCCGCCGAGTGCCCCCTCGCGGTCAGCGGGGCAGGTACGGCGCCCAACGCGAGGCGACACGTGGCGCACTCGAGTGCGGCCGGACCGTTCCGCCTGGCGCCACTGTGCGCGCGCAGTCCCGAGGCGCCCCCCCCGCGCACAAGTGGACCGCGCCACGTGAGCCAACGAATCCGAAGCCGCCACGTGTCATGCGCCCGGTCCACCGCAACCCCGCACCCTCGGGAACCATGCCGCGTGCGCCGGCTATCAGGGCACGCCACGCGTGTCTCCCGCCCGCGGTCCATGCACCCGCCGCGCCACCCCGTGGACCGAGCTGCGTGAGCCGGCCAATAATAGGCGCCACAGGCTCAGGCCGGTCACACGAGGCCCCCCATGCACCGGAATAAACCCGAAAAAACTTCCGGAAGCCCGCTTTTGGTCATCCGGACTACAAATTTAACAAGCAAATAGCCGTTTTCAAGCGTTTTTCCGCGCGAATCCAATCCAACCTCAGATTGGCCCAAAACCTTTCTAAAATTCGGCAAATAAACAGCCGAGGCCAAATCAGCTATCCAAGTCTCACAAGGTCCATCTGTGGCACCCCTTGATGCACCATGGGCCAGACACACCAACAGTAGGTGTTCTACCACAGGGAGTCATCGGAAAGTTGCCTGAGGAAAAACCAGAAACACTACAGTAAAGTAACCGTTTTAACTAGCTCTCTAAGAAAATGAATCTTAGTTCAATGGGTTTGTCTCTCGTGTGCAACACAGGATTTAGAAATATTAATGGCGTGTGTTGTCACATAGAATAGTTACGAGCTGTCGCAGGAAGCGGGAAGTCACTCAATACACTTTTCATCCAAATCAATAGAGTTGAACACTTTCTGCAGAAATGTATTCCGCCTCGGCAGTAGAGAGGCAATGCAGTTGCTTTTTACTATGCCATACAACAAGGACAATGGCCAAGATAAAAACATGCACCAACTCGTACTCTTTCGATCATCCACTGATCCAGCCCAATCGGTTATCAGAATATCCTATATATCAAGAGATGTACCCATAGGATACCAAA
>CM055066.1:20614451-20685938 GCA_029204045.2 Tillandsia leiboldiana
TCTTTCTGAGATTGAGGTATATGATACAAACATCTTCATCTTCAATCTTCAAGACGAACCAATTCACGAATATACAACACAAATTCCTTAAGCTTTCGTCTAGCATACTTCTTTAACATTGAGCACGATTCCATAGTTGCCTTGTTTTTTAACGCGGACCTCATCGTTAGCTGCGGCAGCCTGTTTCGTTTCCTTGACTATCTTTTCCAACGTCTTCTGTTTCATTCTCTGAGTCATCGATGGGAACGGGCTCTGGTTCTCCTTGATCTTTCCTTGCTCGCTTAAGTTTATTTGTCACCCTGGTGCTTGCCCATGCCGTGATAAAAATGATTATCCAACTACACACCATTATTGACTGGAATTTGAAAAATGATCCTGTAAGCAAGAACTCAAAAAATGGAAAAAATTGTTTAATTCCAAAAATTTTAAAAATTTTACCCCAAACAATTCTTATCATGTGTATAGACTAAGAATCAAGAAAGATTTGCAAAAAGAATTTTTAAAAATAGATCAATCCCATGATTCGAAATTCAAAATTTGCCTAAAATCGAATTTTCAGAAATCGAAACCAAAAATCTGTTTAAACAATGACAATAAGCAATAGAAACAAATTTAGGCATCTAGAGTTCAGATTTCAAAGTAATGTTATTTCAAAAATCGACAACAAGAACGAAATTATGGCATAAAATCCCTCACGTTTGAAAACAAGCAAAAACAGTGAAAGAACCGAGTTTTGATCCAAAAACTTACTTGGATCGAGTGAATTGGAGTGAAGAAAGATCCAAAAAGCTCCTAGATTCTAGAGAGAGAAACAGTAGAAACCAAAATCTAAAACTTGGAATGAATGAGAGATCAAAAACCTTTCCTTTAAATAAAAACCTAGTCGCGGTCCAGACGGATTATGAGTTTATTTTGTTCAGTTTCCGGATCGGCTTCGTAGAAAATCCATCGTTTGCGATCCGGACTGAGTCAACCTAGTCCGGACTGCCTGCAACTTCTTCAAAAAACAAATTGTCAAAAATTCCCAGAAAATTCAGAAAAAGTATGTAAGCATTTTTGCATATCAACTTTAACAAAAAATATCGTTTCACATAAAAAGAAATAGATTATAATAAATCTATCATAATACCCAAGTAATGAAATGAAAATTTATAAAAGTTATACCCTCTAAAGTTGAGCCAGTTCAAACATCAATAACGATCTAATGAGTAATGAATATATCCAATCATTAATCGAGCAAAGAAAATGAAGCACAAAGATTGATAGATGTTTGAAATTCTAAATATGTCAACTATATTTAGAAAATGTATTTGGGAAGTGGCTCTTGAGCATCTTTCAATTTGAAAATCCCACTTATACCAACCTTGGAATTTGACATAATCAAGTATTCACAACAAACTTTTATCAAATAAATAAGAACACCATGCTTGGTAAACATTGTGGTAGCTGCACACAGTACTCGGACGACGAGGGTGGTAGCTCTTTCCTCCATGTGGTGTAGTTTTCAACACTCCGCTAAGGATGTAACTCTTTCCACATCTTTTGAGCATGGAAAATAAAAAAATTACTGCCTCCTCAATTGGCTATCAATCTAAAATATATTCAGTATTCAACCAACCATGATCTCGTGTCATACTTATTTCAGCCATCAATAAGATAAAAACCAATATCGAGAGATTATTGGAGTGAGGAATTGACTTTGATCAATTAAAGATGACATAATTGATATAAATGATCATTGCATCAAACGATTATTGTAGTAACCATGATTTTAAAATCCAGAATTCAGGTTAAATAATTTCCAATTATTTAAATAGCAAAAAATGGTGATAGCAGTGCAACAGGGGCCCTAAAATATCGACTTTTGATCGGGGTCTGATCTGGAAAATCCGAGGTCACCATTGCGATCGTCTCGTCGAAACATAGAAGTTTCGTATTCATATGTTTTCGATCCGACGGTCGGACTCTTCAGAAATCAGAAAAGAAGCGGGCAGGCCCCACAACTTAAGTGAATAGTAAACAACTATAATTTAATTCCCCTTAGAACACTAAAGGCCGATTCACTGTTTTAGAATATGAACACTAGGAGTATTAGTAATGGATCCTAGCTAATTTCGACGTTCTGAGCGCAATGGCACTGACGGATTTCGCGTTTGGCGACCCAGGTGCATCGAAGTGCGTGCCACGCGCGATAATTCGACGAACTTTATGGAACGACTTTTAATCCGAGCGTCGAACAAACCAAACAAACACGCTACCTAACAGGTCTCGACGAGCCGGACGTCGTGGCGAAGTCCGCTTCGCAATTCGGTGAACAGTTGTCTCGAAATGCGTGAAAAGTGCTGAAAATTAGACTAAATTGTGTAAGAACCTAATATTTTATGTGCCTAAATGTTAGGGATTCATACCATAAGGGGTTTGGTGCATTTTGCACCCACTGAGAAAGCCTAGGAACAATAGGGTTAGGTGTGAACCCGGTTGAGGAAGAAATTGCAACCTTTGGCTCTTGGGCTACTCGTGGGAGGTTACACGAGGTGCTCTTGGGATTCATAACTCCCAAGAGTAATCCTCATAACCTCGGGTGCTGGGGTGGCCGAGGGACACAACTCCATTAGAGAGGAGCCCGAGAGAGAGAGAGAAGGGAGAAAGTTGGAACCAAACCTCACCAAACCTTGTTCTGGAGCTTTGGTGGTGTTCCTCTGTGCCAGAGAACCTTGCTGGAGTTGCCGTGGCCGCGCGTGCAAGAGGGACAGGTTCCGGCTTCATCCCATCTTCTTCACCTAGGCCAAGGTAAGGATTCACCGAACCAAAGGTTGGTTGAACCCGAGACCCTTAGCAGTGGCTTTGTTAGGCCCTAATCGTACTCCCTGCACAGTCCGAGCTCCCCATGCACACTGGTTAGCCGGCGGGAGAGACATATCGCCGGAAACCTAGCCAAGCTCCGCCGCGACCGTTCTCCACAACCGCAGGACCAAATACAAAACTAAAATCATGGGAAAAATCTGTAGGAGATGAGTACCATCTCCACCAAATTTGGTGGAGTTTGGTTGAGTAACCACCTCGCAGTCTTGAACCCTAATTTTGGGTTTCTGGCACCTTCGGCCGAGCTTTTTGCTCCGGCGCCGCAGGCTATCCACCGCCGGCCACCTGCCCAGAACTCTTCTTGGGATCGGGGGACGTCCATCCATGCCTTTGCATGGCATCCATGCTGCCCGAATGAGGGCCGGCCATGGATGGCCCGAGCTTGAGGCCATTAATGGCGGCCGGTAATCCGGCGACCTCCGACGGCGAGGACAAGGCCAGACCTTCATAAAAGCTTGCTAGGAAGCTTGTGGTGTTGTTCCTTGCACCTTAAAATCAACCATTGCAAAGTTGCCTTTGTTGGTAAAAGCTTCAAAACTGAGCTTGCCACCGCCGCGCCGCCGCCGTGTTCTGTTGCCGGCCACAGGCACAGGAAGGTTTCCCGAGGGATTTTGCCCTGTGGTCCAGTAATTGCAGAGAACTAGCTTTAGATTGGTTGTATGTGGTTGTTAACAAATTATGCCCACTAGATGTTTGATAAAATGCCTGAGAGAGGAAAAATGTGGAATTTGGGTTTTCTGTAAAAATGAATGATGCTCCAAAAAGTCCCCTGAGCTTGATGCTCACTTCGGATCAAACAGATTCTGTGTGGAACTAAGTTTGGAGCATCGTACACATTGTTAGAGAACAAGGCATTGGATCTCTTTGATCCAGCAAGTTCTGGGCTGCCCAAAGGTGAGCCCCAGTGTCCTGGCACTGTCCAGAGGTAGTTTCATATACAAAGTTTTAACAGATGTTGAATGGATTGAATGTTAGTGTATAAACTGCTTTAGGTTAAATAGTTGGCTAAAGTCCTGCTTTTGGACTGTTTGAAAAATTGTAACAGTGAACTCCTGGCTAATTTGGGGTCATTGAACGCGATGCTCGCGTTTAAATTAGGTTTTGTTGATCCAAAGAAACAAAATGGCTTTTAGGCTATGTTAGTGCATATATTATGGGCCAAAATTTGCCTCGGGACCCGTGCTGCCACAAATGAGTGAGCACGGTGTCCAGCACAGACATAAGTAACCTGTTGGAAGTGACGGAATGTTAAAATGAATCTCCAGTTGAAAGAACGAGCGAAAACAGTGCCCAAACTGGCACTAAAAGTGAAAATTTAAAAGCCCTAGGGGTTTAGATGCAAAAGTCACATCATATACTGGTTAGTAAGTTGATTCCTGAACCTTAATTCACATTCAGGGTTATTCGGTAGCATCTGGTGTGCTGAGCGTACAGTTGGTTCAGTTTAGCCGCCTGCGTTATATCAAGTGGGTTATCTTCGGTCCGGGCTTTATCAGTTCGGCCCTCGGTGTACGGTATTGGTTGGACTCCTGTTTTTGGTAACCTAGTTTATCTTGAGCCTGTCTGCCTTTGGTTGCAATATATATTACTGTTAGTTTCTTTGACTGATTGGCCATTTCGTAGTTGCACTCCTATGCTTGATTATTATATTGATCTACCAATGCTTGAGCCTGCCCTTCCTTTGATTCAGTTATTTGCTACGTTATACCTGCTTTATGCCTGATTATGATCTTCTTTAGTGATCTTTACCATATCTGCTGATTAGTTGTTTCCAGTGGTTATATTATTGCTCTTCATATTGCCATGCCTGTTTGGTCATCTGATAGTTGAGCTTGCTTCCTTGTTGTTCGCCTGTTATGCTGCTAAATACATGATCTTCTAAAATAAATATTTTTACCAAGCCTTGTAGGGTAGCCTGAGTCTATTCTTGTTTGATAGGACAAGGGCAACGCTCTACGAGGTTTGGGACCCAAAAACCTATTGTTTTCAAAGGTTTTCTTAAAAACATGTGTTTAGTTGCATAAGGGGTTAGTCTGTCTGATTGGTTGTTAGATGTTGAGCTACGCCTGTTATCAGTTCTATTCTGCCTTACATGATTATTCATTGTACCTCTGGTATATATATCTTATCTTGGAACATTTCCATGTTGGATTGGTGAGCTTGCTTGTCCTGCTGATCAAATGATACACTGCTGAACACATAGATTTATTTAACTGATGTTTTACCGAACTTCGTAGGGTCGCCGGAGTCTGTTCTTGTTTGATAGGACAAAGGCACTACTCTGCGAGGTTTAGACCTAAAACCCAAGCTTCGTAGTGTCGCCTGAGTCTGTTCTTGTTTGATAGGACGAGGGCAATGCTCTTCGGGGTTTGGGACTTTTCAAAACAGTTTTCTTAAAAATATGTGTTTAAGTTTTGTATCATTTGGTTGGTCTGCATGATTGAGTTGAGTTTTTCGGTTGAGCTTATGCTGAGTTGAGATTTGCCTTGGTCTTGCATATGAGTTGAGATTCAGTTGATTTTGCCCTTACATCCCAGTGGGGATTTCCCGGCTTGTTGCCGATTACCCGGTCAGTGGACCGAGAGCTTGAGCATTTGCATTATGATCGCCCGCACCGTTGTTCTTCACGTACACTAGCGGGCTGATCCCCCGTAGCGGTGTACTTTAACGGTAAAGTGGTTAGCTGTGGCAACCCGTGACCCTTGTGAAGGGAATGTCAACCAGGTGGTGCCAAGTGGGCAGCCTTGCCTGAGGTCTTGTGAAGGCCAATATGGTAGCTTGTGATTGGGTCTTTGTGTTTTCATTTATTTGATGCATGTGTTGTTAAGTTGTTTTAACATGCCTCCTTGATTCTTTGATCTGGCTTCTAGTTATCTACCTGTATATGATTCTTTGTGATGCCTTTGATTATAGTTTCATTGTTATCTTGCTGATTGTCCTACTCCTTGATGCGTTGATTATCCTGATACATGTTTGTCCTATTTTAAATTCTGCTAAAAGTATCTCCTATGCTTGTACCCAGATTATAAGTTTTGCTTTCTTTACAGCACCAGTTATATATCTGCATATCCTAACTGTGATTATATATCTGTTGATCTTCATGATTGCCTATCTGATTATTCTAACCCCTGATTATTACTATCCTCTAGTATTGCATACCAGTAGGTACGATCTGCTATTTCTCGGCTCGTCGTGCCCACTGGGATACACTCCGGTGTATCTCACACCCTCGGGTGACTGTTTTTCAGGCCGAGCGGGTGCTGGGATGTCGGGACGTGTTGGTGAGATTCCGTGTTAGATGTTGACCCTGGACAGCCGAAAGTTCATGTATTATTCGATGTTAAAGGAAAGAGTTGTAATTCAGATGTAAATAATTGTAAAGTTAATTGTAACTTTTGCTTGTAGTTGTACGTAGTTAGTACTCTGATGTTGTTGCCAAGCTAGCCGTGCATATATAGAAAAGGCTCAATTCCAAAGGGGATTGGGACTCTTCTATATATGTGGCGGTCTGTCATTGCCCTGGCTGTTTTTGCAACTCTGATTTTTTTTTTTTAAAAAAAAAAAAAATTTATACACTGGTTTTTGAACTCGGGGCGTGACAGTTATAATAATATCCAAATCATAATAAGTTTCTCAAAACATGATTGGATGCAATTAAAGTCAATTATACTAATGCTCAGTTAATGTTCTATATTACAAAAAAAAAGAACAAAAACACAAACAAAACCTAACCTAAGCAATGGTTCGAAAATCGGTTATTTCAAAGAAAGCATACCAATTGCTTTTCGCAAATGAATAAAACATTTTTGATTTAAAGGTTTTGTCAAGATATCAGCTAATTGATCTTCAGTTGAAACATAAGAAATTTGTAATGTCACGCCCCGGGTGTAAACCAGAACCCGGGCTCGTCCACAGACCCGCCGTGCACACGGTATTTCCCGTGTACACGAAGCGCTGGTAACCTGCTCAGATATAAAAAAATAATACTAGAGCATAAAACAGAGCTAAACTGAAACTAGTACATCTCAGACAAATGCTGGAAATAAAAGTACAATAAACTCTCAAGAATATACATATGTCTCTCCCAGCTCACGAAGTAAATACAACCAGCTAGCCGCAGCCAGACCCAAAAATAAAAGAAAATACAACCGTCTGAGTGTACAGGGGATACAACAAAACTACAAAACTCGAGCTCGGGGTAGCAGCTATCTAGTCGGCGATCCTCTTACCTCGATCCTGGGAGGAGGGTCTCGCAACTCCAGCAGATGACTCTGCAAAACAAAGGGGACAAGAAAAGGGAAAACAGTGGGGGTCAGAACTACTATAAAGACAGTAGCCTCCCCTAGTGGGTAAACCTCAACTCAAAACTCATACCTGCCCACTAGGACTACCAGAGGCTAAAAGAATAAATGCGATAACAATGAGTATGACTCCTGATAAAAGCTACCACTAATATGCCTCTACCTGCCCAGCTAAAGATAGCTAAATGTATGCATCGGAATATCGAAGCCTGCCACATCGGGTATGCCAGCCTACGCATAACACCGATATGGGATAGGAGTCTCAATGTCCGCCGAATCGGGTATGCCAGCCTACGCATAACGCCGATATGGGACAGGAGTCTCAAGGTCTGCTAAATCGGGTATGCCAGCCTACGCATAACACCGATATGGGATAGGATTCTCAATGTCTGCCAAATCGGGTATGCCAGCCTACGCATAACGCCGATATGGGACAGGAGTCTCAGGGTCTCAAGTCTGCGAATCGCGCACTCTGATCTATAAGGAAAAGTACCATCCCCCAAAGGAAGCCCAAAACCCTTTCCCCGAAACCCAAGTATCTGACTACACTATCCCAGCCCCTGCTCTAACCCGAGCATAATATCCCCTATGTCTAAGTGACTGAAGAAAGAATGAAACATGGTTTCTCCTAAGTCAATTCCAGCATGATAGTGTAGCAGAAAAAGGTGGCCTATCTAGGTGACCATTCAAGCATGCAAAAGTCCTTTTCTTAATGAACCATTTTAAATACTCTAACCACATACCCCAACCTTTCATTTAACATTCAACAAGATAGGGATTTAGCATAATTTCCAAGTAATTAAACTACATATTTAAAGCATGGACACACCACTAATTAACTTGCAGTTTTCTAACAATGCGATTATTAACGAAGGGACCAAGATTTCATACAAGCATGCTAAGTCCATCTCACAGTTCTAATAACAGCCTGATCAAGAGCATTCTAATAGGCCTAGTGATAAATCACAAATAGGAGGTTTACAACATCACCCACCTCGAGCGCTAATCCCAGTTCCCAAAAGCGAAACCCAAGCTCAGTCCAAAAACTCCCCACCAATCTGTACAAAATACCCCAAAGGAAAGTACATAAGCTATTCATTCACAATTCCCAGAATCTGTCCCTTAATACCACAGTCCAGAATTCACCAATTTTTACCTGCGAAAAATGCCCAGAAAAATACAAGGAAAATACTGTCGCGATCCTCGCGACGAGCCCGTCGAAACGAGTACCTGCACGCCCAAATCGGAGTTTCCTACGCTGAGATAAAAATCCGACAAGAGAAACATCCCAATCCAAACTGTACCAAATTTCTGTAACAAAGAACCACAGAAAAAGGAGATTCTCACCCTCGTCGAAAAACCAGAAAAATCTAAGAAAAATCCAGGAGACTCGTTGCGAAGTGTAGATGAAAATTGCCTCTTGAATTGCCTCGATCCGACGTCCGAGCGAAAAGATACGGCAAGAACACTGCGGTGCTGTCCAAAAGTCTGCGACGAAAAATGGGTCAAATGGGTGCTCAGAAAACTCCAAGATCAGCTCGGAAATCGAGGAACCTCAAAACACAGGAGTTGAAGTCCTACCTGTCATGAGTCCAACGGCGCAAGAATCGGTGAAATCCGATGTCGGGGTGAGTCGGAGGAGTCCAAACACTGAGAAGGGGCGAAGAAGATCGCCGGGGAAACAAGCGTCGCGCCGCGCCGTAAAATGGTGAACCTCGGGAAGAGTGCCTCCAAAAATCCTCAAAGTTCTCCAAAGGGTAGTGCACTGAGGGAGGAAAAACTTTGCTGAAGGATGCTCTGCGAAAATGGGGTCCAAAAAGCCAAAAGAACGAATAGGGGAAGCTATTTATAGGCCCAGCCCATAAGCTGCCGGGCCAGGTTTTCGGGCGCAACTTTCGGGCGCACTGCGCCCGGAAACCCGGTTGTACGCTTCCCGTCCGACGCGCCCGAAACTCCCAGGAGCGGCCACGTCACCCCAAACAGGGGACAGCAAGTCCCCGCGGCCCGCTGTGCGCCGCGTGTCCCCTCGCGGTCAGCGGGGGCAGGTACGGCCGCCCAACCGCGAGGCGACACGTGGCGCACTCGAGTGCGGCCGACCGTCCCGCCTGGCGCCACTGTGCGCGCGCAGTCCCGAGGCGCCCCCCCCGCGCACACCGTGGACCGCGCCCACGTGAGCCAACGAATCCGAAGCCGCCACGTGTCATGCGCCCGGTCCACCGCAACCCCGCACACTCGGTGAACCATGCCGCGTGCGCCGGCCTATCAGGGCACGCCACGCGTCTCCCGCCCGCGGTCCATGCACCGCCGCGCCACCCCGTGGACCGAGCTGCGTGAGCCGGCCAATAATAGGCCGCCACATGGCTCAGGCCGGTCCACGAGGCTCCCCCATGCACCGAATAACCCCGAAAACTTCCGGAAGCCCGCTTTTGGTCATCCGGACTCCAAATTTAACAAGCAAATAGCCGTTTTCAAGCGTTTTTCCGCGCTGAATCCAAATCCAACCTCAGATTGGCCCAAAACCTTTTCTAAAATTCGGCAAATACAGCCGAAGGCCAAATCAGCTATCCAAGTCTCACAAGGTCCATCTGTGGCACCCCTTTGATGCACCATGGGCCAGACACACCAACAGTAGGTGTTCTACACAGTGGATTCATCGGAAAGTTGCATGGGAAAACCAGAACACTACATGTAAAGTACTTGTTTTAACTAGCTCTCTAAGAAAATGATATCTTAGTTCAATGTGTTTTGTTCTCGTGTGCAACACAGGATTTTTAGAAATATTAATGGCGCTGGTGTTGTCACATAGAATAGTTACCGAGGTCGCAGGAATGCGGAAGTCACTCAATACACTTTTCATCCAAATCAATTGAGTTGAACAACTTTCTGCAGAAATGTATTCCGCCTCGGCAGTAGAGAGAGCAATGCAGTTTTGCTTTTTACTATGCCATACAACAAGACAATGGCCAAGATAAAAACATGCACCACTCGTACTCTTTCGATCATCCACTGATCCAGCCCAATCGGTATCCGAATATCCTATAATATCAAGAGATGTACCCATAGGATACCAAATTCAGAAATTGATTGTACCTTTGACGTACCGGATTACCCTTTTCACCGCTTTCAGGTGAATTTCCTTCGGTGCTGATTGACATCTCGCGCAAATCCCAACACTGAAAGAAATATCCGGGCGACTAGCCGTAAGGTAGAGTCGACTTCCAATCATACTTCTGCAAAGTTTCTCGTCTACACTCTCTCCGTGAGATTCACTTCCTAATCCCTTATTACTAGTTCCCATAGGAGCCGGAAAGTCTTTAAAATTCTCCAATCCGAATTTCTTGACCAACTCCTTCGCATACTTGGATTGACATAAATGAATCCCATCATTACTTTGCTTAACCTTCAATCCAAGAAAATACGTAAGCTCGCCCATCATAGACATCTCAAATTCGCTTTCCATGGTTTCGGCGAATTTTGAAACATCGTTGTTTCTCGTAGCACCAAACACGATGTCATCCACATATATTTGTGCCACAATGAAGTTGTCCTGAAAGTGCTTCAAGAGAGTCCGAACGGCTCCCCCTCGAGTATAGCCCTTTTCCAAAAGATGCTTTGTCAATCTTTCGTACCGTGTTCGCGGTGCTTATTTTAGTCCGTAAAGAGCCTTTTTCAATCGAAAAATATGGTTTGGAAGTTTATGATCAATCAAGCCTTTTGGTTGAGCTACATAAACTTCCTCATTTAGAAAATCATTTAAAAATGCGCTCTTAACGTCCATTTGAAAGAGTTTTATTTTAAAATGGCAAGCAATTGCGAAAAGTATACGAATGGACTCGGGACGAGCAACCGGGGCGAAAGTCTCATCAAAGTCTATACCTTCAACTTGTGAATAGCCCTGAGCAACCAAACGCGCTTTGTTTCTATGACGGTACCATCTTCATTTTTCTTGTTCTTGAAAATCTATTTAGTACCGATGATATTTTGTTGCTTCGGGGGTTTTGTCAATTCCCAGACTTTGTTCTTTTCAAATTTATTGAGCTCTTCTTGCATTGCTTCAATCCAATAGTCATCTTGAAGAGCTTCATCAATATTCTTTGGTTCAATCATGGAGACATAACAAGCAACTCCACAAACCAATTATCTCCGAGTTCTAACTCCTTGAGGATCTCCAATAATGTTAGATTCCGGGTGGTCCTTGGAGATTAGAAGCGTTTGAGGTAACGGAGTACTCAGGGGAATTTGCGATGATTCCTGCACATTAGATGAGCTAGAAGAACCATTAAATGCATCAAAATTTTCAAAAGATTTATCATGCAAAGATGCAATATCATTAACAGGAGATTCATCGTCAAGAGACATATCAGGAATAGATT
The DNA here is from genome assembly GCA_029204045.2 of Tillandsia leiboldiana. Lineage (NCBI taxonomy): Eukaryota > Viridiplantae > Streptophyta > Magnoliopsida > Poales > Bromeliaceae > Tillandsia > Tillandsia leiboldiana. The sequence continues at coordinate 20,625,988 of CM055066.1, forward strand.
TATTAGAAGAAAAATGAAAAGCTTCATCTACTTTAACATTGAAGGATTCTATCATCGTTTTATATTCAAGGTTAAATACCCGATATGCTCTACTATTTGTAGAATAACCCATAAAAATTCCTTCATCACTTCGAGAGTCGAATTTTCCAAGATTTTCTCGATCGCGTAAAATGTAACAAGAACTCCCAACGATACGAAAATATTTGATATTCGATTTTCTACAGAACCAAAGTTCATAGGGGGTATTCAAAGTACCCGGGCGCAAATATATTCTATTGATCACATAGATAGCGGTGTTAACTGTTTCAGCCCAAAAGTGTAACGGTAGTTTCCGGCTATGAAGCATAACACGTACCATCTCTTTGTCACGCCCCGAGTTCAAAAACCAGCGTCTAATTTTTTTTTTTTTTTTTTTTTTTTTTTTTTTTTAAAAAAAAAAATCAGAGTTGCAAACCAGCCAGGGCGCAACAGACCGCCACATATATAGAAGAGTCCCAATCCCACTGGGGATTGAGCCTTTTCTATATATGCTCGGCTAGCTTGGCAATCAACAGAGTACTAACTACGTACCACTAATATAACACGGATAGTAAATTACACAATTACAACAACTTATTACATTTTCCTTGTTACATCAAATAACTAAATGCTTCGCTATCGGCTGTCCAGGGTCAAGCTCTATCTCGTGATCTCACCAACTCGTCCCGACATCTCAACACCCGCTCGACCTGAAAAACAGTCACCCGAGGGTGTGAGACACACCGGAATGTATCCCATTGGGCACGACGAGCCGAGAAATAGCAGATCGTACCTACTGGTATACAATGCTAGAGGATAGTAATAGATTAGGGTTAGGGTAAAGCAGATATATAACTGGTGCTGTAAAGAAAGCAAAACTCATAATCTAGGTACAAGCATACGAGATAATTTTAGCAGAATTTAAAACATGTATCAGGATAATCAACACATCAAGGAGTTAGGACAATCAGCAAGATAACAATGAAACTATAATCAAAGGCATCACATAGAATCATATAAAGGTAGATAACTAGAAGCCAGATCAAAGAATCAAAGAATCTTGTTAAAGCAACTTAACAACACATGCATCAAATAGATGAAAATGCAAAGACCCAATCACAAGCTACCATATTGGCCTTCACAAGACCTCAGGCAAGGCTGCCCACTTGGCACCACCTGGTTGACATTCCCTTCACAAGGGTCACGGGTTGCCACAGCTAACCACTTTACCGGTAAAGAACATCGCTACGGGTAGCAAATCCGCTGATGTTCGTGAAGTACAACGGTGCGGGCGAATCATATGCAAATGCTCAAGCTCACGGTCCACTGACCGGGTAATCGGCAACAAGCCGGGAAATCCCCACTGGGATGCAATGACAAGATCAACTGAATCTCAACACTTATGCAGGAACACTCAGCAATAAATCTCAACTCATATGCAAGATCAAGGCAAATCTCAACTCAGCAGAAGCTCACATATAAACTCAACTCAACCACACAAACCAACCAAATGATACAAAACTTAAACACATATTTTTAAGAAAACTGTTTTGAAAAGTCCAAACCCCGAAAAGCATTGCCCTCGTCCTATCAAACAAGAACAGACTCAGGCGACACTATGAAGCTTGGGTTTCCAAACCTCGTAGAGCAATTCCCTTTGTCCTATCAAACAAGAACAGACTCCGGCGACCCTACGAAGCTCGGTAAAAACATCAGTTAAACAAATCTATGTGCTCAGCAGTGTATCATTTGATCGACAGGACCAACAGGCTTACTCATCAACCATGGAAATGTTCCAAGATAAGATATAAATACTAGAGGCACTAAGAATAATCATGTAAGGCAGAATAGAACTGATAACAGGCATGGCTCAACATCTCACCCAATCAGACAGACTAACCCCTTATGCAACTAAACACATGTTTTTAAGAAAACCTTTGAAAACAATAGGTTTTTGGATCCCAACCCTCGTAGAGCGTTACCCTCGTCCTATCAAACAAGAACAGACTCAGGCTACCCTACAAGGCTTGGTAAAAAAAATATTTATTTTAAAAGATCATGTATTTAGCAACATAACGGGCGAACAACAAGGAAGCAGGTATAAAGCAGGCATAAGGTAGCAAATCACTGAATCAATGGAAAGGTAGGCTCAAGCATTAATAGACTGATATAATAATCAAGCATAGGAGTGCAACTACGAAATGGCCAATTAGTTAGAGCAACTAAGAGTAATATATATTGCAACCAAAGGCAGACAGGCTCAAAATAAACTAAGTTACCAAGAACAGGAGTCCAACCAGTATCGCACCCCAGAGGGCCGAACTGATAAAACCCGGACCGAAGATAACCCACCTGTCGTTTTGCAGGCGACTAAACTGTATCAACTGAACACTCGAAACCAGAGGCAAACCGTGCCAACCCGAATCAAAAAATACTGATCAGGGAAAACTCAAACCCGACCAACAACTTACCTAGACCCTTAAGGTTTTCAAAAACCGCACTTTTAATGCTTTTTGAGCACTGTTTTCGCTCGTTCTCTTAATTGGAAATTCATTTTCACGAACTGTCACTTCCAGCAGGTGACATTTGACTTGCTGAACACCGTGCTCACCAATTTGTGGCAGCACGGAACCCGAGGGAAACTTCGAGCCATAGTTTTCTTCTCTAACCTAGCCTATTTGTAATTTTGTTTCTCCGAATCATCAAAACCTAATTTCGACGCGAGCACCGCGTCCAGTGACCCCAAATTAGCCAGGAGCTCACTGCCTCAGCTTTTTAAACAGTCCAGAAACAGGACCTTGGCCAATTATTCATTCTAGGGTTGTTTAACGTATAACTTAACTTTTATTAATCCAAATAAAAATCTGCTTTAAACATAAACCTAAAATGGCTCAAAAATCACTGGCTTGCCCTAGTGCAACACAGAAATGGCTGGATCAAAAGATCCATCAACCTTGCTTACTAACATAAAGTACAATGCTCCAAACCTCTGTCCACACAGATCTAACTTGATCTGAAGTGAGCATCAAGCTCAGGGGATCATTTGAAGCATCTTTCATATTTACATCAATGCCTAATTCCAACATAAAACTCTCTGTGGCATTTAATCAAACACCTAATGTGCACTATTCATATACAAGCACCCACAACCATAACCCGAGCTCTTTCTCTGCAACCACTGCACCAGGGGTTTTCCAACTTGGAAGGAAATGCTCCTCCAAGTTGTAGGAGCTTTTCTAGCAACTTGGAGCAAGCCCAAAACCCACGGTTGGCCGGAGCTCGGGGAAGAAGATGATGTGTTTATCATTGAAATTCGTGACCACTCCACCAAGAGATCTGGGATCAAACCAATTGCACAATTTGATGCTAAAACACATCCCAAACTTACTTGAACCCGTGCCCGGCGACGGGGTGCGGCGGCGGCGGCGGTGGAGCAAAGTTCCATTTCGAGCTTCACCCCGTTAATGGCGGATTTTGATAGAGGCTAGAAGAAGCCTTCTAACTTGGATGGAAGGTTCCTCTGGTCCATACAAAGCTTCCCGACCAACCCTCCCCGGCCGGAGTTGGCCGGAGCGCCGGCGACCACACTCTTGTACAACTCTATTTTTGCGCTCGACTACACCGTTCTGTTGTTGTGTATAAGGTGCAAAGAATTTATGTTTTATGCCGTTTGAAGAACAAAAATCAATGAATTTTGAATTAATGAATTCTCCACCTCTATCACTCCGAACACAAACGATCTTTTCATTCTTCTCAATCATAATACGATGACAAATCTCATGAAAAGAATCGAAAGTATCCGCTTTCTCTTTTAAAACTGCTACCCATGAATATCTAGATAAATCATCAACCAAAAGAAAAATGTACCATTTACCTCCCAAGCTTGGTTGACGAGTCGGCCCCATTAAGTCCATAAGCAATAATTCTAGCTGCCGTTTGGTTACCACGTGGTTCAAGTTCCGGTGCATGGCTCTGGATTGTTTTCCCTTTTGACAACCTCCACACACAATGTTTTCTTTAAAAGACAATTTTGGAACAACTCTAACCACGTCTTTGTTAGATATTCTAGATAGTTCCTTAAAATTTATGTGACCTAGTCTTTCATGACAAAGAGTTTCATTATCAAGTGACACTAGGTTACAATGATCTAGAGAATTATTAGGAACTACATAGCAATTATTTTGAGATCTAACTCCTTTCAAAAAAAATGAATGGTTTTCGTCAGTTACAATACATTCAACAGAAGAGAAATTAATTGAAAAACCATCATTACACAATTGGCTAATGCTTATGAGGTTAGTCTTAAGGTTTTCAACAAATAAAACATTGTTCAAAATCGGTCCATCTGGAATAGTAATTTTTTCTTTGCCAACTATTTTTGATGATCGTCCATCTCCGAAAACTATAAGTCCTCCGGAGGTTTTCTCAAAAGTTTGAAAATAGTTTTTATCACCAGTCATGTGACGGGAACAACCGCTGTCCAGATACCAAGACGAATTGTCATATGCATGTAGTGATGTGTGTATGACAAGACAAGGGAAGATTTTTCACCTTTGTGCACCCAAACCTTATGAGTTTTGGAATACGTCGGCAATGATCATGAAGTTGATCTCCTTGGTGAAAGCGTCTTGTTCAGTTGATCACTTTTCTTTAAATTCCATGACGATGTCGTCTCGGGAGGTGTACTATCATAGTTCTTCACCTTTGAATGATTCTTATGAGATTTCCGGTGGGTGTACTTATTGGTAGTTGCTGCAAGTATTGCTTGATTTGTTCGTTTGGCTCCATACTTGCAATTTGATCTAATGTGCCCTGCAAAACCACAACGATAACATACCTTGGTAAAAGTCGAACCTGAAGAAGGTGAGGTAGGCTTATCAACGTTGGCTGCGATGATTTCCGTCGAAGGAGTAGCAACCGACTGGGGCACAAAAACCGTCTTACTCAAACTTGATCCCTCACAAGTTCGAGCGAATCCAAAGCCCAAACGATTCGTTTGACCAAGACCAAGCAACTTATCCAACTTGCTCCTTCCTGATGAGAATCGTTCCAAATCTTCTTAAGTTGGAATATGGTCTTTGTCATCTCCAATTTTTCTTGTCGAGCCTCGGAGTAGAGCTTCAAGAAGTGATTTGCTTTATCCACCAGTTTGATATGTTCCTTCTCGAAATGCTCGTTCTTCTCTTGAAGGGAACTATTAATCTTAATCAAATTGTCCCTTTCCCCTTCAATAGCTTTTGAGAGAGAAGTTGTTCTGTTGGATTGTTCTTCAAGATCCCACAATTTTCTCCTCAAATTCTTGTTATGCTTTGCCAATTTCTTTGAATCATTTAACAATTTATGGTAGGCAAAAGCAAAGTCTTCATCTTCGGAATCGCTTGGTTCATCATCCGATGTAGTTTTTTCATTCAAGGAGGAGATGGATAACGATCCAGAGGAAGTCGCTGAAAAACACACGAAGGGTGAAGTTGTGGACGCAATGAATGCTGTGGCATTGTTATCCTCATCACTAGAAGATGACTCATCAGAGGAGGAAGTGTCATCCCATGTGACGGCTTGCATAGCCTTCTTCTTTGACGGATTCTTGTTGGGACACTCCGTTGCGAAATGACCAAAACCTCGGCATTTGAAGCACTGGATTTGTCCCTCGGTGTTCTTTTTGTCCTTTGATGAACCCTCTTGCTTTCTTGATTTGAAGCTTGAAAATCTTTTGCTTTTCTTGGACTTAACGAAGGATGATGGTTTGCTTGAATTTCCCCTTCGAAAGCTTCGGTGAAATTTTCTTGTCAAGAATACAAGCTGTTTCTCGAAATCCTCCATAGATAAATTATCATCAGCGTCCGAGGAGGATGAATCCCCGTCTTCTTCTTTTGTTGATTTCAGTGCAAAACCTGAAGACTTAGAAGAAGAGGAAGGCTTTCTAGAAGAATAGTTAGTAGGAAAAGTCATTTCATAAGTTTGAAGTGCACCAACTAATTCTTCTACTTTGATCACGTCCAGGTGTTTTACTGTTTCAATGGCTGCGACCTCGGGGCGAAATCTTTCAGGAAGAGTTCTCAAAATCTTTCTTACAACTTTCGATTCTAGAATTTTCTCTCCCAAGTTAGTACATGTATTTACGATGTCTTGCAATCGTGTATAATAATCTGTGAAAGATTCATTTTCTGCCATATGAATTGAATCAAATTTGCTCGTAAGCATCTGCAGTTTTTGAATCTTCACTAAACTTGTACCCTCATGTGTAACTTGTAGAGTATCCCAGATTTTTTTCGCGGTCTCACATGCCGAGACGTGAGAGAACTTAGTTTGTGACAATGCATTAAATGAAGTGTTAATTCCCTTGCCGTTGTAAGAAGAAGCATCAATCTCTTCCTTGGTCCACTTCGACCTAGGTTTGATGGTGACAACATCATCGGCAATAATCTCAGTAGGATATGTCCATCCGAACTCAATTGATTGCCATACTCGTTCATCGATGGAAATTAAAAATGCTTTCATACGTACTTTCTAATATGCATAATTTGGTCCATCGAAGAACGGTGGTCTATTGATGTTTCCACCCTCAATCATTGTTTACAACCCTATTCCCTCTCTGATACAACTTGTGGGTTATGGGATAATGGATTTGAATAGGGGAAAAGCCACCTAGAGGGGGGCTGAATAGGTGTAAACAATTAAATCACCAAATCGTTGCGTAAAGATAACCCAATGCAGAAAAATAAATAAAGTACGCAAGAATTTACGTGGAAAAATCCATCACAGGAGTAAAAAACCACGGGACCGTACACACAAAAAAATCCACTAAGATTAAACACGCACAAGGTGATGTAACGCGCACTTACGACTCAACCTTTTCCATACGCTCTAAGTTGATCTTCTCCGCAGTCCACAACGCGCCTCGATCACACGATTTGCGTCCAACGCCGAATCCACGACGTACAACGTCGAATCCACGACGTCCAACCGAATCCACGGTCTTCACCAATATAGCACGTATTGATCACACGAACGTTGTCACGACCCGGGTGTATACCATAACCCGGGCCCGTCTACAGATCCGCCGTGCACACGGAATTTTTCGCGTACACGAAGCGCCGGTAACCTGCTCAAATATAAGAGATAATAATGAAGAGCATAAAACAGAGCTGAACTAAAAACTAATACATCTCAGACTGAAACTGGAAGAAAAATACAGTACATCTGTATAATAATACATCTGTCTCTCCCAGCTCACCAAAAAATATACAACCACCTAGCTAAAGCCAGACCCAAAAGTAAAAGTACAACAGTCTGAGTAAAAAGAGTACACCCAAAGTCCAGCTAAACTCTCTCATCCTGCCAGGAGATCTATCTACTCAGCCGTCCTCTCTCCTCGATCTGCCACTGAAGGACCAGCAGCTCCCGCAGAAAACACTGCAAAACAAGGGGAACAAAAAGAAGAAAAGAAGAATGGGGGTGAGAACTACTAGTAAACCAGTAGCCTCCGCTAGTGGGTAAAGCCTCATATGTTGGTTTTAAAGGATCCACAAGGATCTAAATAGGTACTATCAAAACACCTAGAGGGGGGTGAATAGGTGTAATATACAAAAAACCAATCTCAGTGCAAAATAAAAACCAATGCGGAAAATAAAAATAGCACACCGAGATTTACGTGGAAACTCCAATCCAGGAGAAAAACCACGGGACCAACATGCAATAACAATCCACTAAGAAAAGAAGAATAACAAGGTGATTACCGACTCCACGGACTCAAACCCCTCCTTCAAGTTCTTCGGATCTTACGCTCACCGACTGCACGTCCACTGCACACGTTCGAATCCATGAACGCCACTCGAATCCATGAGCAACACGTTTCGAATCCACGAAACGCCTTCAACACATAGAATCCACGATGCCACGTCAACTCCTTGACGCAAACTTGATAAAAGCTTCGATGGTGATCCTTTGCTTAGAATATCATTAAAGAACCATGGATGGAATCTCTAAGCAAAGATTAGATCAATTCGACAAAAAGCATTGCTTCAAAGAACCGTCGAATTGACCTAAAAAGGCTTAAAGATGAACGATAAAAACCTAGCCTCTAGGGTTGCTCTCAAGTGTTTCTGGATTGGTCGGTACCTCTTGAGAAACCCTAAGTATCTATTTATAACCTTTGGAAATCAATCAAAGTCGGTTTAGCATTCTTATCACGACATGACATTGTGTATCGGTACTAAATAGTGGGTTCCGGTACTCAATGACGCAAAACACAGATTTTCCTATTGTGTTCCGGTACTCCAAGATGGGTTCCGGTACTTAATGAAAATTCCAGAAAATCCTGTGTCGGGTTTGAGGAACTCAAAGTGGGGTTCCGGTACTCAATATAAAAACTGATTTTTCCAAGATAAACTTTATCAAAAAAAAATCATGTACCGAAATCCAAACTTAAAATAAGTTGTGAGTTAAAAACCAAGTTCCCAAAACCACGTCTAAACCGGGTTTCAATAAATTCCTGATTCCAAAGATTGTAAATGTACTTAAATCACCATGATTAAATTAATCATACCTGAGTGTCAACTTGAGCTCATGTTGAATCTTCTCTGAGTCTTCAAATGCTGATTGATAATTTGATCACTTCAAGACTTCGACTCAACTCACGAAATATGCCAATACAAAAAACCGTAACAATCTCTCCCTTTGGCAATTTCGTGACAAAACCAAAAAAGTACATAAAATGCTCAAGTCACTCATCTTAAACCAAAAAATTAAAATTCAATGTCATCACAGAAACATTGACTTTCTTTGCGTGAAAGATCCAATAAACAAAAATACATTCGAACCAAACAATCGTAGAACAAACTCTATGACTTAGGACTTGGAGTCTTAAAGTGATGTAAATCCTGCAAAACAAAACTCCAAACAAAATCAAACGTTAGTCGTTAGAAATTAAATGTAAATTCTACAATTGATTTGTTTGATTGGTTCTTTTTATTTTTCGGCTCTTTTCCTCATCTCCCCCTATCTTGATCATCTCCTCTCATCATTTCTATTCTCCCCCTTTTTGTCACAAGTTGTCAATCAGTGAGAATACGAGACAAAAAGAAAGCACTAAAAACACCTTAGAAATCCTTTAGAGAGAGAGAGGGAGTGTTTTTGTAAAGGGAGAAGTGAATTAAAACACCTCAGTTCCGGTATTTAAGAAAACCGCAGATTGTGTACCGGTACTCGAAGGTGCGTACCGGTACTCAATACAAAATCTGTAAAACTCCCGTTCGGGTTCCGGATTGAACAGGGCTGATCCGGATCCGAGTATTTAGTTCCGGTACCAAATTATGAGTACCGGTACGAATTGAAAAATCTAAAAAATTTCAGTTCGGGATCCAGATTGAATTTTTGATCCGGTTTTTTGGTTCCGGTACTAAAAGATGAGTACCGGTACTCCAGAGCAAAAAATAAATAATTTCTTGAAACAAATTCAGATTTTGAAATCTTTGGAATACCGATTTGTGTGCCATCAAGAAAACAATTTAAGTGCTTGAAAAATTGTGAGATCACACAGATGTCATTCAATCCAATTAATTTTACAAAAATTAAAAAGATTTACTCCAAAATCATGAAAAACAAAGATAAAACATTATAAACCATTTTTCATATTATATGCGTCAAACACAAGTCATCAAAAATAATCTAGAGATCCAAACTCTATCAAGATGTACAGGATTATCAAAAATGACTTACAGAGATTTCCAAACGACATCAATTTGATTACTACCCTTTCAAATTTGAGATAAGCACTAAAATACCTAAGGGTGGCTCTTTGAGCATCTTTCAACTATCCCACCTTATACCAACCAGGAGATTGTTCAAAATATAAGAACTTTGAAAATGAATCTCCAAATGCTTCAGCTAAAGATTTTCTCATAAAATACTATCAAGCATCCATAACATGTGGTAGCTTCACACACTAACCGGACGACCGGGGTGGCAGCTCTTTCCAACATGTGGTGGTAGTTTTCACTCCTTTCGGATGTAACTCTTTCCACATCTTTTTCATTCGTTTATTTACCCTTGTAAGAATGCAATCTCTTACGTGAAAGAATTAAATCCCAAATTTTAGTCTATTGGTTGTCTCATGTTTATCACAATGAATTCACACAACCGAGATAGGTTAAGCATCTTAAGATCACACAAGATTACTAAAATTTGATGAATATATCTATCAAAAACTCCTATAATGGAATATCTTTAAAGATTATGATTATGGAGTAAAGTTAATAATTAATATGAAATTAATTAGGAGTGAATGAAAGTAAGCCCTTTTCATATTCAATGCACTAAAACAAATCGCAATAATTCATTAAATTCCTTTTGTTTAAAAACAAAACATGAATACGACAAGCATTGAAATCATGTAATGCAAAGATCAAGATAAATATGAAAAGAAAACCGATCAAAGCATTACATACAGTCAAAAGCAATTTAAAACTTAAGACAAGGAAAGATATCACCTTTCCTAATCCAAAATCGTCGGATTTTGGGTTTTCTTGATTCGTTGCGGCCGGGGGTTGTTAGCTTTGACTATTGATCCACCTTAGGTTCCCGCGTTGAAACTATCCACTTGAATAACCGATGTTGTGGCTCGAACCTTTGGTGGATTGAGGGAACTCCATTGAATTGATGTTGCTTTTGAATCCGTAGAGTCCGCTCCGTAGATAAAGATGCCGAAGAATTTTTCTTTCTATTTTTCGAGCACGTCTTCATCATGTGTCCTTCAATTCCACATCGATGACAAGTTCTTCCTTTCAATTCAGTTGTGGAACTTGAAGTCTTCTCAATTTGTTTCCGTTTGACTCCCAAACCAACTTTGCTTGTTTGACCTAATCCAGACATACCGTCAAGTTTCTTGGAATCGGTTGAAAGCTTTTGTATGTCGGATTTGAGTTGACGAACTTGCTTGGTCAAACCTTGGTTGGCTTCATGAATTTCCTTGAATTGTTTTTCTAGAAAACCAATCTTGTCCATATATGATTTAACGATTGTTTCCGATTGGTTTAGCTTTTCTTGGAGGATTTTACTATTGTTCAATAAAAGTCCTCGTTCCTCCTCGAGATCATGAGTTTTGATCTTTAAAGCACGGTTCTCGTCTTCAACCTCAAGTCGTTGTTTCCTCAACTTCTTGATGTGCTTGGCCATCTACTTTGACTCCTTGAGAAGTTGTTGATACGCCTCAACAAGTTCTTCTTCGTCCGACTCCCCCTCAATTGATGATTCTCCGTCGGATGTCGATGTTTCATGCAAAATCAAAGAGGTAGAGTCAGCGATTAAAGATGACAAGCAAAAATTAGAGGAGGGAATTTGAGAAGTATGAAAAGCAACAACTTTATCCTTTTCCTCTTTACTTGAGGCCGATTCATTGGAAGTAGAATCGTGCCAAGTTCTTGCTTGCAAAACCTTCTTTTTATATGATTTCTTAGAAGGACAATCCGTTGAAATATGGTCGTAGCCTTTGCATATATAGCATTGGATTTTCCCTTCGAATTCATCTTTTTCTTTTTCTTCAGAAGTTTTTGCAAAGCTTTTGAGGTTAGAGGATTTAGAACTCGATGATCCTTTAGATGGTTTCGAGGATGAAGATCTATCGGTTCGATTCTTCCAAAAATTCTGACGAAATTTCTTCGTGATCCGCGCGAGTTGTTCTTCAAAATCAGCAAGAGATATTTCATCGTCGGAGTTTGATTCGCTATCTTCTTCCTTCGTTGATTTGAATCCAATTTCTGCACACTTAGAAGAAGACTTGGAAGAAAATTGATTAGTAGGAAAAGTCATTCATATGTTTGTAAAGCACCTACTAATTCCTCTACTCTCATGTCATCCGGATGATTAACGGTTTCAATGGCGGCAACCTTTGCCCTAAACCGTTCCGGAAGAGTCCAAAGAATCTTTCTTACAACTTTCGACTCCGGGATCTTTTCTCCTAAATTAGCACATGTATTGATTATATCTTGAAGCCTGGTATAATAATCAGTAAACAATTCATGCTCATCCATATGAATAGAGTCAAATTGACTTGTAAGCATCTGGAGCTTTTGAATTTTTACTAGATTAGTACCCTCATGTGTAATTTTAAGAATATCCCAAATCTCCTTTGCAGTTTCACACGCGGAAATACGTGTAAACTCAGTTGAGGAAAGAGAATTAAATAAAGCGTTCATACCTTCTCGATTGTAAGAAGATTTTTCGATCTTCTCTCTGGACCATCTAGAGCAAGGTTTTGGGGTAGTAGAATTTCCTACTTTCTCAATTGGATGCACCCAACCGTATTCCACAGTTTGTCATACCCGCTCATCAATTGCGATGAGAAAAGCTCTAATCCGCACTTTTAAATAGGCATAATTGGTCCCATCAAAAAGAGGAGGTCTACTAATATTACCACCTTCACCCGACATGATAGAAAAACCTAAACCCACTCTGATACCAATTATTGGTTTTAAAGGATTCACAAGGATCTAAATAGGTACTATCAAAACACCTAGAGGGGGTGAATACGTGTAATATACAAAAAACTAATCTCAGTGCAAAATAAAAACCAATGCGGAAAATAAAAATAGCACACAGAGATTTACGTGGAAACTCCAATCCAGGAGAAAAACCACGGGACCAACTGCAGAGAAGGTAGAGAGAGTTATATAGATCATTTCCATCCAAGTTATATAGCCTCTGGTGCTCCCTTTGCAGAGAATGAGCTCGGGAATTGGTTATGTACTTGTATACAAATATTGCACACCACCTGTTTGTGAAAATGCCACAATGAACTTTGAAACTGAATTTGACAAAATAGTGAATATAAAAGATGCTCAAACGTATCCCCTGAGCTTAGTGCTCACTTCAAATCAAAGTGATTTTGTGTGGATTGAAGTTTGGTGCTTTGTGAACTTGTTTGAGTGCATGGCTTTGGTTCTGGTTGAACCAGCAGATCTGGGCTGCAGTTAGGGTGAGCCCTGTGATCCTTGCAATATTTAAAGACCTTTTTATATACAAAGTTTGCTGGTTTGAAGTTTAAATTAAAAGATGTAGTTGAATCAACCTTTTAGTGAAATGTTTAAATAAAACATGGTTCCGGGCTGTTTGCGAAGCCGCGATAGTGCATTCCTAGCTAATTTGGGGTCACTGAACGCGATGCTCGCGTTAGAAACAGTGTTTGAAGTCCCGGAGAAACAAAAATTCATTTGGGCTATGTTAGAGAGGGTTTTTATGGCCCGAAGTTTGCCTCGGGTTCCGTGCTGCTGCAAATTAGTGAGCACGGTGTTCAGCATGAAAAATGTCACCTGCTGGAAGTGACGGTTCGTCAAAATTGTTTTCCAGATGAAAGAACGAGCGAAAACAGTGCTCAAATGGCACTAAAATGTAATTTCTGAAAACTTTAAGGGTTCAAATGCAAAATAGACAATGTGTACTGGTTAGTAAGGAGGTTAAGTGATTCCTAAGCTTTTCGTTGGGAATCCGTCGGTTTTCGTTGAGCGGAAATCGGATAACAGTTCGAGAATCGGCAAAATCGTCGATTTAACGGTATCCGGGTGACAATTAAAATAACTAAGAGGGTTTCAAATTGATCTGGGTTTAGGTTAGAGTTAGCGGGACTGAATTGATCCTTGATTGGTGATTTTTGATCCAGGTTGATTCAGTTTGCACCTGGAGTTGAGCATTTAGAGGATTACAGATTAATTGCCTGCGCATTGACAGGTGGGTTATCTTCGGTCCGGGTTTTATCAGTTCGGCCCTCTGGGGTGCGATACTGGTTGGATCCCTGTTTTTGATAGCTTAAACATTACTTTGAGCCTGCCTTTCTTTGATTATATTATATCTGCTATCTGCCTGATCTATGCCTGTTATCTGTTCTATTTTGCCTTACATGATTGTCCATAGCACCTCTAGTATTTATACTTTTACTCGGACATTTTCATGGTTGATTAGTGAGCCTGTTTGTTCTGCTGATCAAATGATACCTCTCTGAGCACATAGATTTATTTAACTAAGGTTTTACCCCGCTTCGTAGGGTCGCCGGAGTCTGTTCTTGTTTGATAGGACAAAGGCACTGCTCTGCGAGGTTTGGACCTAAACCCAAGCTTCGTAGTGTCGCCTGAGTCTGTTCTTGTTTGATAGGACAAGGGCAATGCTCTTCGAGGTTTGGACTTTTCAAAACAGTTTTCTTAAAATATGTGTTTAAGTTTTGTATCATTTGGTTGGTTTGTGTGGTTGAGTTGAGATTATCTGTGAGCTTCTGTTGAGAGATATTTGCCTTGATCTTGCATATGAGTTGAGATTTATTGCTGAGTGTTCCTGCATAAGTGTTGAGTTTCAGTTGATCTTGTCATTGCATCCCAGTGGGGATTTCCCGGCTTGTTGCCGATTACCCGGTCAGTGGACCGTGAGCTTGAGCATTTGCATATGATTCGCCCGCACCGTTGTACTTCACGAATATCAGCGGATTTGCTACCCGTAGCGATGTTCTTTACCGGTAAAGTGGTTAGCTGAGGCAACCCGTGACCCTAGTTTGGGGAATGTCAACCAGGTGGTGCCAAGAGGGCAGCCTCGCCTGAGGTCTTGTGAAGGCCAATATGGTAGCTTGTGATTGGGTCTTTGCGTTTTCATCTATTTGATGCATGAGTTGTTAAGTTGCTTTATATGATTCTATGTGATGCCTCTGATTATAGTTCCATTGTTATCTTGCTGATTGTCCTAACTCCTTGATGTGTTGATTATCCTGATACATGTTTTAAATTCTGCTAAAATTATCTCCTATGCTTGTACCCAGATTATGAGTTTTGCTTTCTTTACAGCACCAGTTATATATCTGCTTTACCCTAACCCCTGATCTATTACTATCCTCTAGCATTGTATACCAGTAGGTACGATCTGCTATTTCTCGGCTCGTCGTGCCCACTGGGATACACTCCGGTGTGTCTCACACCCTCGGGTGACTGTTTTTCAGGTCGAACGGGTGTTGAGATGTCGGGACGAGTTGGTGAGATCACGAGATAGAGCTTGACCCTGGACAGCCGATAAGAACAAGTGTTTAATTGTTTGTTGTATCAAATGTAATGCAATGTAATTGAGAAGTTATTGATGTTGTAATTTAATCTTGCTTAGTAGATGTACGTAGTTAGTACTCTGGTTGTATGCCAAGTGAGCCGTGCATATAAAGAAAAGGGCTCAATCCCCAGTGGGATTGGGACTCTTCTATATATGTGGCAGTCTGTTGCGCCCTGGCCGGTTTTAAACTCTGATTTAAAAAAAAAAAAAAAAAATTTAGACGCTGGTTTTTAAACTCGGGGCGTGACACCAACACGCAATAACAATCCACTAAGAAAAGAAGAATAACAAGGTGATTACCGACTCCATGGAGTCAAACCCCTCCTTCAAGTTCTTCGGATCTTGCGCTCACCGACTGCACGTCTACTGCACACATCCGAATCCACGAACGCCACTCGAATCCACGAGCAACACGTTTCGAATCCACGAAACGCCTTCAACACATCGAATCCACGATGCCACGTCAACTCCTTGACGCAAACTTGATAAAAGCTTCGATGGTGATCCTTTGCTTAGAATATCATTAAAGAACCATGGATGGAATCTCTAAGCAAAGTTTAGATCAATTCGACAAAAAACATTGCTTCAAAGTACCGTCGAATTGACCTAAAAAGGCTAAAAGATGAACGATAAAAACCTAGCCTCTAGGGTTGCTCTCAAGTGTTTCTGGAATAGTCGGTACCTCTTGAGAAACCCTGAGTATCTATTTATAACCTTTAGAAATCAATCAAAGTCGGTTTAGCATTCTTATCACGACATGACATTGTGTACCGGTACTAAATAGTGGGTTCCGGTACTCAATGACGCAAAACACAGATTTTCCTATTGTGTTCCGGTACTCCAAGATAGGTTCCGGTACTTAATGACAATTCCAGAAAATCTTGTGTCGGGTTTGAGGAACTCAAAGTGGGGTTCCGGTACTCAATATAAAAACTAATTTTTCCAAGATAAACTTTATTAAAAACAAACCATGTACTGGAATCCAAACTTAAAATAAGTTGTGAGTTAAAAACCAAGTTCCCAAAACCACGTCTAAACCGGGTTTCAATAAATTCCTGATTCCAAAGATTGTAAATGTACTTAAATCACCATGATTAAATTAATCATACCTGAGTGTCAACTTGAGCTCATGTTGAATCTTCTCTGAGTCTTCGAATGCTGATTGACAATTTGATCACTTCAAGACTCCGACTCAACTCACGAAATATGCCAATACAAAAAGCCGTAACATCATACTCCGACGCACCCACTAGGTCTACCAGGGGCAAAAAGGAGAAGAAGAGTGGTAAGCAAAAAAACTGCTGAAAAAGGAAACTACCACTACTATGCCTCTAAATGCAGTCCCAGAATGGAATAACCGAATATATGCATCAGTAACCAAAACCTTCGAGATAAACCCAATCTATCCACCAGTAAAAACCGGTACTGCCTGATGCCGCCCTCATCATCGAGCAAAGGAAGCCGCGCTGATGTGATAGCAAAAACTCAATAACCATCCGCGGGATACAGACCGGCTCCTGACCGGCACGGTCGCATCCCAAAATAAGTAACAGACCGGCTCATGTCCGGCACGGTCGCACACTCCGGAGTGGAACTCGAGGGGAGCTACCCACACGAGTAAAGTAACCATGTCACAAGTATCATAAAAGCAGGACTAGATCACTACCGTGCTCTAGGGGAACAAATCCCTCCACTAAAGAAACCCCGATCCCCAATCTGATGCATAAGTAAACATCCGGTCAACCGCCCAATATCCGCGGTCGCCGTAATACCCCCACAATCCACGGTCCGGTACAACAACCAACACCCGGCCAACCGTCCAAAATCCACGGTTGCCGAAATACCCCACAATCCATAATCCAATAACCGACATCCGGTCAACCGCCCAAAATCCGCGGTTGCCGCAATATCCCACAATCCACAATCAGGTCCAACAACCGTTACCCGGTCAACCGCCCAATATCCGCGGTTGCCGTAATACCCCATAAGTCCACAATCTGGTACAACAACCGACACCCGGTCAAACTCCCAATATCCGCGGTTGTCGTAATACCCCACAAGTCCACAATCTGGTACAACAACCAACATCCGGTCAACCGCCCAATATCCGCGGTTGCCGCAACATCCCACAACCCACAATCAAGTCCAACCTATCCCAGACATAAAGTCTCGACTACACTATCCCAAACCCCTGCTCGAACCCGAGCAACATGAATAACCTAACTAACGAATAAGGAGAAAAGAAGCAAACATGGTTTCTCCTAAGTCAAATTCCAACATGATAGTGTAGCAATAAAAGATGGCCTATCTAGATGTCCATACAAGCATGCAAATGTCCTCATGTAGAATAAAAGGAAGCATCAAGTAATACTCTCACATAGGCTAGATCATATTGTCCAAGCATGATCATTCCTCTTTGCATAAACAACTATGTACTAATATGGCATGCACAAGTATCCCTACAATAATATTCCCACAATCATGTTCTTACATTAATATTTCCCCAATAATATTCCCAACATGATATGTCCACAAGATTAGTCTCACATGATAGGCTCACATTTATTTGATTTAAGCATGACTGTCAATGGGGTGATCTGTCACGCCCCGGGGGTCAAACTGCGACCCGGGCTCGCCAACAGATCCACCACCTATACGAAAACCCCGCATAGGCGAAACGTCCAACCTGCAAAGAAATATCTACTACCGCTAAACAGATATCAGAGCTGTAATATAAAACTATTATAAAACTTAATCAACACTGTACAACTGGAAATAAAGATACAATATCCATCTCCCAAAAAAGATCAAATACAAAATCCTCAGATACAATAACCCAGAACTCAACAGGGAGGGTAACCTGAAATAATACATCAGTGTACAGGCTCTCAGTACAAGTCATATCCTCACTACAATAATCTCTCAAAAGTGGAAAAATAAAATAATCTACTGACTGTACTATAGATCTCCAATGTGGGGATACAACTACTCTCCAAAGACAGGTAGGGATCTAGCTCGCGACTCCCTCGCCCCGAACAGCAACAGCAGAATCAACATCTCCCACAGATGACTCTACAAAACAAAGGAGAGGAAAGAAAAAGGAGAGGGAGAACCCCCAACGGGTGTGAGAACTACACCAACACGTAGTTCTCAGTGGGTACCGCCACCAAGCCCGACGGTCTGCCCACTAAGTGTGATGATCCGGATTTTTGTAGAAGCTTTTGCAGCTTTAGCTGTGACTACCGGAAGCTCACACAGTGTATCGGAGCTAGTAGTGTCGAAAAAGGATCTCAGAAATGGATCAGGCACGAAAATCGGATCAAATCGGCTTTCCGGGGGCTTTCGACAAAATTTCGGATGAGAATTTGGAGAAACGGACGGCGGATTTGGACTCAGCGCGCGAAAACGATCAAAATGGTGTATTTACTTTATTTTCGGCGCCAAAGGTACTGTTCACCGGAACAGTAACTCCGGCGGCCGGAATTACTGTTACGGCGAGCGGCGGCGCAGCGGCGGAGCGCGGCAGGGCGCGGCGGAGCGCGGCGCGGGCAGCGTGGGCAGGCGCGGGCAAGCGCGGGCAGGCGCGCAGCGGCGGGGTCCACGGGCATGGCGTGCACCGGGTGCACGAAAAATGGGTTTTGCCACGTGGCGTCCTCTGATTGGTTGGACGGCTTCTAGAAGGCGACGGGGGTAGTAACACGTGGCAGCACCCCATTGGCCGACATTTTCCGGAAAACCCGGAGCAGGGACCGGGCACGTGCACCCGGGGTGACACGTGGCGATTTCCTAGCGGCCTTGCATGGATGTTTCCTATTTTGTGGACACGTGGCGCATCCTGGTTGGTCGGTTTTGGTGTTTCCTGTTTAGGCCGGATTTCGTGTGGAGCCCGAGAAGATTCCTTGGCGCATTATAAATCCCACCTCCCTCTTCACTCTGCGATTCCGCATCGTAGAGAGAGAATCTGAGCTTATGGCCTATACGAAAATTGTTCCTCTCTCTGTTCTCTCCCTTCCTGAGAAATTTCGGAATTTTTGGAGTTACCCATAGCGAGTTATCTGCGATGCGGCGCATAGCGACGATTTCCTTTTCGGCCCATTTTCCGTCGCAGTTCTGTCGAAAAATCCCTGTGTGCTAACCAGGAGGAATTTTTGAACGATTTTTGTGGCAGCACGTTCCTAAGAGGTAAGTCTTCGATTTTTGTGCTGATCACTTCGCTCCATTCCATGCTTTTGGCACGGTTCCTGAGGCTTCTTTGACCACCCTTTTTGCTGTGGTGAGTTCTGGACAGCATTGACTTCTCCGATTTATATCTTGAGCTAGGAGCATCAGATCAAGACGTTTAAAAAGTCAATTTTGATCTACTCGTCGCAAGGAATGCATCCGTAATTTTTCTGGATTTTTTGGAGCAGTGTACAGAGGTGAAAAACTCCTCTTTTTCCGTGCTATTTGGAAAATAGCGAATACTGTATTTTAGGGATTTGCATTTACGCCGGGTGCGTTGTTTTGTGCTGTAGTGCACTGTTTTCGACGGATTGCACAGTTAGAAGATTGTGGACAGTGAGGAGCCTTTCGGGTGTGGATTTGCATGCCAGGTGGGTGGTTGTTGCTTACCTCTTACTGCGGTTTACCCACTAGGAATATTAGAGAGATCCTTTTATTAGACATATTGAATGATCACCTAATGGACATGCATGCTTAAATTAAAATAATTGTGAGCCTATCATATGGAAAATACTATTGTGGGAATCTGATAGTGGTTCGGACTTATACATGGTTGTATGGACATAATATTAACATTTAACCTTGCATGTGGAATTTACTTTCATAATATGAAATGTCTTGTGGGAGGGTACCACTTGAGGATCTTTTAGACATGCATAGGTGGATGATTTATGTGAGGGTAATTAGTGGATTATAGACATGTGTGGTTGGACAATGATTTTAGCATGATGGTTATATCTATGCGGAGCTATTAATTGATACACATGTGGAAGCACTATTTGTCACACTTTCTTTTATCTTTCATGAGGACATATGCATGCTTGTATGGTCATCTAGATCGGCCACTATTTGTTGCTACACTATCATATTGGGACTTGACTTAGGAGAAACCATGATTGTTTCCTTTCTCCTTTTTCATTTAGACTTTTGATTCATGTAGCTCGGGTTCGAGCAGGGGATTGGGATAGTGTAGTCGGGACTTTGGAGGCTAGGGTCAGACAGTTATGGACAGTTTTGCTATCACATCGGCGCGGCTATACTTGCCCGATGATGAGAGCGGCAGCAGGCGGTACCAATTTTTACTGGTGGCTAGATTGGGTTTATTTGGACAGATACTATTTCTGATGCATACATACAGTCATACCCTTTGGCACTACATTTAGAGGCATACTAGTGGTAGCTTTCTGTTTCAGTAGCTTATTTACCTTACCACTTTACCTTTTCCTTTGCCTCTGGTAGACTTAGTGGGTACGTCGGAGTTTGAGGCTTTACCCACAGGGGGAGGCTACTGGTTTACTAGTGGTTCTCACCCCCATTGTTGTTTTTCTTCTTGTCCCCTTTGTTTTGCAGAGTCTTCTGCGGGAGCTGCTGGACCATCGGCAGCTGATCGAGGTAAGGGGATCGTTGAGTAGATAGATCTCCTGTGAGGCTGAGAGCTGCTGTTAGACAGATATTGCACCCATTTTTACTCATACTGTAGTAGTTTACTTTTATTTTGGGTCTGGCTTTGGCCAGCTGGGTGTATTATTTTAGTGAGCTGGGAGTTTATTGTATTTATTATAGCTTTATTTTATTTTCAGTCTGAGATATTATGTAGTTCTTTTTAGTTCAGCTCTATATTATGCTCTTTTATTGTACATCTTATATCTGAGCAGGTTACCGACGCTTCGTGTACATGAAAAATTTCGTGTGCATGGCGGATCTGTTGGCGAGCCCGGGTTCTGGCTTCCACCCGGGGCGTGACAGATTATGTTGGTATCAGAGCTTAGGGATAGGTCAGTTGGGACTTAGGAAACCCTAGGCTTTTGGCAGACCCTAGGATGATAGGGCGCGAGAGACGTGATATTTTGTGAAAGTCGTTGATTTATTAATTCGACTATTCCAGTGAGTAAAGAGGGATCGACATAGCCTATTTCTGGTGGATAGTTATGTTGGCTGCAGACAACATAAAGTCACAGAAATAGGGGGATGTCTTTGACTTTCGCTAGATTGGGTCGTGCGTGGTTATGTTACTGATTTGTGGTTTCTTGAGGCAGGATGCCTCCCCGATGCCGGATCCCTACCAGGGGTGCCCCTCCACCCCCTGTTGAGCCAGAGCAGGCTGGACCTTCTGAGATTACTGAGATGAGAGCCTTGGTGGCCCAATTGGCTGAGAACAACCGCCGGCTAGAGCAGCGGATTGATCAGCTACTGGCACAGATAGAGACGCCGCCCCCGACAGTTTTGGAGGCCCCCACACCACATGTGGTAACATTTAGGCCGACAGCGCCGGCATCGAGTAGCGGGGCTCGGGGAGTGGTCCAGCCTTTGACCCCGGCTGAGGAGCAAGATATTGCTGACAAGCTCGCCAAGTTTTGTCAGCAAGGACCGCCTAGATTTTCAGGGCGAAACACCCATCCTTGGGAGACTGGATCGTGGTTAGCAGCGATGGAGAAGCTGTTCAGGGACTTTTTCATCGATCCGAGGTACCGGGTACAAATGGCAGTGCATTGTCTAGATGGAGA
Source organism: Tillandsia leiboldiana (assembly GCA_029204045.2). Lineage (NCBI taxonomy): Eukaryota > Viridiplantae > Streptophyta > Magnoliopsida > Poales > Bromeliaceae > Tillandsia > Tillandsia leiboldiana. Next base: position 20,647,800 of record CM055066.1, read on the forward strand.
CGCGGATGCCTGGTTGCAGCGGGTGGAGCCCTTGGAGTTTCAGATCACTAGACAACTGCCTTGGTCGGAGTTCCGACGGATGATCTTGGACACTTATTTCTCTACGAGTGTAAAGCGAAAGCTGGAAGATTATTTGAAGAATCTTCAGCAAGGCGATCGGACAGCATTGGACTACTTTCAGGAGTTCACGCGGTTGCTCAACTGCGTACCCTATATCGCCAGGGACGGACCGCACCAGGTGGAGCTCTTTGAGTCGGGCCTGCGCCCAGAGATCTATACCTTGGTGCATGCTCAGCGACTACAGACTCTCGAGGAGGCCGCGGAGCATGCCCAGTGGGTGGAGAGAGGAGGCCATGTAGTCGCCAGGCGAGGCGGTATGGTCGTGCAGAGCTCTGATAGGAAACGACCAGCACACGAAGACGGGGGACAGGCTAGTTCGGGGAGATCACCACGGCCTCAGTTCTCTAGCCGTGGGCGTTCGGAGCAGCGAGGGCTTGGTGGATCCCAGGGGCCACTGCAGCAGCAGCAGGAATTGCGGCAACAGATACAGAGACAGCAGCAGCCTGGACAGCCGCGGCTTCGCGACAGAGACAGATGCATATTCTGTGGAGGACCTCATCTGTCGCACACCTGTGATCAGAGGTGGGGTCGTTGTTACAAATGTGGACAATCAGGTCACATTCGAGCTTCATGCCCCCTTTCGACCTCAGCGGCTCCTTCAGCATCAGCTCCTTTTTCATCTCAGCACAGGTTGTCAGCCCAGCGGCCTGATGCTCTAGCGAGCGGATCACCATCTTTTTACCCTGCTGATCACCGGCCACCGACTCAGAGCAGTCGGGTTTATGCCGCTCAGGTGGAGGACTTTGCAGCAGCCGACCATGTGGTGGCAGGTATTATTATTTTGCTTTTTGGCATTAGATTTTTTTTTTTATGCAATGTATTGCACTAGAGCATTCTAGTCATGTTTTAGGAGTGCATTTACTTCATTGCATGGGTTAGGGGTAGGACGGTCGTCTTGTGCACGGGAGGTTCATATTCCCGATCTTTGGCATGCGAAGGAGTGCTGTTGGTCCTGCCAGGTGCAGTTGAGTTCTGGATTGTGCCAGTAGACCTGATGGTCTTGACTCAGTTGCGGGACTTGGTTATGGTACTTAGGACGGTTTGGCTGGCTCGGTTTTTCTTCTTTTCACGGCGGCTGATTGTGCCGCGAGGACGGTTTCCTTGGGAAGCCAGGCCAGGAGGTGTTGGTATACCTGGGTTGCTTAGGGGCTATCTTTGCCTCTATGGTTTTGACTTTGGGAGTGAGGCGGATGTTTTGCCGTAGGTGCGTAGCCTTTTTGGCTAGCTTAGTGAGGGGCCTACGACGGTGCCGGGACTCAGGGGTATCCCCGTTGATTGCGAGCTCCTGGGGGTTTTTCTTTCGGTGTTGTCTGGTATGCCACCAGTTTAGTAGTTGGGGACACAACTCCAGGATTCGATGGTTAGGAAATTTTGTCAGACTAGGTGTGTCGCCTTTGGGGGCGCCGGTGCTATTCGAGATGTGGAAGGTTGGTTCACTTCGGCTCTGTGTGGATTACCGGGAATTAGGTGAAGTGACCAGTAGGAACAAGTACCCTTTGTCGAGCATGGAGGATTTGATTTACCAGCTACAAGAGTCCCGGGTCTTCTCGAAGGTTGATTTGCAATCTGGTTTCCTCTGTAGGTTTTTAGGATCCACAAGGATCTAAATAGGTGCTATCAAACAACTAGAGGGGGGGTGAATAGGTGTAATACTTATAAAACCAATCTCAGTGCAAAATAAAAACCAATGCGAAAATAAAAACAGCACACCGAGATTTACATGGAAACTCCAATCCAGGAGAAAAACCACGGGACCAACACGCAATAACAATCCACTAAGAAAAGAAGAATAACAAGGTGATTACCGACTCCACTGACTCAAACCCCTCCTTCAACTTCTTCGGACCTTGCGCTCACCGATTGCACGTCCACTGCACACGTTCGAATCCACGAACGCCACTCGAATCCATGAGCACACGTTTCGAATCCACGAAACGCCTTTAGCACACCGAATCCACGATGCCACGTCGAATCCACGACGCAAACTCAGCCTGTAAGAATATTGGCTTCGATGGTGATCCTTTGCTTAGATTCTCATTGAGGAACCGTAGAAGAAATCTCTAAGCAAAGATTAGATCAATTCGACAAAAGATATGTTCTTGAAAGAACCGTTGAATTGACCTAAAAGAGGCTATAAAGAAGAACGATAAAAACCTAGCCTCTAGGGTTGCTCTCAAGTGTTTAATTAATCAATCGGTAGTTTTTGAGAAACCCTAAATGTCTATTTATAGTTTAGAAACCTTTGGAAAGAGATAAGCATCAAAAACTGGCTTAACAGAAATTTTCCCGCACGACGATCCAGATCGGATTTACGGCAATCCTGATCGTCGTCTTTTTTCAGCAATTCCTGAAAAAACAAGGTTCGGGATCCGGATCGGAATTCTGATCCGGATCGGAATTCTTATCCGGATCGGTTCAGGATCAGAAATTCTGAAACATCCAATTTGTCCAGTTTTTGATTTTTAAGCAATGAAAACTTATCCAAGTGTTTCTAAACCACTCAAATGTATTCGGATCACCAAAATTATTTAGTTAAACGTACCTGATCAATCCGAATCTATTTTCCTTAAGATTGATGTAATTGATCCATAATTCTTCTATTTCAATCTTCAAGACTCAAAACACTGAGTGTCAACTTGAGCTCTTGTTGAATCTTCTCTAAGTCTTCGATTGCTGATTGACAATTTGATCATTTCAAGACTCCGACTCAACTCAACAACTCAACTACTCAACTCACGAAATATGCCAACACAAAAAGCCGTAACAATCTCCCCCTTTGGCAATTTCGTGACAAAACCTAAAAATACATAAGACGCTCAAGACACTCATCTTAAACCAAAAAATCGAAACTCAATGTCATCACCAAAACATTGACTTTCTTTGCGTGAAAGATCCAATAAACAAAAATTACAATTGAACCAGTCTTAGAACAAACTCTATGACTTAGGACTTGGAGTCTTAAAGTGATGTAATTCCTGCAAAACAAAACTCCAAACAAAATCAAACGTTAGTCGTTAGAAATTAAATGTAAATCCTACATTTGATTCGTCCTTTTGGTTCTTTTTGTTTTTCGGCTCCTTTTTCATCATCTCCCCCTATCTCGATGATCTCATCTCCGTCTCCCCCTATCTCGATGATCTCATCTCCCCCATTTCTCTTTTCCCCCTTTTTGTCACAAATTGTCAAACAGTGAACACACTAGACAAAAGGAAATCACTAACAGCATTAGTTCATAGAGAAAGAGAGATAAAAGCTCAGTTCCGGTATATAACAAAAACACAGATTGCGTACCGGTAGCCGAAAGCAAAAATCAAATAATTTCTTGAAACAAATCCAAATTTTGAAATAATTGAATTACCGATTTGTATTCCATCAAGAAAACAATTTAAGTGCTTGAAAATAATATGAGATCACATAGATGTCATTCAATCCAATTAATTATAAAAATTAAAAATATTTACTCCAAAATCATGAAAAATAAAGGTAAAACATTATAAACCGTTTTTCTTGTTATATTCATCAAACACAAGTCATCAAAAATAATCTTGAGATCCAAACTCTATCAAGATGTAACGGATTTACAAAGATGACTTACGGAGATTTCCAAGTGACATCAATCTTGAATTCTACCCTTTCAAATTGAGATAAACACTAAAGTACCTAAGGGTGGCTCTTTGAGCATCTTTTAACTATCCCACCTTATACCAACCAGGAGATTGTTCAAAATACGAACTTTGAATTTAAATCTCCGAAAGCTTCATCTAAAAAATTTCAAAAATATTTTTCTAGCATCCAAAACATGTGGTAGCTTCACACACAAACCGGACGACCGGGGTGGCAGCTCTTTCCAACATGTGGTGGTAGTTTTCACACTCCTTTCGGATGTAACTCTTTCCACATCTTTTGCAATTCATTTCATTACCCTTGTACGAAAATACAATCTCTTACGTGAAAGAATCAAATTCCAAATTTTAGTCTATCGGTTGTCTCACGTTTATCACAATGAATTCACACAACCGAGATAGATTAAGCATCTAAAGATCACACATGATTTCTAAAATTTGATGCTTATAATATCAAAAACTCCTATAATGAAGTATCTTCAAGATTATGATTATGGAGTAAAGTTGATAATCCATATAAAATTAATTTGGAGTGAATAACCGTGAAGCCCTTTTTTATTCAATGCACTTGTTCATTAAAAACCTTTTGTTAAAAAAAAATAAAACATAAAAACAAAGAGCATTGAAAACATGTAATGCAGAGATTCAGAAAAATATGAAAGGAAAACCAATCAAAGCATTACATACAGTCATAAGCTATTTAGAACTTAAGACAAGGAAAGATATCACCTTTCCGAATCCAAAATCGCTGGATTTTGGGTTGTCTTGATTCGTTGTGGCCAGGGGTTGTCCGCTTTGACTGTTGATCCACCTTAAGTCTTTGCCTCGCAATGATCCACTTGTATGATTGATGTTGTGGCTCGGACCTTTGGTGGGTTGAGTGAACTCCTTTGGCTTGATGTATCTTTTGAGTCCGTTGAGTCCGCTCCGTAGATGAAGTTGCCGAAGAATTTTTCTTTCTCTTTTTCGGGCAATCCTTCACGAAATGTCCTTCAAGTCCACAAAGGTGACACGTTCTTCCTTTCAATTTGAATGTGGAACTTGAAGCATGCATAGTTTGATCCTTTTTAAATCCCAAACCAACCTTGCTTGTTTGACCTAATCCGGATATACAATCAAATTTCTTGGAGCCGGTTGAAAGCCTTTGTATGTCGGATTTAAGTTGATGAACTTGCTTGGTCAAAGCTTGGTTGGTGACATGAATTTCCTCAAACTGTTTTTCTAGAAAATCAATCTTGTTAATGTGGGAATTAACGACCGTTTTCGATTGATTTATCTTTTCTTAGAGGGTTTTATTATTATCCAATAAAAGCTCTCGTTCCTCCTCGAGATCATGAAGTTTGATCTTTAAAACATGATTCTCGTCTTGAATCTCAAGTCGTTGCTTCCTCAACTTCTTAATATGTTTGGCCATCTTCTTTGATTCCGTAAGAAGTTGTTGATATGCCTCAACGAGTTCTTCTTCGTCCGACTCCCCCTCACTTGATGACTCTCCGCCGGTTGTTGATGTTTCATACAAAATCAAAGGAGTAGAGTCAGTGACTAAAGATGATAAACACAAATTAGAAGAGGGAATTTGAGAGGCATGAAAAGCAACGACTTTTTCCTCTTTACTTGAGGTCGATTCATTAGAAGTAGAATCGTCCCAAGTATTCGCTTGCAAAGCCTTCTTTATATATGATTTCGGAGAAGGACAATCCGTTGAAATATAGCCGTAGCCTTTGCATCTATAACATTGGATTTCCCCTTCGAATTCATCTTTTTCCTTAGAAGGTTTTGCACAGCTTTTGAGGTTAGAGGATTTAGAACCCGATGATCCTTTAGTTGGTTTCGAGGATGAAGATCCATCGGTTCGATTCTTCCAAAACTTCCGACGAAATTTCTTTACGATCCGCGCCAATTGTTCTTCAAAATCGGCAAAAGTGATTTCATCGTCGGAACTTGATTCGCTATCTTCTTCCCTTGTTGATTTGAATGCAACACCTGTAAGCTTAGAAGAAGACTTGGAAGAAACTTGATTAGTAGGAAAAGTCATTTCATAAGTTTGCAAAGCACCTACTAATTCCTCTACACTCATCTCATCCGGATGACTAACGGTTTCAATGGCGGTAACTTTTGCCCTAAACCGTTCCGGAAGAGTCCGAAGTATCTTTCTTACAATTCTCGACTCCGGGATCTTTTCTCCTAAATTAGCACAAGTATTGATCACATCTTGAGGTCTAGTGTAATAATCTGTAAACAATTCATGCTCTTCCATATGAATAGAGTCAAATTGACTTGTAAGCATCTGGAGCTTTTGAATTTTTACAAGATTAGTACCCTCATGTGTAATTTTGAGAATATCCCAAATTTCCTTCGCGGTTTCACACGCGGAAATTCTTGTGAACTCAGTCGAGGAAAGAGAGTTAAATAGAGCGTTCATACCATTCCTATTGTAAGAAGATCTTTCGAGTTCCTCTTTGGACCATCTAGAGCGAGGTTTTGGGGTAGTAGAATTTCCTACTTCCTCAACAGGATGCACCGAACCGTATTCCACGGATTGCCATACCCGCTCATCAATTGCGATGAGAAAAGCCCTCATCCGCACTTTCCAATAAGCATAATTAGTCCCGTCAAAAAGAGGAGGTCTATAAATATTACCACTTTCACCCGACATGATAGATAAACCTAAAACCCGCTCTGATACCAATTATAGGTTTTTAGGATCCACAAGGATCTAAATAGGTACTATCAAACAACTAGAGGGGGGGTGAATAGGTGTAATACTTATAAAACCAATCTCAGTGCAAAATAAAAACCAATGCGGAAATAAAAACAGCACACCGAGATTTACGTGGAAACTCCAATCCAGGAGAAAAACCACGGGACCAACACGCAATAACAATCCACTAAGAAAAGAAGAATAACAAGGTGATTACCGACTTCACGGACTCAAACCCCTCCTTCAACTTCTTCGGACCTTGCGCTCACCGATTGCATGTCCACTGCACACGTTCGAATCTACGAACGCCACTCGAATCCATGAGCACACGTTTCGAATCCACGAAACGCCTTTAGCACACTGAATCCACGATGCCACGTCGAATCCACGACGCAAACTCAGCCGGTAAGAATATTGGCTTCGATGGTGATCCTTTGCTTAGATTCTCATTGAGGAACCGTAGAAGAAATCTCTAAGCAAAGATTAGATCAATTCGACAAAAGATATGTTCTTGAAAGAACCGTCGAATTGACCTAAAAGAGGCTATAAAGAAGAACGATAAAAACCTAGCCTCTAGGGTTGCTCTCAAGTGTTTAATTAATCAATCGGTAGTTTTTGAGAAACCCTAAATGTTTATTTATAGTTTAGAAACCTTTGGAAAGAGATAAGCATCAAAAACTGGCTTAATAGAAATTTTCCCGCACGACGATCCGGATCGGATTTACGGCGATCCTGATCGTCGTCTTTTTTCAGCAATTCCTGAAAAACAAGGTTCGGGACCAGGATCAGAATTCTGATCCGGATCGGTTCAGGATCAGAAATTCTGAAACATCCAATTTGTCCAGTTTTTTATTTTTAAGCAATGAAAACTTATCCAAGTGTTTCTAAACCACTCAAATGTATTCGGATCACCAAAATTATTTAGTTAAACGTACCTGATCAATCCGAATCCATTTTCCTTAAGATTGATGTAATTGATCCACAATTCTTCTATTTCAATCTTCAAGACTCAAAACACTGAGTGTCAACTTGAGCTCTTGTTGAATCTTCTCTAAGTCTTCGATTGCTGATTGACAATTTGATCACTTCAAGACTCCGACTCAACTCAACAACTCAACTACTCAACTCACGAAATATGCCAACACAAAAAGCCGTAACATCCTCGACCGTAAATTGCTGCGTGTGGATGCCGGAGAGTTGGGAAATTGCTTCTACATCCCGATGGTTTTTGGGATTAGAGAGCAGGGTCCGCGTGACCAGTTGGGGGACTTTTATTGGATACCTCGGGAGTACGGAGGTACTCGGATCGAGCGTTTGTGCCAATGGACATGTGGTTGGATTACCGGGGGCCCTGCGAGGAGCGGATGCATTTGCTGGTGCAGACTACTTGGTCACTTGAGCGGTTAGCCCAACTGTATTTGGATGAAGTGGTGCGGTTACCTGGAGTGCCCGCCTCTATTTTGTATCGGTTAGAGACCCGAGATTTGCTTCGCGTTTCTGGAGGAGTTTATCGACAGCCCTGGGAGCTTACGTCGTGGATGATTGGATGCCTACCCACCCCTATTTATTTGAGACATCGGGCTGAGGGATGTTGTTTAGTCTTGTTTCGAGGACGAAAGTCTTTTTAGTGGGGGAGGATATGATGATCCGGATTTTTGTAGAAGCTTTTGCAGCTTTAGCTGTGACTACCGGAAGCTCACACAGTGTATCGGAGCTAGTAGTGTCGAAAACGGATCTCAGAAATGGATCCGGCGCGAAAATCGGATCAAATCGGCTTTCCGGAGGCTTTCGGAAAAATTTCAAATGAGAATTTGGTGAAACAGACGGCAGATTTGGACTCAGCGTGCGAAAATGATCAAAATGGTGTATTTACTTTATTTTCGGCGCCAAAGCTACTGTTCACCGGAACAGTAACTCCGGCGGCCGAAATTACTGTTCCGGCGACCGGCGGCGGCGGCGAGCGGCGGCGCAGCGGCGGAGCGCGGCGCGGGCAGCGCGGGCAAGTGCGGGCAAGCGCGCAGCGGCGGGGTCCACGGGCATGGCGTGCACCGGGTGCACGGAAAATGGGTTTTGCCACGTGGCATCCTCTGATTGGTTGGACAGCTTCTAGAAGGCGACGGGGGGTAGTGACACGTGGCAGCACCCCATTGGCCGACATTTTCCGGAAAACCCGGAGCGGGGACCGGGCACGTGCACCCGGGGTGACACGTGGCGATTTCCTAGCGGCCATGCATGGATGTTTCCTGTTTTGTGGACACGTGGCGCATCCTGGTTGGTCGGTTTTGGTGTTTCATGTTTGGGCCGGATTTCGTGTGGAGCCCGAGAAGATTCCTTGGCCCATTATAAATCACACCTCCCTCTTCACTCTGCGATTCCGCATCGTAGAGAGAGAATCTGAGATTGTGGCCTATACGAAAATTGTTCCCCTCTCTGTCCTCTCTCTTCCTGAGAAATTTCGGAATTTTTGGAGTTACCCATAGCGAGTTATCTGCGATGCGGCGCACAGCGACGATTTCCTTTTCGGCCCATTTTCCGTCGCAGTTCTGTCGAAAAATCCCTGTGTGCTAACCAGGAGGAATTTTTGAACGATTTTTGTGGCAGCACGTTCCTAAGAGGTAAGTCTTCGATTTTTGTGTTGATCACTTCGCTCCATTCCATGTTTTTGGCACGGTTCCCGAGGCTTCTTTGACCACCCTTTTTGCTGTGGTGAGATCTAGACAGCATCGACTTCTCCGATTTATATCTTGAGCTAGGAGCATCAGATCAAGGCGTTTAAAGAGTCGATTTTGATCTACTCGTCGCAAGGAACGTATCCATAATTTTTCTAGATTATTCGGAGCAATGTACAGAGGTGAAAAACTCCTCTTTTTCCATGCTATTTGGAAAACTGCAAATACTATATTTTAGGGATTTGCATTTACGCCGGGTGCGTTGTTTTGTGCTGTAGTGCACTGTTTTCGACGGATTGCACAGTTAGAAGACTGTGGACAGCGAGGAGCCTTTCGGGTGTGGATTTGCGTGCCAGGTGGGTGGTTGTTGCTTACCTCTTACAGCGGTTTACCCACTAGGAATATTAGAGAGATCCTTTTATTGGACATATTGAATGATCACCTAATGGACATGCATGCTTAAATTAAAATAATTGTGAGCCTATCATATGGAAAATACTATTGTGGGAATCTGATAGTGGTTCGGACTTATACATGTTTGTATGGACATAATATTAACATTTAACCTTGCATGTGGAATTTACTTTCATAATATGAAATGTCTTGTGGGAGGGTACCACTTGAGGATCTTTTAGACATGCATAGGTGGATGATTTATGTGAGGGTAATTAGTGGATTATAGACATGTGTGGTTGGACAATGATTTTAGCATGATGGTTATATCTATGCGGAGCTATTAATTAATACACATGTGGAAGCACTATTTGTCACACTTTCTTTTATCTTTCATGAGGACATATGCATGCTTGTATGGTCATCTAGATCGGCCACTATTTGTTGCTACACTATCATATTGGGACTTGACTTAGGAGAAACCATGATTGTTTCCTTTCTCCTTTTTCATTTAGACTTTTGATTCATGTTGCTCGGGTTCGAGCAGGGGATTGGGATAGTATAGTCGGGACTTTGGAGGCTAGGGTCAGACAGTTATGGACAGTTTTGCCATCACATCGACGCGGCTATACTTGCCCGATGATGAGAGCGGCAGCAGGCGGTACCAATTTTTACTGGTGGCTAGATTGGGTTTATTTGGACAGATACTATTTCTGATGCATACATACAGTCATACCCTTTGGCACTACATTTAGAGGCATACTAGTGGTAGCTTTCTGTTTCAGTAGCTTATTTACCTTACCACTTTACCTTTTCCTTTGCCTCTGGTAGACTTAGTGGGTACGTCGGAGTTTGAGGCTTTACCCACAGGGGGAGGCTACTGGTTTACTAGTGGTTCTCACCCCCATTGTTGTTTCTTCTTCTTCTCCCCTTTGTTTTGCAGAGTCTTCTGCGGGAGCTGCTGGACCATCGGCAGCTGATCGAGGTAAGGGGATCGCTGAGTAGATAGATCTCCTGTGAGGCTGAGAGCTGCTGTTAGACAGATATTGCACCCATTTTTACTCAGACTGTAGTAGTTTACTTTTATTTTGGGTCTGGCTTTGGCCAGCTGGGTGTATTATTTTGGTGAGTTGGGAGTTTATTGTATTTATTACAGCTTTTTTTTATTTTCAGTCTGAGATACTATGTAGTTCTTTTTAGTTCAGCTCTGTATTATGCTCTTTTATTATACATCTTATAACTGAGCAGGTTACCGACGCTTCGTGTACATGGAAAATTTCGTGTGCATGGCGGATTTGTTGGCGAGCCCGGGTTCTGGTTTCCACCCGGGGCGTGACCGATTAAGTTGGTATCAGAGCTTAGGGATAGGTCAGTTGGGACTTAGGTAACCCTAGGCTTTTGTCAGACCCTAGGATGATAGGGCGTGAGAGACGTGATATTTTGCGAAAGTCGTTGATTTATTAATTCGACTATTCCAGTGAGTGAAGAGTGATCGACATAGCCTATTTCTGGGGGACAGTTATGTTGGCTGCAGACAACATAAAGTCACAAAAGTAGGGGGATGTCTTTGACTTTCGCTAGATTGGGTCGTGCGTGGTTATGTTACTAATTTGTGGTTTCTTGAGGCAGGATGCCTCCCCGATGCCGGATCCCTACCTGGGGTGCCCCTCCACCCCCTGTTGAGCCAGAGCAGGCTGGACCTTCTGAGATTACTGAGATGAGAGCCTTGGTGGCCCAATTGGCTGAGAACAACCGCCGGCTGGAGCAGCGGATTGATCAGCTACTGGCACAGATAGAGACGCCTCCCCCGACAGTTTTGGAGGCCCCCACACCACATGTGGTATCATTTAGGCCGACGGCGCCGGCATCGAGTAGCGGGGCTCGGGGAGTGGTCCAGCCTTTGACCCCGACTGAGGAGCAAGATATTGCTGCCAAGCTCGCCAAGTTTTGTCAGCAAGGACCGCCTAGATTTTCAGGGCGAAACACCCATCCTTGGGAGATTGGATCGTAGTTAGCAGCGATGGAGAAGCTGTTCAGGGACTTTTTCATCGATCCGAGGTACCGGGTACACATGGCAGTGCATTGTCTAGATGGAGACGCGGATGCCTGGTGGCAGCGGGTGGAGCCCTTGGAGTTTCAGATCACTAGACAACTACCTTGGTCGGAGTTCCGACGGATGATCTTGGACACTTATTTCTCTACGAGTGTAAAGCGAAAGCTGGAAGATTATTTGAAGAATCTTCAGCAAGGCGATCGGACAGCATTGGACTACTTTCAGGAGTTCACGCGGTTGCTCAATTGCGTACCCTATATCGCCAGGGACGGACCGCATCAGGTGGAGCTCTTTGAGTCGGGCCTGCGCCCAGAGATCTATACCTTGGTGCATGCTCAGCGACTGCAGACTCTCGAGGAGGCCGCGGAGCATGCCCAGTGGGTGGAGAGAGGAGGCCATGTAGTCGCCAGCCGAGGCGGTATGGTCGTGCAGAGCTCTGATAGGAAACGACCAACACACGAAGACGGGGGACAGGCTAGTTCAGGGAGATCGCCATGGCCTCAGTTCTCTAGCCGTGGGCGTTCGGAGCAGCGAGGGCCTGGTGGATCCCAGGGTCCACTGCAGCAGCAGCAGGAATTGCGGCAACAGATACAGAGACAACAGCAGCCTGGACAGCCGCGGCTTCGCGATAGAGACAGATGCATATTCTATGGAGGACCTCATCTGTCGCACACCTGTGATCAGAGGTGGGGTCGTTGTTACAAATGTGGACAATCAGGTCACATTCGAGCTTCATGCCCCCTTTCGACCTCAGCGGCTCCTTCAGCATCAGCTCCTTTTTCATCTCAGCAGAGGTTGTCAGCCCAGCGGCCTTATGCTCTAGCGAGCGGATCACCATCTTTTTACCCTGCTGATCACCGGCCACCGGCTCAGAGCAGTCGGGTTTATGCCGCTCAGGTGGAGGACTTTGCAGCAGCCGACCATGTGGTGGCAGGTATTATTATTTTGCTTTTTGGCATTAGATTTTTTTTTTATGCAATGTATTGCACTAGAGCATCCTAGTCATGTTTTAGGAGTGCATTTACTTCATTGCATGGGTTAGGGGTAGGACGGTCGTCTTGTGCACGGGAGGTTCATATTCCCGATCTTTGGCATGCGAAGGAGTGCTGTTGGTCCTGCCCGGTGCAGTTGAGTTCTGGATTGTGCCAACAGACCTGATGGTCTTGACTCAGTTGTGGGACTTGGTTATGGTACTTAGGACGGTTTGGCTGGCTCGGTTTTTCTTCTTTTCGCGGCGGCTGATTGTGCCGCGAGGACGGTTTCCTTGGGAAGCCAGGCCAGGAGGTGTTGGTATACCTGGGTTGCTTGGGGCCTATCTTTGCCTCTATGGTTTTGACTTTGGGAGTGAGGCGGATGTTTTGCCGTAGGTGCGTAGCCTTTTTGGCTAGCTTAGTGAGGGGCCTACGACGGTGCCGGGACTCAGGGGTATCCCCGTTGATTGCGAGCTCCTGGGGGTTTTTCTTTCGGTGTTGTCTGGTATGCCACCAGTTTAGTAGTTGGGGACACAACTCCAGGATTCGATGGTTAGGAAATTTTGTCAGACTAGGTGTGTCGCCTTTGGGGGCGCCGGTGCTATTCGAGATGTGGAAGGTTGGTTCACTTCGGCTCTGTGTGGATTACCGGGAAGTAGGTGAAGTGACCAGTAGGAACAAGTACCCTTTGTGGAGCATGGAAGATTTGATTTACCAGCTACAAGAGTCCCGGGTCTTCTCGAAGGTTGATTTGCAATCTGGTTTCCTCGACCGTATATTGCTGGGTGTGGACGCCGGAGAGTTGGGAAATTGCTTCTACATCCCGATGGTTTTTGGGATTAGAGAGCAGGGTCCGCGTGACCAGTTGAGGGACTTTTATTGGATACCTCGGGAGTACGGAGGTACTCAGATCGAGCGTTTGTGCCAATGGACATGTGGTTGGATTACCGGGCGCCCTGGGAGGAGCGGATGCATTTGCTGGTGCAGACTACTTGGTCACTTGAGCGGTTAGCCCAACTGTATTTGGATGAAGTGGTGCGGTTACCTGGAATGCCCGCCTCTATTTTGTATCGGTTAGAGACCAGAGATTTGCTTCGCGTTTCTGGAGGAGTTTGTCGACAGCCCTGGGAGCTTACGTCGTGGATGATTGGACGCCAACCCACCCCTATTTATTTTAGACATCGGGCTGAGGGATGTTGTTTAGTCTTGTTTCGAGGACAAAACTCTTTTTAGTGGGGGAGGAAATAATGATCCGGATTTTTGTAGAAGCTTTTTCAGCTTTAGCTGTGACTACCGGAAGCTCACACAGTGTATCGGTGCTAGTCGTGTCGAAAACGGATCTCAGAAATGGATCCGGCGCGAAAATCGGATCAAATCGGCTTTCCGGGGGCTTTCAGCAAAATTTCGGATGAGAATTTGGTGAAACGGACGGCAGATTTGGACACAGCGCGCAAAAACGATCAAAATGGTGTATTTACTTTATTTTCGGCGCCAAAGGTACTGTTCACCGGAACAGTAACTCCGGCGGCCGGAATTACTGTTCCGGCGAGCGGCGGCGGCGGCGAGCGGCGGCGTAGCAGCGGAGCACGGCAGGGCGCGGCGGAGCGCGGCGCGGGCAGCGCGGGCAGGCGCGGGCAAGCGCGGGCAGGCGCGCAGCGGCGCGGTCCACGGGCATGGCGTGCACCCGGTGCACGGAAAATGGGTTTTGCCACGTGGCGTCCTCTGATTGGTTGGACAGCTTCTAGAAGGCGACGGGGGTAGTGACACGTGGCAGCACCCCATTGGACGACATTTTCCGGAAAACCCAGAGCGGGGACCGGGCACGTGCACCCGGGGTGACACGTGGCGATTTCCTAGCGGCCTTGCATGGATGTTTCCTGTTTTGTGGACACGTGGCGCATCCTGGTTGGTCGGTTTTGGTGTTTCCTGTTTGGGCCGGATTTCGTGTGGAGCCCGAGAAGATTCCTTGGCCCATTATAAATCCCACCTCCCTCTTCACTCTGCGATTTTGCATCGTAGATAGAGAATCTGAGCTTGTAGCCTATACAAAAATTGTTCCTCTCTCTGTCCTCTCTCTTCCCGAGGAATTTTGGAATTTTTGGAGTTACCCATAGCGAGTTATCTCCGACGCGGCGCACAGCGATGATTTCCTTTTCGGCCCATTTTCCGTCGCAGTTCTGTCGAAAAATCCCTGTGTGCTAACCAGGAGGAAATTTTTAACGATTTTTGTGGCAGCACGTTCCTAAGAGGTAAGGCTTCGATTTTTGTGCTGATCACTTCGCTCCATTCCATGCTTTTGGCATGGTTCCTGAGGCTTCTTTGACCACCCTTTTTGCTGTGGTGAGTTCTGGACAGCATTGACTTCTCCGATTTATATCTTGAGCTAGGAGCATCAGATCAAGACGTTTAAAAAGTCGATTTTGATCTACTCGTCGCAAGGAACGCATCCGTAATTTTTCTGGATTTTTCGGAGCACTGTACAGAGGTGAAAAACTCCTCTTTTTCCGTGCTATTTGGAAAACAGCAAATACTGTATTTTAGGGATTTGCATTTACGCCGGGTGCGTTGTTTTGTGCTGTAGTGCACTGTTTTCGACGGATTGCGCAGTTAGAAGACTGTGGACAGCGAGGAGCCTTTCGGGTGTGGATTTGCGTGCCAGGTGGGTGGTTGTTTCTTACCTCTTACTGCGGTTTACCCACTAGGAATATTAGAGAGATCCTTTTATTAGACATATTGAATGATCACCTAATGGACATGCATGCTTAAATTAAAATAATTGTGAGCCTATCATATGGAAAATACTATTGTGGGAATCTGATAGTGGTTCGGACTTATACATGTTTGTATGGACATAATATTAACATTTAACCTTGCATGTGGAATTTACTTTCATAATATGAAATGTCTTGTGGGAGGGTACCACTTGAGGATCTTTTAGACATGCATAGGTGGATGATTTATGTGAGGGTAATTAGTGGATTATAGATATGTGTGGTTGGACAATGATTTTAGCATGATGGTTATATCTATGCGGAGCTATTAATTGATACACATGTGGAAGCACTATTTGTCACACTTTCTTTTATCTTTCATGAGGACATATGCATGCTTGTATGGTCATCTAGATCGGCCACTATTTGTTGCTACACTATCATATTGGGACTTGACTTAGGAGAAACCATGATTGTTTCCTTTCTCCTTTTTCATTTAGACTTTTGATTCATGTTGCTCGGGTTCGAGCAGTGGATTGGGATAGTATAGTCGGGACTTTGGAGGCTGGGGTCAGACAGTTATGGACAGTTTTGCTATCACATCGGCGCGGCTATACTTGCCCGATGATGAGAGCGGCAGCAGGCGGTACCAATTTTTACTAGTGGCTAGATTGGGTTTATTTGGACAGATACTATTTCTGATGCATACATACAGTCATACCCTTTGGCACTACATTTAGAGGCATACTAGTGGTAGCTTTCTGTTTCAGTAGCTTATTTACCTTACCACTTTACCTTTTCCTTTGCCTCTGGTAGACTTAGTGGGTACGTCGGAGTTTGAGGCTTTACCCACAGGGGGAGGCTACTGGTTTACTAGTGGTTCTCACCCCCATTGTTGTTTCTTCTTCTTCTCCCCTTTGTTTTGCAGAGTCTTCTGCGGGAGCTGCTGGACCATCGGCAGCTGATCGAGGTAAGGGGATCGCTGAGTAGATAGATCTCCTGTGAGGCTGAGAGCTGCTGTTAGACAGATATTGCTCCCATTTTTACTCAGACTGTAGTAGTTTACTTTTATTTTGGGTCTGGCTTTGGCCAGCTGGGTGTATTATTTTGGTGAGCTGGGAGTTTATTGTATTTATTACAGATTTATTTTATTTTCAATATGAGATATTATGTAGTTCTTTTTAGTTCAGCTCTGTATTGTGCTCTTTTATTGTACATCTTATATCTGAGCAGGTTACAGACGCTTCGTGTACATGGAAACTTCCGTGTGCACGGCGGATCTGTTGGCGAGCCCGGGTTCTGGTTTCCACCTGGGGCGTGACACTAAGTCTACTAGAGGCATAAGATAACAATGCAGTAAAAACTGAACAAGAAAAGCTGGAGATACTCTACAGCTATCATGCCTCTATCTAAATGCTCAATGGGTGATACAGATGAAAAGATATGCAACCACTCGCACCCAAGGTGCTCAATCGACCCAATCGAACTGACTGTCTCATAGGGTCCAGTCAAGCCTGCGCCTACCTACTGCCACACATCCACAAGAGGACGGGACTTACGTAGGGCGTCCGTGACTGCCAAAACTGGCCCAGCCAGAGGGACTGCGTCGACAAGTCGCGATACGAAAGTAACAGGCCCACTCCGGACGGGGCTC
Organism: Tillandsia leiboldiana; assembly: GCA_029204045.2. Classification (NCBI taxonomy): domain Eukaryota; kingdom Viridiplantae; phylum Streptophyta; class Magnoliopsida; order Poales; family Bromeliaceae; genus Tillandsia; species Tillandsia leiboldiana. The sequence continues at coordinate 20,664,695 of CM055066.1, forward strand.
TCGAGGGGCGCAACCCCACCGAGGGAAAAGGTATCCGCGCATCTCTGTCGAGCTCAAAGTGGCTCATGCAGGCTATAATCAAAATCCACGCTCACTCTCAGAACGGAAGGACTCAAGATCCTCAAACATCTCGCACGAAGGTCCGAGTACTCACGACGACTCAGCTAACCAGCTCTCACGAATCTCGAAACACTAACGAACTCAACCAACTCGTGGCACAAAACACATTGGCTGGAGATACTCCACAGCCGGGACCACCGTCGAGCCCAATGGCTCCCAAAATGAAACACCCAACTCGCCACGCAAAACACACAGGCTGGAGATACTCCACAGCCGGGATTGACCCACAACTTAGGGCTAACAAAACTGGTCGGACGACACTGAACGACCCGGGAACACCGTCAATGTGGTGACCTGTATCTCTGCAAGGCTTCTACAGTATGACCAGCAGCTTCTGGAGGCTTACGTGGTGTGTCGGTGGTGTTAGTGCACAATTTGGACACGAGTGATGGATTTCGGGCTTAAAATGGATCACGTGGGTAATCGGGGGACCCCGTCGGATGTTTAAAGGTGGTTTCACGCAAAACGGATATCAAATTTAGACTCAGCGCGAAATTCGGATTAAAAACACCTTTCTGGATGCCTTCGGCAAATTTTAGGATTGGAATTTGGCAAATCGGACACCGGATTTGGACTCAGCGCGTGAAAACGGTGAAAATGGGCCATTTACTTATATTTTTCGGAGCCCGGATGACTTGGCACGATTTTTGAGGCGGCAGGGTACTGTTCCGGGGTACAGCCGGCACCGGCACGGCGGCGGGCAGCGGCGGCCCGGGCTCGGGCAGGCGGCGCACGGCCGCGGGCAGGCGCACAGGGGCGCGGGCAGGCGCGCGGTCCACGGTTCCGGCGTGCACCGAAGGTAGGCCACGTGGCGGATTTTGGTTGGGCGGTTCGCTAGTCGCGGTTCACGGAGCGGCGCGGAATGTATGGTGCACCGGGGGCGGACGCGTGGCAGCTGGCTATTAGTTCGGTGCATCGGCGTGCGTGCACCAGGCGCAGCAAGCGGGGGGTCGGACATGTGGCGTTACCCCATTGGTCGGGGTACTATGCGGGGCAGGTGGGCAAGTGGCCGTACGCACGCGGGGAAAGCGCGGGGCAGGCACTGTCGGCGCCACATGGCGCGACCGCAGTGGCCGGTTTTGCTGTGCGCTGTTCGGAGGCCACGTGGCATGCAGTGATTGGTTCATTTTTGGTGTTTCCTGTCCTGGGGACACAACGGGTATTTTCTGAATTGTTTGTTTTGGATTTACTCTTTAAGCAATCCGAGGGAGCTTCCTTATGCATTTTAACCTTCTTCGAGCCACTTTCTCCCTGAGGGATGGGAAGGAGAAATCTTCTCCAAGAAGAGAGGAATACACCTGCTAATTTTCGGATTTTTCGGCAGCACGCATTTCGAGATCTCTATTTTACCGACGCGGCGCGACGTTTCTTCTTCGGTGTTCTTCTCCGTCGCTTTTCGGTGCACGAGCTCCCCCGGCCTACTCCGACCACCTTTTTGAGTGATTTCTTCGCCGTTAGATCCGCGACGGACAGAGATACGATCTAGGTAATTTTAGCTTTCCCTCGTTTCGTGCTTTTCGAGGAGCTTTTCCATGCTTACTATGACATTGGTTTTTTGTGAGGATTTGTGGGGACAGCGGGTTGATTCGAGAAGATCTCCACGCACGAGCGTCGGATTAAGGCGAGCCTGTACACTTTTTTCATCTACTCGACACGAGGATCACTACCGTATTTTTCTTGGATTTTTCCGAGACCTTCCCGGAGGTATACTTTTCCCCTGTTATCTGTGCAAGAGTTTACAGTTGTTTGGTTGTGAGATTTTGCGCACCTGTACTGTGGAATTTGTAACTTGGCCTACGGTGCTCGGAATTGGGCGTGCAGGTACCCGTTTCGAAGGTCTCGACGAGACAATCGCTGTGATATTTTTATTGGAATTTTTTGGGCACTTTCAGTAGGTGAAATAAGTGCATCTTTGGGACTGATTTTCAGGGTGTGTGTGTGTGGTTAATTTTTGGGATTTATGTGTAATGTTGGACCTTATTGTTGTACCCAGGGGTGTTTGCAAGTGTTGCTGGACCCGTTGGATTTGGAGACTTTGATTTCGGGGTATTTTCAGCTGTATGGAGCCGAGGTTTGCGCGACATGCACCGAGGATGCGGGTTCAGCGGATTGTGAGTGCAAGTGGCCACGCTTTTCACCGACCCCAGGTTTGCCTTGGATTGAACACTTCAGGTGGGTAAGCGTAATATCAGTAACTGTATAAGGCAATGATAAGATCTTCATGGATGACTATGTTATGGCGAATATATGTGTACTTGTGGGAATGTCACCCCTCCATGACTGATATTATGCATGTTTAATGTACAACCCATATTTAGCATCGAGAGGAAAAGCTTGAATAATGGCCTAGATCATACAGATTGATATGCTTTAGTAATGATCTTTTAGCATGCCAGGTTGCACATAGTCTTTTATGATATGATTACTCGATGGAGTAGGGGGCTATATCTATGTGCGGGTATTATTATGATCATTCTGTTGATCTGGATTGTGGACAGGTTTAGTTCTTTAGGGATTCCGGCATGTTGTTTATTCCTAGAGGATCTATTATTATGCTTTACCCCCTTTCATTTCCTTGAGGACATTTGCATGCTTGTATGGACATCTAGTTAGGCCATCTTTTACTGCTGCACTACTATTGGAACTTGACTTAGGAGAAACCATGTTACCCTCTTCTCCTTCTTTATTAGTCAGGTGGTCCGTGATGCTCGGGGGCGAGCAGGGGTCAGGGTTAGTGTAGCCGGGACATTGGTGTCAGGGACGGGTTGTGCTGGATTACGATTGGCAGGGTTTTGCGGTGACCGCGGACTTTGGGCGGTTGACCGGAGGTCAGTTATAGGACTTGATTATAGATGGCAGGGTATTGCGGCAACCGCGGATATTAGGCGGTTGACCGGATATTTATTTATGCACCAGATTGGGTATCTGATTTGTCTAGTGGACAGAGTTTCCCACTACTTGAGTATTTTTGCATCTGATTGAGGACCGAGGCTTTCTTTAGTGGTTGGGCTTTCCCACTTTGATCAGATTCATGATCCAGTCCTGCTGATTTATGATACTTGTTACTGAGGCACTTTACTCGTGTGGGTCACTCCCCTCGAGTGCCACTCCGGAGTGTGCGATTTACAGACTTTGAGTCCTTGAGACTCCCATCCCCTATCGGTGTTATGCGTAGGCTGGCATACCCGATTTGGCAGGCACAGCAGGCAGTACCAGTATTTCTGGCGTCACTAGATTGGGTTTATTACAGATGTGTATTTCTGGCGTCACTAGATTGGGCTTATTAGAGATGTTTACTTTACTGTTACACTCGGGTCAGGGGGACCGAGTAGAGTCTAGTAGTCGTGTTTAGACCAGTGCTAGTGTTGTTGGGAACCGTTTGGGGATCGACGGTTGTCCCAAGGTCATTATGAGTCATTGACCGTTGTACGGGAGGCATAGCAGGCATGGAAGGCATGGCAGGCATGGCAGGCATGGCAGGCATGGCAGGCATAGCAGGCATGGCAGGCATAGCAGGCATGGCAGGCATGGCAGGCATGGCAGGCATGGCAGGCATAGCAGGCATGGCAGGCATAGCAGGCATGGCAGGCATGGCAGGCATAGCAGGCATAGCAGGCATATCAGGCAGTGTCAGTGATTATTGGTCTATCGATTGGGTCGATTGTGCACTTCATGTGCTGGTGGTTGCATACCACTATTTGGTTCTCCCCTTTTTGGGCATTTAGATAGAGGCATGATAGCTATTGAGAGTCTCCAGCTCCCTTATTTCAGTCTTTACGGCTTTGATTATTTTATGTCTCTTGAGGACTTAGTGGGCAGACCGTCGGGTCTGGCGGTGGTACCCATTGAGAAAACCCTTTTTGGTGTAGTTCTCACACCCTTTGGGGGTTTTTCCCCTCCTTTTTCCTTCCTCTCCTTTGTTTTGCAGAGTCTTAGCGGGTGTTGCTGATTCTGCATTTGTTGATCGAGGCGTGGGAGTCGCGTGCTAGATCCCTACCCGTCGTTGGAGAGTAGCGGTACCCCCTTCAGAGGAGATCTTCGTTAGATTAGTTATTTTATTTTCTCTTTTGAGAGACTGTTGTAGTGAGGATGATATGTATTGAGAGCCTGTACACTGATGTATTTATTGGAGATACCTCCCTGTTGAGCTATGAGCTTTGTATCTGAGGATATTGTACGATTATCATTTTTGGGAGGTGGACATTGTTGCATTATTTTTTTCCAGTTGTACAGTGTTTGGTTTTATTTTTACAGCAGTTTTATCTTATAGCTCTGATATCTGTTAGCTGTAGCACTTCTCTTGCAGGCAGGACTCTTCGCCTATGCGGGGTTTGGCATAGGTGGCGGATCTGTTGGCGAGCCCGGGTCACAGTTTCGACCCCGGGGCGTGACAGTCAACCCAAACGGTTCCCAACAACACTGACTGGAAGATACTCGACGGCCCGGGACCACCATCTACCCAAACGGCTCCCAACAACACTAGCACAAGTCTAAACTCAGCTACCATACTCCACTCAGCCCCTAGGCACGAGTGCAACAATGTCCCATAGTAACCTGACCACTCGGCCCACTACTCGGGCGAGGAAAATCTGTCCAGGAAAAGATGCAAAGTGTGGGATGTCTAAAGCATAAAAGAACCTAGCCCAAGTGAAGGTTCTCTACTAGTCTGGTTAAACATGCAACATATGATGGGGTGCTAGGTCAAGTTCCAATAATAGCATTAATTAAACTAAAACATAGGTAGGGAACATTAACAGATATGATCACCATAATCAATCAAAATAAGCCTCATCTCCCTAAACATGCTCTCAACTAGCATAGGTGAATACAACCATTAAATATCAAAGATCTCGAAGGTACCCAACATGTACAATAAATCATGTAAGCCTCAATCCACATGAACTATATCATATCTTATGCTTACATCTCAATATTATAGGTTGTACATTAAATTATGCATGCTATCAATCCCATAGGGGAACACTGCTCCTATGTAAGCTCTCAATTACCATAACATGGATGACAATATCATGCAAGCTCTCATTAATATAACATGAATATCTTATCTGGCAAGTTTCCATTAGCCATAACATGAATATCATAACTTGCAATTTCTCAAACAAAATACCATTACCAAGCTCACATCTCAACCAAATATCAGTACACTATGCATGCATTCTATCAGATAGAATTAGAGAACCGTCCACCGGTTCTGGAGACGAAGCAACCCACCTGAATCGCTTTCCGCAGGCAAAGCCGAAGTCGGTGAAGTGCGCAGTCACTCACTTACAAAATCTGCCGAAACTGCACCCTCGGCACTCAGTCGCACAAGCCTCTGCTCAAACCAACATTGCAGCCAACAACACACTAATCAATACCCCACACATACAAAACAGCGCTTGCTATTTTTACAGCCCAGCAAAGAGAAAGGGGATTTTCACCTGCATGCAGTCCTCTGAAAAATCCAGAAAAATCACGGTTGCGATCCTCGCGACGAGTAGATGCGAATCGTATACTTATACACCTTATTCCGACACCTGCAGGCCAAGATACAAATAGAACATCGCGGTAAGCCAAACCATCCACAATCGCAAATCTGCGAAAAATTAGTCCCAAAGAAGCTTAAATATCAGCTTCTAAGAGTCCTTCAAAAATTCCAATAAAAATACGGGTGCGTTCCTCTCGAAGTGTAGATGTTGATCAAGTCCTCATACATCTCGTACCGATGCCCGTAGGCCAAGAAATCACAACAATACTTCACCGTTGTCCAATACCTCATAGCGGTACAGGGGGTCAAAAGATACCTCAGGAACCATGCCAAAAACCCAAAATGAGGAGAAGTGATCAACACAAAAATCGAAGACGTACCTCTCTTGAACACGCTGCCGTAAAAATCAGCTCAAAAGTCTATTGGAGTAGCTCAGGGGGTCTCACGCACTGAAATGCGACGGTAGAAGCCAAAATCGAAGGAGCGTCGAAGTGCGCCCCGTCGCAGAAAACGCCGATGCCGCGACCTCCAAAAAAATCCAAAAATCCACCATGAGATGCAGCACAAGATGAAGAACAAGTTTGCTTGAGGGCTCACCACCAGCAGCCCACGGGAAAAGGGCCAAAAGAGCAGCCAAAGGGGGCTATATATAGCCAAAACAGAACAATTCTCAAAATTCCATCCATGTCCCCACTTTCGGGCGTCCGAATCATCCGGGCGGCTACAGTAACCCAAAATGTACCCCAAACCATCAGCGCCCGAATCATCCACATTGCGCCATGCGGCCCCGCACAGCAAACAGCGAAACGGGCCAACCGCGCTGCGCCGCGTGGCGCGCCTCCTCCGCGCGGGTGGTTGGCGCCTCCAACCCCACGCCGACACATGGTCGCGCCTACGCGCTGCTCGCCTGCCCCGCGGTACGGCCACCTGCCCCGCGCCACTCCACGCACGACCCTCACAGTGGCTGGCCCAATCAGCAGCTGCGACGCGTCCAACGCCGCGACTCGCTGCGCCCGGCGCACGCACCTGCCATGCACCGCGCCATTGCGCAGCGCTGCGTGGACCGGGCAGCGTGAGCCAGCCACTCCCGTGCCGCCACGTGTCCCCTCGCCGGCCCATGCACCCGGCCGTGAGACTCCGTGGACCGCGCGCTCTGCGCCGGCCAATCAGGCTCCGCCACATGGCACCCGGCGGTCCACGGCTCCTCCCGTGCTTCCGAAAACCCTGAAAACTTCCGGGTGTCCGTTCTCGGGCGTCCGGACTCAGAAAAATACATCCCAATAGCCGATTACCATCGTTTTTCCGCGCTGAATCCAAAAACACCCTCCGTTTTATCCGAAACTCATTCAATTTTTGACGGAGGCATCCGAAGGCAACCTTGATCCATTTTCGTGCGGAGTCCATGTAATATCACGAACTGTCTTGTTTTTCTTTTAACCCCCTTTTGAATAAATTAGTTGTTTAAGGGACTAGTTAGCGGGATTTCTTGGGTACAGCGCCGGCGCGTGCGGGTATTTTTCAGTGTTAGAGCTCAAAAAACGGGGAATGGCAAAGCGATCGGATCTGAATCCGATTTGCGGATCTCCCGGAATGGGATTTCATAGGTTTCGGTGCTTTGGGGATGCACCGAAATCCGTGCTGCGTGGTCGGCACGCTTTTCGAGGAGATGGGAATCTTTCTATTATATCTGCCGATTGAGGGTTTTATTTTTGTACGTACGAAAGGGAATAAATATTTAATTATTATTTTTCAAGAAAGCAAAAACCCTAATCGGAGAGAAAAGAGAGAAAAAGGAAAGCGGAAACCCTAATCGGAGAGAAAAGAGAGAAAAAGTAAAGCGGAACCGAAACCCTCTTTGATCATCGTGCCGGAAGCCGGGAACGAGACGTTAGCGTCAGCGGGGAGCGGGTCCGGATCCTCACCATCATGAGGAACAGGAACGGATCATCTTCTCCATTAGATCAAGGTAAGCGACGTTAGTTTTTGGGTTTTCGTCGTTCTTGATTGGGGTTTCGTGGGCCTAAGGGGTTTTGCCGTTCGTCGCGTCGCCGCCGCTGCCGCACCTCTTGCCGCGCGGGGCCGCACCACCTACTATGCGGCGCGCCGCGCATGGGCCGCCGCCGTGCGGGGCCGCACCACCTACGGTGTGGCACGCCGCGCGGGGCCGCCGCCCGTGCGGGGCCGCACCACGCGCGGCGCGGAGCAGCGCACGCGTGGGTTGGGGCCGCGCGGGCGCTGCCTGCAGGCAGTGCGCGCCAGCGCGGTTTGGTGCCGCGTGGGGCGCTGCCCGCAGGCAACGCGCGCCCGCGTGGGCTGGTGCCGCGAAGGGCGCTGCCCACAGGCGTCGCATGTCCGTGCAGGCTGGTGCCGTCCGGGCGCTGCCCGCAGGCAGCGCGTGTCCGCCCGGGGAAGTTGCCGCGCAGGGCTGGTGCCCGCGCAGGGTTGCTCCGCAACGCGCGCTGCGCGGGGGTAAATCACCCGCGCAGGGTTGTTAGGCTCCGCCGCCCGGTCTCGGTGTCCACCCGTGCGTCCTTTAGTTGGTTTTTCTACTCGGGTGGTCTGGGTTTTTATGTTAAGTGAAACTGATGTTTTGGTTAGGGACTTATAGGGTCCGGGAATCGTGCAAGGGTGCAGGACGGTTTCGGGTGTTCTGTTCTACGCGATTCAAGGTGGGTACCCCTTTCGTGCGTCCATTTTAAAGTGAGGTCTCATCATGTTCTATGTAAGATGTAAAGTAATGTGCTGATGGTTTTCAACTAACCCCTTTTTCGCATGAGTGTCCCTTTAATTACTATCTGTAGCGATTGATGTCGCGATGCTCTATATCACACATGGACTTCGGTCATTATGCTCATGGTTGCTTACACGCACACCAGCGGTTTGGCCACCGCAATGGTGTACTTTTCCGGAACGGTGGTCCGTTTGACCCGTGTACCCCACAAGGTGACATAGTGGGGACCCCTCGCAGTTACTTAAGGTGCTGTTCAAGCGCCGTGGGGGGGTTGGTGGTAACAAGGTGAAGGTGCGAGCAAGGTGTTTCGTTTCGCTGGGGGTCCTTAGACCTTTTGGCAGGTGTTCCGTTCTGATTTACAAGGATATTATGTGTCACGCCCCGGGTGTAAACCAGAACCCGGGCCCGTCTACAGATCCGTCGTATACACAGAATTTCCCGTGTATACGAAGCGCTGGTAACCTGCTCAAATATAGATGATATAATAAAAGAGCATAAACAGAGCTAAACAGTAACTAATACATCTCAGATAAAGCAGAAAAGTAAAGTGCAGAAAGTAACTCTCAATAATACATATGTCTCTCCCAGCTCACTAATCAAATACAACCAGCTGGCCGAAGCCAGACCCAAAAAGGAATGAAAAGTAGAGTATCTGAGAGTATCGGGGTACATCTAATAATAGAACTGGTGCCTGGGTGGACCGCTATCTAGTCCGCGATCCTCTTACCTCGGTCCGCAGTGGAGGGTCCTGCAACAGTCGCAGACGACTCTGCAAAACAAAGGGGAAGAGAAGAAGAAAAGCAGTGGGGAGTGAGAACTACTATAAAACAGTAGCCTCCTCCTAGTGGGTAGACCTCAACACAAATGTGCCCACTAGGACTATAAGAGGCAGAAAAGATGAACAAAGGTGGTAAGCTGTAATTAAAACTGCTGATGATGAATAGAGCTACCACTACATGCCTCTAATGAGCTAACTGATAGATTAGCTATATGTATGCATCAGAATGTCAACGCCTGCCTGTCTAGACCCAATCGATACACCAGTAAGCACTGGTACTGCCTGCTCTGCCTGCCAAATCGGGTATGCCAGCCTACGCATAACACCGATAGGAAAAGGGAGTCTCGAAGATTCGAAGCCTGTAAAAACGCACACTCCGGAGTGGCACTCGAGGGGAGCGACCCACACGAGTATAATGCCTGGGTAACAAGTACCAAATCAGCAGGACTGGATCATGACTCTGATCACGGTGGAAAACCCATCCACTAAAAGAAATCCAAATCCTCTATCCCAATCTGATGCAATAACCACTGTCCGGTCAACCGCCAAAGATCCGTGGTTGCCGCAATGCCCGGCCCTCCCAGCCTGCCTGTCCCAAAGCCCACAACTGTCTGACTACACTATCCCAGTCCCTGCTCGAACCCGAGCGCACTATCCCCCGAATATAAATAAAAGAAGAGAAAAGCATGGTTTCTCCTAAGTCAATTCCAGCATGATAGTGTAGCAGAAAAAGGTGGCCTAACTAGATGTCCATTTAAGCATGCAAAGTCCTTTATTTAAAAACAGGGTTTAAATATTATTATCTTTCCCAATAGAGAGGTATGCCACTAGTTAAACTTTCATTTGCTAAGTTATCTCATATCCATTTATCACATAAGCATAAGAGGTCCCAAAGTGTACGAGTAAGATAGTCCTTTATAGCAAAACTCCCCCCCCCCCCCCCCCCCCCCCCCCCCCGTGAGGTTTAAACGACATATTAATATAAGAATCATCCATTCATTAATACTTAGTCCATTTTAAGATGTAGCCCAAGCAATAAGTCCAATTCTCAACCAAAATGCCATTTTAACTTATTCCGGTTCATTTAGCAACATAATAGTGAAGCACTCCAATAGGCCTAGTGGGGACATCATAAGTAGGAGGTAAACAACGGTACCCACCTCGAGCGCTAAATCCGGTCCTCAAAGGCTAAGTCCGCGCTCGCTCCGGAAAAAACCCCGCAACACTGTGCCAAAGATCCCAAAGAACACACACAAATTACAATTCAAGTTTAACCCAAAATCTGTCTCCCAAATTCAGATTTACTGTTCAGCCATTTTTACCTGCGACACGTGCCCACAAAATTCCCAGAAAAATATACACTGCGATCTACGCGACGATCCGGTCGAAACAAGTACCTGCACGTTTTCCCACGATTTTTCTGTGCTGAGAACGAAAATCGACAAGAGGACCACCTCAAACAATACATTCATCCCAAAACAGCGATATAAAATTCTGTAAAAAGGGATTCCTCACCTTCAGGGAAATTCCACAAAATCCACGAAAATTCCAGGAGATTCCTCGCGACGCGTAGATGCAAATCCACTCTTGAGTCGCCCTGTTTCGATGCTCGAGCGCGAAGTTATCGCCAAAACGAGATGGTGCTGTCCCAAAACTCCGCGACGGAAAAAGGGTCAGAAAGAAGCCACAGAACCACCATCAAAACCTCTGAATCAAGAGAAACTCATAAAAGAGGAAGTGAAGCCCTACCTGTCTAGAATCCGACGGCGCAAAAATCGTAAAAACAGGATGTCGGGGTGAGCCGGGGGAGCTAGAACACCGAAATGCGACGAATCTGGTAGCCGTAGAACGATCGTCGCGCCGCGCCGGATAAATGCAAACCTTGGGATCCGAGCCTTTAAAATTCTTGAGATTACTACAGTGGATGAAGGATTGGGAGAGGAAGAAATGTCTAAGAGGGAGCTCGGAGTGATTCCAAACAGAAAGGGAGAAATCGGGCTTCCAATGCCCTTAAAAGAATTAAAAAGGAGAAAAACCCAAGTTATTGGATTCGGGCCAAGTTTGGGCCCGGATCCGCCAGGGCGGGTCGGACGCGTCCCGTCCGACCAGGCGGAACCAATCAGAACGCGACGCGCGTCCCCACAGGAGATCGGCGCGCATCCCGCACAGCGAACAGCCGTGCGGGGCGCGCCAGCGGCCGACGCGCGTCCCGACCGCGCGGTCAACCCCGCAGGCGGTCGCCAATGGCGAGGCGACGCGCGTCCCACGCACTGTGCGGTCAGGCGCGCGGGCAGGCGCCGCCTGACCGGCCGCAGACGTTGTCCCCTGCGCCGAGTCCCGAGAGCCCGCCAGTAGCCATGCGCCACGTGTCTGTGCGCCGGGTCCGTGCACCCCGCCGCGCCGTTCCATGCACCGGGCGCTGCGGGCCGGCCAATGAGGGCCCGCCACGTGGCATCCGGCGGTCCACGGCCTTCCCCCATGCACCAGGAGACATTAGAACTTCCGGGAGTCCGTTTTTGGGCATCCGGACTCTAAATCCGGCAAATAAATAGCCGATTTCAAGCGTTTTTCCGCGCTGGATCCAAATACGCCATCCGTTTGGCCTAGAAACTTTTCTAAAATTCGGCAAACCCCGCCGAAGGCCAAACTAACAATAAATACTACTGCCACGGACCCACCTGTGCTGTCCCTTTGACACACTGTGGATCAAACACCATCATTAGGTGTTTCACACTTGGATTCACGGGAAACAGTGCATGGAAACCTGGATCATCACATCCTCCCCCACTAAAAGAAAGTTTCGTCCTCGAAACTAAAATCATACCTCAAGTCGGGGCCTCAAACAATTGGGGGTGGGCATCCAACATCGCTGACTCCAGCTCCCAAGTAGCCTCGCGCTCGCCCTGGTTGCTCCGCAGAACCTTCACATAAGGGATGGCCCGGCTGCGCAGCTCTCTAACCTCGCGGTCCAAAATCCGCAGTGGCCGCTCGACATAGCTCAAGTCCTCCGCAACCTCCAGTGGGACGAAATCAATGATGTGCGACGGGTCATGAACATATCTCCTCAGGGTGGATACGTGAAACACGTCGTGAACACTAGCCAATCTGGGAGGAAGTGCAAGCCGGTAGGCAACTGGCCGATGCGCTCCAATACCTCAAAAGGTCCGATATAACGAGGGCTCAGTTTCCACGAATCCCAAATCTCCGAATCCCTTTCGACGGCGAGACTTTCAAAAAGACATGATCGCCCACCTGAAACTCCAAGTCTCGTCGTCGGGTGTCAGCATAACTCTTCTGCCGGCTCTGAGCTGTCTCCAGATGTCGTCGAATCAGTCTGACCTTCTCCTCTGCCTCCAATAGTAGATCAGGACCCAAGGTCTTCTTCTCGCCCACATCACTCCAATATAGGGGTGACCGACACTTGCGCCCATACAACGCTTCAAACGGAGCCATCTGGATGCTCGCTTGATAGCTGTTGTTGTACGCAACTCGACCAATCCCAGATGTCGGTGCCACCCGCCCCCAAAATCCAGAACGCATGCTTCGTAGCATATCCTCGAGAGTCTGAATGGTGCGCTCTGACTGTCCGTCCGTCTGTGGGTGAAAAGCTGTGCTGAAGCGAAGCCGTGTCCCTAGGGCCGTCTGTAAACTCCTCCAAAAGTGCGAGACAAACCTCGAGTCCCTATCCGACACAATGGAAATGGGTATCCCGTGCAATCTGACCACCTCGGCCAAGTACACCTGTGCCAGTCGATCCAATGGCCAAGTCATCTGAACTGGTATAAAGTGAGCGGATTTGGTGAGTCTGTCCACGATCACCCAGATCGCATCCGCTCCAGTCTGAGCTCTCGGCAATCCGTGACAAAATCCATAGTGATATGATCCCACTTCCATTCAGGGATCGGGAGGCTCTGCAACTTGCCAGCAGGTACACGATGCTCAGCCTTTACTTGCTGACAAGTTAAGCAGTGCGCCACAAATCTGCCAATATCTCTTTTCATGCCGCTCCACCAGAACTGTGCCTTGAGGTCCTTATACATCTTAGTCCCACCAGGATGGATGGTATAAGGTGTATAATGAGCCTCCCGCAAGATCTGCTCTCGAGTCTCCGAGTCCATAGGCACGCAAGCTCGGTCCCTGTACCGTAGTACTCCCGAAGCATCAACTGAGAAATCCCCTGCCTCTCCAGCCGGAATCTGCTCTCGAATCCTCATCAGATGGGGGTCCTCACTCTGTTTCTCCCGAATCCTGTCCAACAGAGTGGGCTGCACGACCAAGGACAATAGTCTAGCAGAAACCCCAGGGGACACCACCTCAAGCTCTAACCGCCTCATCTGCTCCAGATAATGGCGCCTGATCGGTGATCATCATAGATAAGCTCTGCACTGCTCTCCTGCTCAGGGCATCAGCGACCACGTTGCCTTGCCGGGATGGTAAAGTATTTCCACATCGTAATCCTTTAACAGCTCCAACCATCTGCGCTGCCTCAGATTGAGCTCCTTCTGCGTGAACAGATACTTCAGGCTCTTGTGGTCGGTGTAAATCTCGCAGTGTTCCCCATACAGATAGTGGCGCCACAACTTCAGTGCGAAGATCACAGCCGCTAGCTCCAAGTCATGGGTAGGGTAATTTTTCTCATAATCCTTGAGTTGTCGCGAAGCATAAGCGATTACCTTACCCTCCTGCATCAGCACGCACCCGAGTCCACTATGCGATGCATCACTGTAGATCACGTATCCTTTCCCCATAACAGGAGGGAAAGGATAGGAGCTGACATCAATCTGGTCTTCAGTTCCTCGAAGCTTCTCTGGCAATCCTCACTCCAGATGAACTTGATTCCTTTGCGCGTCAAACGAGTGAGGGGTGCGGAAAGTTTCGCAAAACCCTCCACAAACCGACGGTAATAACCTGCCAAGCCCATAAAACTGCGAACCTCTGCTACCGTCGTCGGTCGGGGCCAATCCCGGATCGCCTCAATCTTCGCCGGTCTACCGCCACTCCCGCGGCTGAAATCACATGGCCCAAAAAGGCAACCTCTCGAAGCCAAAACTCGCACTTAGACAACTTGGCATACAACTTCTTCTCCCTCAGAAGTTGCAGCACTATCCTCAGATGCTCCTCGTGCTCCACATCGCTCCGAGAGTAAATCAGGATGTCATCGATGAACACTACCACAAACCGGTCCAGATAAGGTCGAAAGACCCTGTTCATCAAATCCATAAATGCGGCAGGGGCATTAGTCAATCCAAAAGGCATGACGGTGAACTCGTAATGCCCGTACCGAGTCCTGAATGCTGTCTTAGGAACATCCTCGGTCTTCACCTTCAGTTGGTGGTAACCAGACTGTAAATCAATCTTAGAGAAGACACAAGACCCTTGCAGCTGATCAAATAAGTCGTCGATGCGCGGCAAAGGGTACTTGTTCTTGATGGTCACTTTATTCAGCTCTCGGTAATCCACACAAAGACGAAGTGAACCATCCTTCTTCTTCACGAACAGCACCGGTGCTCCCCAAGGTGATACACTCGGCCTCACAAAACCCTTATCCAATAAATCCTGGAGTTGCGCCTTCAACTCCCGCAGCTCCGCCGGTGCCATTCGGTAAGGGGCCTTAGAGATTGGCGCAGTTCCTGGGACTACGTCAATCAAAACTCGATCTCCCTATCCGGCGGCATACTAGTCAGCTCTGGTGGGAAAACATCCGGGAACTCGTGGACTATAGGGATATCCGCGAGTCCCGGTGCCGCCGCAGGCCCCTCAACCACACTGGCCAAAAAAGGCCACGCATCCACTGCGCATCATCTGCCTCGCACGAGAAGTCGAAACTATCGCGGCGAAGAAGGTACTCTGGCATCCTCTGTACACAATCACCTCCTGGCCTGGCTCGCTAAAAGTCACCGTCCTCGCGGCACAATCAATAGTCGCATAATAGCGAGTCAGCCAGTCCATCCCAAGTACCATATCAAAGTCTCGCAGCTGACTCAGGACCATCAGGTCCGCTAGCAAGATCCACGACTCGATCTGTACAGGGCAAGACCAACAACACTCCTCTACAAGTAAAGTATGCTCCGGAACCCGTACCTCTAACGCACGTGGCAACCGACCTAACTCTAGTCCATGAGATGATGCAAATGCTCTACTGATGAAAGAATGTGATGCCCCGGTATCAAATAAGGTGCGAGCTCTACTGCCAGAAAGTAAAACGATACCTGCCACCACGTGGTCGGCTGCCAGGGAGTCCGCAACCTGGGCGGCATAAACCCGCCCGCTCTGTGCCGGTGGTCGGTGATCTGCCGGGTGGGAAGAAGGGGCCCTGCTCGCTGGAGCATAGGACCGCTGCTGGGGCGCCGGTGGGCTGATGCTGAGGAAGGAGCCGGTGCTGGCGCATAAGGGCAAGTAGCTCGAACGTGGCCCGACTGTCCGCACCGGTAACAGCGGCCAAACCTCTGGTCACAAGTATCAGGAGAGTGCTGTCCCTGGCAGAAAATGCACCTGGCTGGGGTCTGGGCTGCCTCCCCTGCTGCTGCTGCCTCTGCCGCTGAGATCCCTGGTGCCGGGACTGCGACCTCTGCTGCTGAGAATGCTGCTGCTGTCGTGAGTGCTGCTGCTGGTGCTGTGGGGGCCTCTGAGATCCACCATGCCCTCGCCGCTCCGAACGCCCGCGGCCTGAGAACTGAGGCGGCGGGGGTCGGGGCGGCCCCCAGGAGCTGGCCTGTCCCCCATCATCCTGCGCTGGCCGCTTCCTGTCCGATCCCTGAGCGGCCAGGCCCCCACGTCTGGCGACAACGTGGTCTCCTCTCTCGATCCACTGTGCATGCTCGGCCGCCTCCTCCAGGGTCTGTAATCTCTGTGCATGCACCAAGGTATAGAGCTCCGGGCGCAGGCCCGACTCGAAGAGCTCCACCTGATGTGGTCCATCCCTCGCGACGTAGGGAACGCAGCTGAGCAGTCGCGAAAACTCCTGAAAGTAGTCCCATGCCGACCGGTCGCCCTGCTGGAGATTCTTCAGGTCATCCTCTACCTTTTTCTTCACGCTGGTGGAAAAGTAAGTGTCCAGGACCATCCTCTTGAACTCTGCCCAAGGTAGCTGCCGGGTGATCTGAAACTCCAGGGGCTCCACCCGACGCCACCACGTGTCCGCATCTCCATCCACAATGCACAGCCATGTGTACCCGGTACTTCTGATCGATGAAGAAGTCTCGGAACAACTTCTCCATTGCTGAAAGCCACGTCCCAACCTCCCAAGGGTGAGTGCTCCGCCCCGAGAATCTAGGCGGTCCCCGCTTGCAGAAATGGGTGAGTTTATCAGTAAACTCCTGCTCCTCCTCGGGAGCCAAAGGTCGGATCGCTCCCGGGGCCCCCTGCTCGAAGATGGTGCCGTAGGCACAAGCGGTATAGTCGGTGGTACAACAGGTGTGTGCGGGGGCCTCAGTAGTAGGGGGAGGGGCCCCAACCTGAGCAAGCAGCTGCTCGAACCTCTGCTCCTGCCGGCGGTGACCCTCCGCCAGCTGGGCCACCATGGCCCTCAACTCAGCAATCTCTGAAGGTCCGGACTGCTCCGGCCCCTCCGGGGGTGTAGGGGTACCCCGGGTAGGAATCCGCCGCCTGGGAGGCATCCTGCCACACAAGAAACCACAGATCAGTACCGAAACCACACACGACCCAATCTAGCGAAAGTCAAAGGCATCCTCCTATTTCTGTAACCTTATGTTGTCTGCAGCCAACATAATAGTTCGCCAGAAACAGGACATGCCAATCCCTCTTCACTCCCTGGAAGAGTCAAAATAATATATGACCAAATTGCCGACTTTCGCATAATGTCACGTCACTCACGCCCTGCCTTCCTAGGGTCTGCCAAAAGCCTAGGGTTTCCTAAGTCCCAATTGACCTATCCCTAAGCTCTGATACCAACTTAATCTGTCACGCCCCGGGTGTAAACCAGAACCCGGGCCCGTCTACAGATCCGCCGTATACACAGAATTTCCCGTGTATACGAAGCGCTGGTAACCTGCTCAAATATAGATGATATAATAAAAGAGCATAAACAGAGCTAAACAGTAACTAATACATCTCAGATAAAGCAGAAAAGTAAAGTGCAGAAAGTAACTCTCAATAATACATATGTCTCTCCCAGCTCACTAATCAAATACAACCAGCTGGCCGAAGCCAGACCCAAAAAGAATGAAAAGTAGAGTATCTGAGAGTATCGGGGTACATCTAATAATAGAACTGGTGCCTGGGTGGACCGCTATCTAGTCCGCGATCCTCTTACCTCGGTCCGCAGTGGAGGGTCCTGCAACAGCCGCAGACGACTCTGCAAAACAAAGGGGAGAGAAGAAGAAAAGCAGTGGGGAGTGAGAACTACTATAAAACAGTAGCCTCCTCCTAGTGGGTAGACCTCAACACAAAATGTGCCCACTAGGACTATAAGAGGCAGAAAAGATGAACAAAGGTGGTAAGCTGTAATTAAAACTGCTGATGATGAATAGAGCTACCACTACATGCCTCTAATGAGCTAACTGATAGATTAGCTATATGTATGCATCAGAATGTCAACGCCTGCCTGTCTAGACCCAATCGATACACCAGTAAGCACTGGTACTACTGCCTGCTCTGCCTGCCAAATCGGGTATGCCAGCCTACGCATAACACCGATAGGAAAAGGGAGTCTCGAAGACTCGAAGCCTGTAAAAACGCACACTCCGGAGTGGCACTCGAGGGAGCGACCCACACGAGTATAATGCCTGGGTAACAAGTACCAAATCAGCAGGACTGGATCATGACTCTGATCACGGTGGAAAACCCATCCACTAAAAGAAATCCAAATCCTCTATCCCAATCTGATGCAATAACCACTGTCCGGTCAACCGCCAAAGATCCGCGGTTGCCGCAATGCCCGGCCCTCACAGCCTGCCTGTCCCAAAGCCCACAACTGTCTGACTACACTATCCCAGTCCCTGCTCGAACCCGAGCGCACTATCCCCCGAATATAAATAAAAGAAGAGAAAAGCATGGTTTCTCCTAAGTCAATTCCAGCATGATAGTGTAGCAGAAAAAGGTGGCCTAACTAGATGTCCATTTAAGCATGCAAAGTCCTTTATTTAAAAACAGGGTTTAAATATTATTATCTTTCCCAATAGAGAGGTATGCCACTAGTTAAACTTTCATTTGCTAAGTTATCTCATATCCATTTATCACATAAGCATAAGAGGTCCCAAAGTGTACGAGTAAGATAGTCCTTTATAGCAAAACTCCCCCCCCCCCCCGTGAGGTTTAAACGACATATTAATATAAGAATCATCCATTCATTAATACTTAGTCCATTTTAAGATGTAGCCCAAGCAATAAGTCCAATTCTCAACCAAAATGCCATTTTAACTTATTCCGGTTCATTTAGCAACATAACAGTGAAGCACTCCAATAGGCCTAGTGGGGACATCATAAGTAGGAGGTAAACAACGGTACCCACCTCGAGCGCTAAATCCGGTCCTCAAAGGCTAAGTCCGCGCTCGCTCCGGAAAAACCCCGCAACACTGTGCCAAAGATCCCAAAGAACACACACAAATTACAATTCAAGTTTAACCCAAAATCTGTCTCCCAAATTCAGATTTACTGTTCAGCCATTTTTACCTGTGACACGTGCCCACAAAATTCCCAGAAAATATACACTGCGATCTACGCGACGATCCGGTCGAAACAAGTACCTGCACGTTTTCCCACGATTTTTCTGTGCTGAGAACGAAAATCGACAAGAGGACCACCTCAAACAATACATTCATCCCAAAACAGCGATATAAAATTCTGTAAAAAGGGATTCCTCACCTTCAGGGAAATTCCACAAAAATCCACGAAAATTCCAGGAGATTCCTCGTGACGCGTAGATGCAAATCCCCTTTTGAGTCGCCCTGTTTCGATGCTCGAGCGCGAAGTTATCGCCAAAACGAGATGGTGCTGTCCCAAAACTCCGCGACGGAAAAAGGGTCAGAAAGAAGCCACAGAATCACCATCAAAACCTCTGAATCAAGAGAAACTCATAAAAGAGGAAGTGAAGCCCTACCTGTCTAGAATCCGACGGCGCAAAAATCGTAAAAACAGGATGTCGGGGTGAGCCGGGGGAGCTAGAACACCGAAATGCGACGAATCTGGTAGCCGTAGAACGATCGTCGCGCCGCGCCGGATAAATGCAAACCTTGGGATCCGAGCCTTTAGAATTCTTGAGATTACTACGTGGATGAAGGATTGGGAGAGGAAGAAAGTCTAAGAGGGGAGCTCGGAGTGATTCCAAACAGAAAGGGAGAAATCGGGCTTCCAATGCCCTTAAAAGAATTAAAAAGGAGAAAAACCCAGTTATTGGATTCGGGCCAAGTTTGGGCCCGGATCCGCCAGGGCGGCGTCGGACGCTCCCGTCCGACCGGGCGGAACCAATCAGAACGCGACGCGCGTCCCACAGGAGATCGGCGCGCATCCCGCACAGCGAACAGCCGTGCGGGGCGCGCCAGCGGCCGACGCGCGTCCCGACCGCGCGCGGTCAACCCCGCAGGCGGTCGCCAATGGCGAGGCGACGCGCGTCCCACGCACTGTGCGGTCAGGCGCGCGGGCAGGCGCCGCCTGACCGCCGCAGACGTTGTCCCCTGCGCCGAGTCCCGAGAGCCCGCCAGTAGCCATGCGCCGTGTCTGTGCGCCGGGTCCGTGCACCCCGCCGCGCCGTTCCATGCACCGGGCGCTGCGGGCCGGCCAATGAGGGCCCGCCACGTGGCATCCGGCGGTCCACGGCCTTCCCCCATGCACCAGGAGACATTAGAAACTTCCGGGAGTCCGTTTTTGGGCATCCGGACTCCAAATCCGGCAAATAAATAGCCGTTTTCAAGCGTTTTTTCCGCGCTGGATCCAAATACGCCATCCGTTTGGCCTAGAAACTTTTCTAAAATTCGGCAAACCCCGCCGAAGGCCAAACTAACAATAAATACTGCCACGGACCCACCTGTGCTGTCCCTTTGACACACTGTGGATCAAACACCATCATTAGGTGTTTCACACTTGGATTCACGGGAAAACAGTGCATGGAAACCTGGATCATCACATTATGGATTCATGATGGGGAATTTTGGATGCTTCTGGTTTATCGGTTTTTGCTTCATTTCAGTACCCCCCAAAACCCTTTAGCATCTTATTTTGTTTTACATCTACCTCTTACTCTTCGGTCACTGACTTCCCCACTGTGACGGTTCGGCCAGGGTGGGGTCCGGACAACAGTGAGGCCGCGATTCGAGGATCTTAGCCCGACTACGGGCTGGTGACTTCTTTTACTTACGATTTATTACTTCTGTTAGTTTAGCTATGTTGCGTGGGATACGTTGTTGTGGATGTTGGGTTTGAACTGTGTTTTATCGTGATGAACGTTTCCTTACTGGTTGTTGTGTCGGCCACTCCTTTCAAATCAAGTACAATGATTGCGAAATGTTTAATAAAATGTAGCTGTCGTGTGGGCACCGTTTTACAACCCGGGATTTATCCTTTCCAAATGTGGGTGGTGGTCGGCTTGGTATTGCACATGAATGATATCTTTCCCTTAATGTGAATTTTTGGCCAATGTGGTAAAGTACGTTATGCTGTGCGACGCCGTGCACATACAATTAGACTCCGTCCGATTGCGAGTGAATTTGTATATGTGGCGGATCTGCGCACCGGTGCCACTGGGCTACTATAAAAAAAAAAAATATATTATATATATATACACGTTTCCTGCTTATTTTAACCCGCCGGCGTGACAGTCCTTTTCTTGAGTCTCGTTTCGCGCACAAACAACCTCCAACACACAACCTAGGCCTCCAGAAGCCGCTAGTCCAACAGTAATTCTCCTCGTTGGATTCGGGTCCTCACATCCTCCCCCCACCTAAAAGAAAGTTCATCCGAAACTAACACAACTTCAAAGGGAGTAACAAATACCAAGGGTAGGTACTCATCATCACCGTCTCTAGCTCCCAAGTCGCCATCACCTCCCCCCGTGATTACTCCTCAACAACAACACCGGTACGGCATGGCCAACTGCGCAATTCCTCATCTCACGAGCCAGAATTCGCAACGAGCGTCCCCGTACTCTAAACACTCACATATCTCAAAAGGGCGA
>CM055066.1:20686038-20734888 GCA_029204045.2 Tillandsia leiboldiana
CTAACGATCTATTTTGTCAAGATGTCTAAGTCAGATAGAGTCTGTTCTAGGAGTTTATCTCATGTATCTTATTCTATGTTTGGTTCTTCATTGTAAATTTTGTGTTGTATGGTGATAGCAACAAAAATATCTTTTTTTTGAATTTTCTTGAGTGGATTTGTGTTTTGTCACGAAACCGCCAAAGGGGGAGATTGTTAAGGAATTTGTGTTGGCGTATTTCGTGAATTATTTAAGTCTTGAAGATTGAAGATGAAGAAGTTTGGATCATATGTCTCAATCTCAAGAAAGAAGAATTCAAAAGGATCAGGTATGTTTAAACTAAATATTTTTTGTTGATCCCAACACTTCTTATAGTGTAGAAACACTTGGATGAATTTTTAATTGTATAAAAATCAAAAACTGGACATGGGACATGTTCAGGATCCGGATCAGTCACGGCAGTTCGGACCCCGAACGGTGTTTGTTCATGCGCAAATCCAGTCCGGATCCATGCCAATTCTGATCCGGACCCCGAACATGGTTTTTTGCTGAAATGTATGAACAGTCCGATGAGGCACTTCAGTCCGGACCCCGAACGTTTGTTTTTCTGGAAATAGTCTGTTCGTTACGACAGTCCGGACCGCCATAATTCCAGTCCGGACCTGTAAGACCTGGCTTTTCCGTTACCCTTTCCGTTATCCCTTTCTTACGACTGTCCGACTGTGGGACAATTTTTAGTGTTTTTCCGGAAAGTCCGTCGGGACTCGCGGACATTTTTAGGCGGAAGGGCTCGCAAAACGGAGAACGGGGACGCGATCGGTTTCGGATTCCGACTCCGGGTTCTCCCAGAATAAATTTTTGAAGTTCGGACCCCTTTAGGCGCCCCGGTATCCGTGCGATTGGATGACACGCTTTTCGAGACAATCTTAGCCGCCGATTTTTTATTAGGGTTTTCCTTAAAACCGGGGGCCGTAGGGTTTTTCTTTTCCCTCTTGGTTTTCTCTCTTGACGGCTAGGATTTAGGGCGGCGCTTTAAGAAAGAAAAAGAGGAACCCGAATCGATATTTTCCTCTCTTTTCGAGAAGCGGCGCAAACGAGACGAGGAGAAGGGAAGAACGGGGGAAACCCATCCCTCGTGGAGCTTTCCGTTGGAGACGAGAGGGACGATCCACCCTCCTACCCTTTCCTCACAAGATCACGGTAAGCGTCGTTCCCCCTTTATTGCATTTTCTGTGGCGGGTCGAGGTTTTGGTTGGGGGTTGTTCGGGTGTCGCACGCGTCGTGGGTTGTGGTAACGGGAAGCCGCCGTCGCCGTTGTCAAACGGGAGGCCGCCGCCGCCGTTATCATGCCCACGAGGTCGTCGCCGGAGTCGCACGGGAGCGAAAACGGAGAAGAAAGCAAAAAAAGGGGCGTTACTGTTCATCGCGTACGGATCCCCCAGCCGCGGTCCACAGACCCCAGTCGTGCACCCGGTGCACACCCCGCAGCCCCGGAGGCGCAGACCCGGCGCACGGAACCGGTGCGCCGGGCTGCGCACTGTGCGCGGTGCACGCTCCGGGCGTGCACCCGGCGCTCGCCGCGGCAGCCGCGCGGCATGGACCCGGTCCGCGCCTTTCCCCGTGCGCGGCCCGGCCCAAGACGCACCGGCTCACCTTGCCGAGCGGTGCACCCGGTCTGCGCCGCGGGCTCCTGCTGCCGTGGACCCGGTCCGCGCCCCTTCCCCGTGCGTGGGCCCGGCCCAAGACGCACCGGCTCACCTTGCCGAGCGGTGCACCCCGGTCTGCGCCGCGGTCACTTGCTGCCGTGGGACCCTGGTCCACGCGCTGCCCCGTGCACCACCCGTCAGCCCGGAGGCCCGGGAGCTCCGTTTTTTGGCCCGTTTCGCCCCGTTTTTGAGTGTTTTTGACTACGACGATGTTTTTAACAATACTTTTCCTACCTTAGTTCTCCGGGCGCAAGGTGGGGGGGGACTTCTGACTGGAATTTTCCCGCACACCCTTTTCTTCGCGTTCCAGGTGGGTACCCCTTAGAACCTCTTTATGCACAGTTTCGTTGTTACTATGTTTATTTTGTTGAGGGGTTTGGTGGGTGATGTGGACCTCCGGATTTACGGCTGTCGCGGTAGAAGACCGGGCGGGCAGTTCGCCCTACCCAAACAAAGGTAGGGTAGTTCGGGACATACTAGCGTTGGGGACGGTGATCGACGTGACCTTTCAGAATATTAAAGTTCAACTTGTGGAATATTGTTAACTCGGTAAGGGTTTTGTGTTTTATTATCTTTATAGTATGGCGACTATGGGTCGCTGTAGGGACTCTTCCCATTGTCTTGGTTTCCGGAGTTATGGGAAAAAGGGGTAAGATCTTAGTAATTGCATGTTTACATTTGCTAACCCTGTTAAAGCTATTGAGTGGGTATTTGGTTGCCGAGGCAGGTGCTCGGTCTGGTTCGCCGAGGTTGGTGCTCGGATGAGGCTCGAGATTTTCTACACGCACAAAGATCTTAGTAATTGCATGTTACATTTGCTAACCCTGTTTAAAGCTATTGGTGGATATTGGTGCCGAGGCAGGTGCTCGGTCTGGTTTACCGAGGTTGGTTGCTCGGATGAGGCTCGAGATTTACTACACGCACACCCGCGGTTTGGCCACCGCAAAGGGTGTGCTTTTCCGGAAAAGTGGTACGTTGACCGTGTACCCCACGCGGCGGTGGTGTTAGAATGGGGGCCCCCATGGGTGGGGGGTCGTGCGCGGTGATGTCGAGGCAGGTGCTCGGCGGCCGAGGCAGGTGCTCGGCGGGTGGGCATCGGGGAAGGTGCCCGATGTTGTTTTGATACAGGGTGTGGTTATGGTGGATGATGCATGGGAGGGATGGTTTGCTCCGGTGTTTGTGGTTGCGGGGGAGGTGCCCGGTTATGCTTGCCAAGTTCTGCATTGTATTGTTTGCAAGAGGTCTGCATTATATTGTTTGCACTGGGTTTGATACATTGTTGATTGCTCTGGTTTTTATCGTGGTTTGCCTTTCTTTAGCCCGTATTGATTTTAATACTGTTTCTGGTCACTGACTCCCCACTCCGTGACAGTTTCACCCAGTCCGTCCGGGGTCGAGCGCTAGGGCACCGGAGAGGCCGCAAGAGTGCGTTCTGATTTGATCGAACTTCAGAACAGTGACCCTTCTTTCCCTTTATCTTTTATTTACTCATGTAGTTAGTTGTGGTTTGCGATACCCCCGTGGGGTCGAAGTGGATGTTGCCCTTTTTCCTTTTTGAATAATTGAATGAATACTA
Source organism: Tillandsia leiboldiana (assembly GCA_029204045.2). Taxonomy (NCBI): domain Eukaryota; kingdom Viridiplantae; phylum Streptophyta; class Magnoliopsida; order Poales; family Bromeliaceae; genus Tillandsia; species Tillandsia leiboldiana. The sequence goes on from CM055066.1 coordinate 20,689,300, forward strand.
CGTTCTCTCTTACTTGGCCGTTTGAACGATTGAAAAACAAAGAAAAACCGTTTGCGAAAACTACTTTTAAAAGTGGGTGTCGTTGTGGGCACCGAGCTTTATAACCTTGTGGGATTTATGTGTTTGCGAACTGTTTTCACAAACGAGGGCATCGTGTGGATGCCGCTTTCAAAACCTTGTGATTATTTATCCTTTCAAACACCGGCCTCTATGCTCTAAGTGAATGCTAGAATGTCATGTGAATTGTTTGGTTGTATGTGTACGAGACCCCAACTGATGTGTTAGAGATTGTATGTACTACGCCTTGTGAGACACTTTGTAGTTGAGACGCCGTGCATGTACAAAGGAGACTCTGCGCTGTTTGCAGAGTGAATTTGTGTATGCGGCGGGTCTGGACACGCGCCGGGGAGTATTATTTTACAAGAAAAAATATATGGCTGAATCAGGGGCATCGGTGGCTCCTCTTCCGCGCGATTCGAAACCACCCCCCGGGGCGTGACAGATTAGATGGTATCAGAGCGGTAAACTTTAACCACAACAGTCGGGGCCCAACATCCACGGGGCGCAATACACTAACTACTGATTAATAAAGTGAACTGGGGGATTTAATTTTAGTACGTCTGTAGGTCGTGGTGCTAGACCCGATAGGTTTAGGGTTGACTTGGTTTCTCTTTGTATGTAGCGATTAATGGCCCGAAAGGGGTTATCAGCGGAGAACGCAAGGGCAGAAAGTACGGTGCCAATAGCGGCGGAGTATCAGCTGCTCCGACAACAACTACAAGAGGTGGCCGGGCAGTTGGCAACCCTTATGGAACAAATGCGGCAGTGGGCGCAACAGTCGACATTACCAATGGAGGTCGCCCAGGCTTCTTTGCCCGGACCAACCGCACCAGTGACGAGACCGTCGGTGGCGGTCAGCGAGACTACGGTTGGCCCTTCTCCGACCTCGGTGACCGAGATACCGTCGGTTCATCCGACGACGCCTTCAGCAGCACTAACACCAGCAACTTCGGGACTTATGCCGGGGGCCACTGTTGGAGCTCCCTTGGGAGAGACCGTGGTGACACCTATCCCCAGAATGACCGCCGTTACTGCGAGGGCACCGCCCTTCCATCTAAAATGTCCGCGAGTCCCGACGGACTTTCCGGAAAAACACTAAAAATTGTCCCACAGTCGGACAGTCGTAAGAAAGGGATAACGTAAGATGGTGATACCATCTTAATCTGTCACGCCCCGGGGGGTTCAAATCGCGCGGAAGAGGAGCCACCGATGCCCCTGAATCAGCCATATATTTTTTTTTTGTATAACATTACTCCCCGGCGCGTGCCCAGACCCGCCGCATACACAAATTCACTCTGCAAACGGGCAGAGTCTCCTTTGTATATGCACGGCGTCTCAACTACAAAGTGTCTCACAAGGCGTAGCACACACAATCTCTAACCACATCAGTTGGGGTCTCGTACACATACAACCAAACAATACACATGATATTCTAGCATTCACTTAGAGCATAGAGGCCGGTGTTTTGAAAGGATAAATAATCACAAGGTTTTGAAAGCGGCATCCACACGACGCCATCGTTTATGAAAACAGTTCGCAAACACATAAATCCCATAAGGTTTGTAAAGCTCGGTGCCCACTCGACACCCACGTTTTAAAAGTAGTTTTCGCAAACGGTTTTCTTTGCTTTTCCTCGTTCAAAACGGCCAAGTAAGAGAGAACGTAGAATTCATTCAATTATTCGAAAAGGAAAAAGGGCAACATCCACTTCGACCCCACGGGGGTGTCGCAATCCACAACTAGCTACCATGAATAATAAAAGAAAAGGGAAAGAAGAGTCACTGTATCTGAAGTCACCCAAAAATCAGATCAGCACCCTCGCGTCCTCACCGGCGCCCTAGCACTCGCCCCTGGACGAACCTGTCACGGTGTGGGAAGTCAGTGATTAGAAATAGCATGATAAGCGTAGTAAACAAAGATAAGGCAAACCACAAACACCGGAGCAACCATCCCTCCCATGCATCTTCCACCATAACCACACCCTGTATCAAAACAACATCGGGCACCTTCCCCGATGCCCACCGCCGAGCACCTGCCTCGGCCGCCGAGCACCTGCCTCGACATCACCGCTCACACCCCCCACCCATGGGGGCCCCCATTCCTAACGCCACCGCCGCGTGGGGTACACGGGTCAACGTACCACTTTTCCGGAAAGCACACCCTTGCGGTGGCCAAACCGCGGGTGTGCGTGTAGCAAAACTTGAGCCTCAGATTGACATTAAGTATCATAACATAACAGGGTTAGTGCATAAACAGAAGGAGACTGATAATTCCACCTTGCCCCAACTTGCTATTTCTAACAGTTAAACCCCATTCCCGAAATCCCCGGGAACGTACCCACCTTGTGTGCGTCGTCCTGCGTTCGTCCAGTCCGCGTCTGTGCACCAGTCGCCAACAGCGTCCCGCACTCCTGAAGGAACAAGGGCAAGTCAAGACTTAGAAGTCCGAAGCTTACAAACGACTCCCAACAGCGTGCGGCGGAGTTCTTCGCACAGCACCGGCCCGTGCGACGAACACTCTGCCTGGGCGCAGCCCCGCGCGGCACCAGCCCGCGCGGGCGCCCCCCTCTTGCGGGCGGCCCCGCGCGGCCGAGCGCCGCGCGGGCGTGTTGCCCGTGGTGCGGGGCGACCCCGCGCGGCACCAGCCTGCGCGGGCGCCCCTCCTGCGGTGCGGGGCGACCCCGCGCGGCACCAGCCCGCGCGGGCGCCCCTCCTGCGGTGCGGGGCGACCCCGCGCGGCACCAGCCCGTGCGGGCGCCCCTCCTGCGGGCGGCCCCGCGCGGCCGAGCGCCGCGCGGGCGCGCTGCCCGCGGTGCGGGGCGACCCCGCGCGGCACCAGCCTGCGCGGGCGCCCCTCCTGCGGTGCGGGGCGACCCCGCGCGGCACCAGCCCGCGCGGGCGCCCCTCCTGCGGTGCGGGGCGACCCCGCGCGGCACCAGCCCGCGCGGGCGCCCCTCCTGCGGGCGGCCCCGCGCGGCCGAGCGCCGCGCGGGCGCGCTGCCCGCGGTGCGGGGCGACCCCGCGCGGCACCAGCCCGCGCGGGTGCCCCCCCTCTTGCGGGCGGCCCCGCGCGGCCGAGCGCCGCGCGGGCGCGCTGCCCGCGGTGCGGGGCGGCCCCGCGCGGCACCAGCCCGCGCGGGCGCCCCCCTCTTGCGGGCGGCCCCGCGCGGCCGAGCGCCGCGCGGGCGCGCTGCCCGCGGTGCGGGGCCGCCCCGCACGGCTCGCGAAACGGAGAACGGGGACGCGATCGGTTTCGGATTCCGACTCCCGGTTCTCCCAGAATAAATTTTTGAAGTTCGGACCCCTTTAGGCGCCCCGGTATCCGTGCGATTGGATGACACGCTTTTCGAGACAATCTTAGCCGCCGATTTTTTATTAGGGTTTTCCTTAAAACCGGGGGCCGTAGGGTTTTTCTTTTCCCTCTTGGTTTTATCTCTTGACGGCTAGGATTTAGGGCGGCGCTTTTAAGAAAGAAAAAGAGGAACCCGAATCGATATTTTCCTCTCTTTTCGAGAAGCAGCGCAAACGAGACGAGGAGAAGGGAAGAACGGGGGAAACCCATCCCTCGTGGAGCTTTCCGTTGGAGACGAGAGGGACGATCCACCCTCCCACCCTTTTCCTCACAAGATCACGGTAAGCGTCGTTCCCCCTTTATTGCATTTTCTGTGGGGTCGAGGTTTTGGTTGGGGGTTGTTCGGGTGTCGCACGCGTCGTGGGTTGTGGTAACGGGAAGCCGCCGTCGCCGTTGTCAAACGGGAGGCCGCCGCCGCCGTTATCATGCCCACGAGGTCGTCGCCGGAGTCGCACGGGAGCGAAAACGGAGAAGAAAGCAAAAAAAGGGGCGTTACTGTTCATCGCGTACGGATCCTCCAGCCGCGTTCCACAGACCCCAGTCGTGCACCCGGTGCACACCCCGCAGCCCCGGAGGCGCAGACCCGGCGCACGGAACCGTGCGCCGGGCTGCGCACTGTGCGCGGTGCACGCTCCGGGCGTGCACCCGGCGCTCGCCGCGGCAGCCGCGCGGCATGGACCCGGTCCGCGCCTTTCCCCGTGCGCGGCCCGGCCCAAGATGCACCGGCTCACCTTGCCGAGCGGTGCACCCGGTCTGCGCCGCGGGCTCCTGCTGCCGTGGACCCGGTCCGCGCCCTTCCCCGTGCGCGGCCCGGCCCAAGACGCACCGGCTCACCTTGCCGAGCGGTGCACCCGGTCTGCGCCGCGGTCACTTGCTGCCGTGGACCCGGTCCACGCGCTGCCCCGTGCACCTCCCGTCAGCCCGGAGGCCCGGGAGCTCCGTTTTTGGCCCGTTTCGCCCCGTTTTTGAGTGTTTTTGACTACGACGATGTTTTTAACAATACTTTTCCTACCTTAGTTCTCCGGGCGCAAGGTGGGGGGGACTTCTGACTGGAATTTTCCCGCACACCCTTTTCTTCGCTTTCCAGGTGGGTACCCCTTAGAACCTCTTTATGCACAGTTTCGTTGTTACTATGTTTATTTTGTTGAGGGGTTTGGTGGGTGATGTGGACCTCCGGATTTACGGCTGTCGCGGTAGAAGACCGGGCGGGCAGTTCGCCCTACCCAAACAAAGGTAGGGTAGTTCGGGACATACTAGCGTTGGGGACGGTGATCGACGTGACCTTTCAGAATATTAAAGTTCAACTTGTGGAATATTGTTAACTCCGGTAAGGGTTTGTGTTTTATTATCTTTATAGTATGGCGACTATGGGTCGCTGTAGGGACTCTTCCATTGTCTTGGTTTCCAGAGTTATGGGAAAAGGGGTAAGATCTTAGTAATTGCATGTTTACATTTGCTAACCCTGTTAAAGCTATTGAGTGGGTATTTGGTTGCCGAGGCAGGTGCTCGGTCTGGTTCGCCGAGGTTGGTGCTCGGATGAGGCTCGAGATTTTCTACACGCACAAAGATCTTAGTAATTGCATGTTTACATTTGCTAACCCTGTTAAAGCTATTGTGTGGATATTTGGTTGCCGAGGCAGGTGCTCGGTCTGGTTTACCGAGGTTGGTGCTCGGATGAGGCTCGAGATTTACTACACGCACACCCGCGGTTTGGCCACCGCAAAGGGTTTGCTTTTCCGGAAAAGTGGTACGTTGACCCGTGTACCCCACGCGGCGGTGGCGTTAGGAATGGGGGCCCCCATGGGTGGGGGGTGTGAGCGGTGATGTCGAGGCAGGTGCTCGGCGGTGGGCATCGGGGAAGGTGCCCGATGTTGTTTTGATACAGGGTGTGGTTATGGTGGATGATGCATGGGAGGGATGGTTGCTCCGGTGTTTGTGGTTGCCGGGGGAGGTGCCCGGTTATGCTTGCACAAGGTTCTGCATTGTATTGTTTGCAAGAGGTTCTGCATTATATTGTTTGCACTGGGTGCTACATTGTTGATTGCTCTGGTTTTTATCGTGGTTTGCCTTTCTTTAGCCCGTATTGATTTTAATACTGTTTCTGGTCACTGACTCCCCACTCCGTGACAGGTTCACCCAGTCCGTCCGGGGTCGAGCGCTAGGGCACCGGAGAGGCCGCAAGAGTGTTGTTCTGACTTTGATCGAACTTCAGACACAGTGACCCTTCTTTCCCTTTATCTTTTATTACTCATGTAGTTAGTTGTGGTTTGCGATACCCCCGTGGGGTCGAAGTGGATGTTGCCCTTTTTCCTTTTTGAATAATTGAATGAATACTACGTTCTCTCTTACTTGGCCGTTTTGAACGATGAAAAACAAAGAAAACCGTTTGCGAAAACTACTTTTAAAACGTGGGTGTCGTGTGGGCACCGAGCTTTATAAACCTTGTGGGATTTATGTGTTTGCGAACTGTTTTCACAAACGAGGGCATCGTGTGGATGCCGCTTTCAAAACCTTGTGATTATTTATCCTTTCAAAACACCGGCCTCTATGCTCTAAGTGAATGCTAGAATGTCATGTGAATTGTTTGGTTGTATGTGTACGAGACCCCAACTGATGTGGTTAGAGATTGTATGTACTACGCCTTGTGAGACACTTTGTAGTTGAGACGCCGTGCATGTACAAAGGAGACTCTGCGCGTTTGCAGAGTGAATTTGTGTATGCGGCGGGTCTGGACACGCGCCGGGGAGTATTGTTTTACAAAAAAAAATATATGGCTGAATCAGGGGCATCGGTGGCTCCTCTTCCGCGCGATTCGAACCCCCGGGGCGTGACAGGACCGTCGTTCTGTAAAATTCCAGAAAAGGTTAGTTTTTGATTCTTATCCTCTTCCAACAGTTTTTAACCTATAAATAGACCCTACTATTCATTTTTTAGGGTAATCCAAAATACGGTCATAAAAAGAAAAATCCACCTATAGAGAAGAAAGGAAATCAATAGATTTAATTCTATCTTTTTTCATCTATATTGATTAATTTGATTCTAGGGTTTCAAACTCAGATTTTGAGTAGAATCAAATTAATGAATACTTAGATGGTATTTTCGATCTATTTCTAATTTAAGAATTCGGCGGATTATCACCACCCAAAAAACAACGATTTTCCCAAAATCGGCGTGTGGACTCGCGTGGCCTTGTGGATTCAAGGTGCAACCGCTCTCGTGGATTCGGAGCGAGGTACGTTCGTGGATTCGATACGTGCTACTGGGTGAAGACCGTGGATTCGGTTGGACATCGTGGATTCGACGTTGGACGCCGTAGATTCGGCGTTGGACGCTATTCGTGGATTCGAGGAGCGTTGCGGAGCGAGCGGAGAAGATCTACTAGGAGCGTATGAAAAAGGTTGAGTCGTCTGTGAGTACGGTTTATCACCTTGTACGTGTGTTAATTCTAGTGGATTTCGCCGTGTTATCGGTCCCGTGTTTTTTTACTCCGGTTTGGAGTTTTTACACGTAAAAATCGTGCGTGTTATTTTTTCATTTCCGCATTGGGTTTTATTGCGCAACGATTTTTGAGTGTTTATGGTTTACACCTATTGACCCCCCCTCTAGGTGTTTTTTCCCCTATTTAGATCCATATTCTATCATAACCCAACACACGTGGTAACAATTCTGCCTCTAGTCCATGCAGGAATGCAACATGCTCTAACTCCGACTGTTGTGATGAAATCACACCTGCGACAACTCGATCCACTACCGTGGCACCCTCCAACCGGGCGGCACTGATTCATCCACTCGATGCAAGTGGTCGTCGCTCAATCTGCCACGACATATCCTGATTAACCAAAAGGGGAGCACGACCTCTGTCCCTGCTCACACTGGGGCGACGAATAAAGTCCTCCGCAGATAACAAATCCACGCTACCGCTGCGCCACTCTGATATAGATGTTGACGCTGCCATCGGAGTCCACCAAATCTCTGGCATCTCGGGAACCCGTTATCCTAGAAAAAGAAATCAGAAATGCCTCTGCCGGCCGATCTGTCCTCCATCACCCGGCGCCAAGCGCCAATATCCAAAACTCGCCCTTGGCGGCAGATCCTTATCCAAAGGAACTGCAACGCCCCGCTCCAAACACAACGCCTACTCCAACGAGGCGTCAGAACCTGTAACGGAGGAACTGAATAAACTGAAAAGTATCCTGGCGCAATCCACTCTCAGCCACACATATCCTATGCTCCTCGTCCCTCGAAACCTGGAGCGCGCAGTTCAACAACTGCAAAAACTCTCTAGCACAGTGAGGCTCTCAAGTGGTCTCTCCAATACCACCAACCACGATTCTGCCTCCAGAGTCTCCAAGCTCACTCCATGAATCGGGGTGGTTCATCTGCCAAAACTGGTTCGATAGGTCGATCACGTCCCCTCAGCTCACCAGCTGTCAACTATCCACCCTGCCTTGGTGCCTCGGCACTGAACATTGGCACAGAGGGGGCTACTCACTCCATCGGTGCCACAAAAATCCCCGCCCCTGAGGATACTGCAACCGGGTGGTCTCAGAAGAAAGCACTGTCGAGCTGCCCGCTGCTCCGACAACTGTGTCACTAAAACCGGCTGCTCGCTCACTCTGCCGCTGATAGGCCTCAGACGATCCTGTCATCTGGGTCCGGAACTCTCTGACCTAAATCCGGGTATCCGGCCCAAAACCAACCGCTCAAGCTCAACTGCTATGATAGGATACACACGGGTCAAAACCCAGCGTCGGGGAGACACCGCTCGCCACGACGAAACCACAAAACAGCACACAACAACGCTCGACCCAATCCAGCGAAAGTCTAAAGCATGTCACCCGTTCCACAGCATTATGTTGTCTGCAGCCAACATAATCACTTAGGAGAATAAACATGCCAATCACTCTTCCCGTCCCTTGGGAGTGGTATAAAACTCAATCAGGACTCTCGCTATAAATCACGACTCTCACGAAGTCAACCAAGGGTCAAACCATAAGCCTAGGGTTTCTAAGTCCACCATGACCTACAACCTAGGCTCTGATACCAACCTAATCTGATGCAAAAGTAAACATCCGGTCAACCGCCCAATATCCGCGGTTGCCGCAATACCCTACCGTCTATAACCAAGTCCTATAGCCGACCTCCGGTCAATCGCCCAAAGTCCGCGGTCACCGCAAAACCCTGCCAACCGCAATCCAGCACAACCCGTCCCTGACACCAATGTCCCGGCTACACTACCCCAGACCCCTGCTCGTACCCGAGCAACACAGACCGCCTGACTAACAAAGAAGGAGAAAAGGAATAACATGGTTTCTCCTAAGTCAAGTTCCAAAAGTAGTGCAGTAGTAAAAGATGGCCTAACTAGATGTCCATACAAGCATGCAAATGTCCTCAAGGAAATGAAAGGGGGTAAAGCACATAATAGATCCTCTAGGAATAAACAACATGCCGGAATCCCTAAAGAACTACACCTGTCCACAATACAGGGTCCATCAACAGAATGATCAAAATAATACCCGCACATAGATATAGCCCCCTACTCCATCGAGTAATCATATCATAAAAGACTATGTGCAACCTGGCATGCTAAAAGATCATTACTAAAGCACATCAATCTGTATGATCTAGGCCATTCTTCAAGCTTTTCCTCTCAATGCTAAATATGGATTGTACATTAAATATGCATGCTATCAGTCATAGAGGGGTGACATTCCCACAAGTGCGCACTTACATTCACCATATCATAAAACCTTATACAGTTACCAATATTAAGCTTACCCACCTGAAGTGCTCAATCCAAGGCAAACCTGGGGTCGGTGAAGAGCGTGGTCACTTGCTAACAATATCTGCTAAACCCGTATCCACGGTACATGTCGCGCAAGCCTCGGCTCCAAGCAGTGCTCCACAAAAACTCCAAAAATTACCCCTGGATACAAAATATAGTCCAATACTACAATTTATACAACATTCCAAGAGTGCTATCCAAGTTGAAACTTTAGTCCCAAAGAAGCAATATTTTAACCTACAGAGAGGACTCTGAAAAATCCAACAAAAATACAGTCGCGATCGTCGCGTCGAGACCTTTGAAATGGGTACCTGCACTTCTAATTCTGAGCCCCGTAGGCCGAGTTACAAATTCCACAATACAGGGTGCACACAACCTCACAACAACACATCTGTAATCCTCTACACAGTAAAGGGGAAAGAAGTATACCTTCGGGCAAGTCTCAGAAAATTCATCAAAAAATACGACGGTAATCCTTGCGAGGCGTAGATGCAAAAAGTGTAAAGGCACGCCTCAATTCGATGCCCGGATGCGGAGATATCGCCAAAACATCGAGCCGCTGTCCAAGTCTCAACCACAGCAAAAAGGGTCACAGAAAGCTTGGAAAAACTCATCGAAAAGCACGAAACGAGGGGAAGTAGGAAATACCAAGATCGAAGCCCTGTCTGTCACCGTTCCAATGGCGCAACAATCGCCTGAAAAGGTGGTTGGGGTAGGCCGGGGGAGCTCGCGCACCGAAACGCGACGAAAGGGAACTCGGCGAAAGAACGTCGCGCCGCGCCGAAGAAAATGTAACCTCAAAAAGCGTGCCTCCTAAAATCCCCAAAATCCTCATGTGGGTGCATCACAGCGCGGGGATCAACTTTGCTGCACTACAGTGTTGCTTAAATAGGCTCGGGTCGCTTAAATAGGCTCCAGAAAACAAATCCCAAAATACCCGCTGTATCCCTACTTTCGGGCGCCCGGTTTATTCGGGCCGCTACAGTGTTGGGCCCGGCCCAACACTGTGCGGGCCCGAATCCTTCCTGCGCCTCCACGTAGCCCGCCGAACAGGCAACATCGAAGCCCGTCGCTAACCTGGCGCCACGTGGCCCAACGCAGCGCCGACGGGTGGCGCGTCCAGCGCAGGAAAGTCGTCAACGCGCGCCCATGTGCGCGCCTGCGCCGCCGCCTGCCACCCCTGCATGCACGCGCCCCGAGGCTGCCTGCACCCGCTCCGTGGACCCGGTCCACTGCACCGGCCTACCGCCAGCTGCCACGCGTCCAGCCCTCTAGTGCACGCCGGCCCCGCGGACCGCGCACGTGCCCGCGCGCGCCCGAGCGCCTGCCCGCGCGCCTGCCCGCGCACTGCGCGCTGCCCGCCGCCGCGCCTGCGCCTGCCCGAGCCCGCGCCGCCACCCTCCGTCGTCGCCGGCGCTGCCCCAGCCGCCGAAACAGTGCCCCCTTGCCTCGAAATCCGTGCGCGGTATCCGGGCTCCGAAAAATACAAGTGAGTAGTCCATTTTCATCGTTTTCGCGCTCTGAATCCAAATCCGCTATCCGTTTGGCCAAATTCCCACTCTAAAAATTGCCGAAGGCAACCGGAAAGGTGTTCTTTTGTCCAAACTTCGCGCTGAGCCCAATTTTAATATTCGTTTCGCGCGAAACCACTTCTAAACATCCGACGAGGTCCTCCGATCACTCACGTGATCCATTACAAGCCCGAAGTCCATCACTTGTGTCCAACTTGTGCACAAACACCACCGACACACCTCGTGGGCCTCCAGAAGCTGCAGATGTAACCGTAATCCATAAGTGGGAATTTCGGGTCCTCACAATACCTCTCCCAAGGGATGGGATTTGTGATCGGCATGTTTATTCTCCTAAGCGGCTATGTTGGCTGCAGACAACATAATGCTGTGGAATGGATGACATGCTCTAGACTTTCGCTGGATTGGGTCGAGTGTTTGTTGTGTGCTGTTTGTGGTTTTTGTCTGGGTGAGCGGTGTCTCCCCGATGCTGGGTTTTGCCCCGTGTGCATCCTGTTGCGGCTGTTGAGCCTGAGCAGTTAGTGTTGGGCCGGATACCCGGATTGAGATCAGAGAGCTCCGGACCCAAATGACAGGATTGTTTGAGTTATATCAGCAACGGAGTGGGCTGCTGGTTTGGGGTGACATAGTTGTCGGGCAGCGAGCAGCCGACAGTACTTTCCTCTTGAGACCACCCGGTTGCAGTATCCTCAGTGGCAGCAGTTCAGTGGTGCCGATGGAGAGAGTAGCCCTCTCCGTGCCGACGATTAGTTCCAAGGCACCGAGGCAGGGTGGATAGTTGACAGCTGATGAGCTGTGGGACATTATCGATCAGTTGAGCCAGTTTCGGCATATGAACTACCCCGATTCATAGGTTTGAGTTTGGAGCCTCTGGAGGCAGAATCGTGGTTGGTGGTGATGGAGAGATTACTTGAGAGCCTCATTGTGTCAAAGAGTTTACGCAGTTGTTGAACTGCGTGCTCCATGTTTAGAGGGACGAGGCGCATAGGATATGTGTGTCTGCGAATGGATTGCGCCATGATATCTTTTAGCTCATTCGGTCCCTCCGTTTCAGATTTTGGATGCCTCGTTGGAGTAGGCGTTGAGCGGGGCGTGGCGCTGCAGTTTCTTTGGATAGGGATCTGCCGCCAGAGGCGAGTTCTGGATAGAGGCGTTTGGCGCTAGGTGATGGAGGACAGATCGGCCGACAGAGGCATTCCTGATTTCTTTCCCCAGGTGTTGGATTTCTGAGACGCCAGAGGTCGGGTGGACCTCGATGGCAGCATCAGCATTAGTATCAGCAGCGGCGGCAGCATGGATGTGTTATCTACGGAGGACCCCATTCGTCGCCTTAGTGTGACCAGAGGCAGAGGTCGTGTTCCCTATGTGATTGGTATAGATATTTTCTGGCAGACTGGACCTTGATGACGAGGAAGACTGAGCGACGACCACTTACATCGAGCGGATGAGTCTGTACTGCCTGGTTGAAGGGCGCCACGACAGTGGGTCGGATCGTCGCGGGTGTGATTTCATTACAGCAGTCTGAGTTTGAGCATTGTGCATTCCTGCATGGACTAGAGGCAGAGTCGTTACCACGTGCACTAGAGGTACAGGTCCCTGTCGGTGTTGTGCATGTGGAGGAGGTTTGTGGATCATGTCTAGTGCAGTTGAGACCACGAGTTATACCGGTAGACTTTTTGGTATTGAGGTAGTTGGTGTGTTGACCCAGTGCTTGAGATTGGTTGGCACAGTACCACATGATGTTTGACTGCGAAGAGAGAAAGGACTATGACCTTCTGCGAGGCAGACAAGAAGAGGCTTGTTTGTAGAGACAATTAGAGCACACAGGTTACAGCGACAATGTGAGAGGTGCCTACGGCGACACCGGGACTTAAGGGTATCCCTATTGCCCGTGAGATCCCGGGGGTGAGTCCACCTGAGCTGATGATGTTGCCGCTAGTTAGGGAGATTGAGATTGCGGTTAACGTGGTTCTGGGAACCGCGCCAACCTCGACAGCACCTCATTGGATATCACCAGTTAAGCTGAGAGAGCTGATAGCGCAGTTGCAGGATCTGAGGGATCAAGGGATCTGTTTGACCCAATGCCACGTCGTTGATAGACAACGGTGAGGGTTCTTTTGTGATTTGAGCACTGGTAGGTCCGGGTTGTATTTAGGACCATTTGATTGAGTTATACTCTGGCAGTGTTCTTCTATGAGGCATGTATCTATTTGGAATCATACAGCCGAGGATTTTGCCAAGACGGCGTTCAGGACACGGTAGGGGCATTATGAGCTCATAGTGGGGCCAATTGGATTGACTAATGCCCTGCCGTCTTTATGATTTGTGGAATTGTGTGTTCCAGCTGTACTTGGACGGATTGGTAAAAGTGTTCTACATAGATATTTGGATTTATTCCCATAGTGACTTGGATCCTGAGGAGCCCTTGTAGGGTAGTCTACGGTGGAGCAGTCCACTCGAATGGTCTGGATCTGAGAGTGATTGAGTGAGGACCCTAGCTTGCCGGGTTTCTTTCCTTCTTGGATGATCATGTGGGTGTGTTTTGTAGGTTTTTAATATTTTAAGGATCCACACGGATCTAAACAGGTACTATCAAACAACTAGAGGGGGGGTGAATAGGTGTAATACTTATAAAACCAATCTCAGTGCAAAATAAAAACCAATGCGGAAAATAAAAATAGCACACCGAGATTTACGTGGAAACTCCAATCCATGAGAAAAACCACGGGACCAACACGCAATAACAATCCACTAAGAATAGAAGAATAACAAGGTGATTACCGACTCCACGGACTCAACCTCTCCTTCAACTTCTTCGGACCTTGCGCTCCACCGATTGCACGTCCACTGCACACGTTCGAATCCACGAACGCCACTCGAATCCACGAGCACATGTTTCGAATCCACGAAACGCCTTTAACACACCGAATCCACGAAACTTAGCCGATAGAAATGTTGGTTTCGATGGTGATCCTTTGCTTAGATTATCATTGAAGAACCGTAGAAGGAATCTCTAAGAAAAGACTAGATCAATTCGACAAAAGATAGATCTTGGAAGAACCGTCGAATTGACCTAAAAAAAGGCTATAAAGAAGAATGATAAAAACCTAGCCTCTAGGGTTGCTCTCAAGTGTTTTATAAATTGATCGGTAGTTCTTGAGAAACCCTAAGTGTCTATTTATAGTTTAGAAACCTTTGGAAAGAGATAAGCATCAAAAACTGACTTAACTGAAATTTTCCCGCACGACGATCCGGATCGGATTCACGGCGATCCTGACTGTCGTCTTTTTTCAGCGATTTCTGAAAAAACAAGGTTCGAGATCCGGATCGGAATTCTGATCCGGATCGGAATTCTGATCCGGATCGGTTCAGGATAAGAAATTCTGAACTAGACTCTGAACATCCAATTTGTCCAGTTTTTGATTTTAAAGCAATGAAAACTTATCCAAGTGTTTCTAAACTACACAAATGTATTCGGATCACCAAAATTATTTAGTTAAACGTACCTGATCAATCCGAATCCATTTTCTTTAAGATTGATGTATATGATCCACAATTCTTCAACTTCAATATTCAAGACTCAAAACACTGAGTGTCAACTTGAGATCTTGTTGAATCTTCTCTGAGTCTTCAATTGCTGATTGACAATTTGATCACTTCAAGACTCCGACTCAACTCACGAAATATGCCAACACAAAAAGCCGTAACAATCTCCCCCTTTGCAATTTCGTGACAAAACCCAAAAATACATAAAACGCTCAAGACACTCATCTTAAACCAAAAAATCGAAACTCAATGTCATCACCAAAACATTGATTTTCTTTGCGTGAAAGATCCAATAAACAAAAATTACATTTGAACCAGTCTTAGAACAAACTCTATGACTTAGGACTTGGAGTCTTAAAGTGATGTATATCCTGCAAAACAAAAACTCCAAACAAAATCAAACGTTTAGTCGTTAGAAATGGAATCCTATATTTGATTCGTCCTTTTGGTTCTTTTTCTTTTTCGGCTCCTTTTTCATCATCTCTTTTCCTTTATCTCCCCCTTTCTCGAGCATCTCTGTTTTCCCCCTATCTCTGTTCTCCCCTTTTTTCTGTTCTCCCCTTTTTGTCACAAATTGTCAAACAGTGAATATAGGCAAAAAGAAATCACTAACAACATTAGTTCATAGAGAAAGAGAGATAAAAGCTCAGTTCCGGTATATAACAAAAACGCCGATTTCGTACCGGTCATCGAAGGCAAAAATCACAAAAATTCTTGAAACAAATCCAAATTTTGAAATCTTTCAAATACCGATTTGCATTCCATCAAGAAAACAATTTAAGTGCTTGAAAATAATATGAGATCACATAGATGTCATTCAATCCAATTAATTTTACAAAAATTAAAAAGATTTACTCCGAAATCATAAAAAATAAAGATAAAACATTATAAACATTTTTTATATTATATACGTCAAACACAAGTCATCAAAAATAATCTTGAGATCCAAAATCTATCAAGATGTAACGGATTTACAAAGATGACTTATAGAGATTTCCTAATGACATCAATTTTGAATTTTACCCTTTTAGATTGAGATATGCATTAAAATACCTAAGGGTGGCTCTTTGAGCATCTTTTAACTATCCCACCTTATACCAACCAGGAGATTGTTCAAAATAAGAACTTTGAATTTAAATCTCCGAATGCTTCAACTAAACAAAATTTCATAAATATTTTTCAAGCATCCATAACATGTGGTAGCTTCACACACAAACCGGACGACCGGGGTGGCAGCATGCGGTGGTAGTTTTCACACTCCTTTCGGATGTAACTCTTTCCACATCTTTTGCAATTCATTTCATTACCCTTGTATGAAAATACAATCTCTTATGTGAAAGAATTAAATCCCAAATTTTAGTCAATCGGTTGTCTCATGTTTATCACAAAGAACTCAAACAACCGAGCTAGAATAATCATCTAAAGATCACACATGATTACTAAAATTTGATGAATATAATTATCAAAAACTCTTATAATGAAGTATCTTCAAGAATTATGATTATAGAGTAAAGTTGATATTTCATATAAAATTAAATTGGAGTGATTGACAGTGAAATCCATTTTATTCAATGCACTTGTTCGTTAAAACCCTTTTGTTCAAAAACAAAACATAAAAACGAAAAGCATTGAAAACATGTAATGCAGAGATTTAGAAAAATATGAAAGGAAAACCAATCAAAGCATTACATATAGTCATAAGCTATTTAGAACTTAATACAAGGAAAGATATCACCTTTCCGAATCCAAAATTGTCGGATTTTAGGTTGTCTTGATTCATTGTGGTCGAGAGTTGATAGCTTTGACTGTTGATCCACCTTAGGTCTTTGCCTCGCCGTGATCCACTTGAATGATTGATGTTGTGGCTCGGACCTTTGGTGGGTTGAGTGAACTCCTTTGACTTGATGAGTCTTTTGATTCCGTTGAGTTTGCTCCGTAGATGAAGTTGTCGAAGAATTCCTTTTTCTCTTTTTCGGGCACGACTTCATCAAGTGTCCTTCAAGTCCACATTGGTGACAAGTTCTTCCTTTCAATTTAGTTGTGGAACTTGAAGCCTTCACAGTTTGGCTCTTTTTAAATCCCAAACCAACCTTGCTTGTTTGACCTAATCCGCATATACAATCAAATTTCTTGGAACCGGTTGAAAACCTTTGTATGTCGGATTTAAGTTGATGAACTTGCTTGGTCAAGGCTTGGTTGGTGACATGAATTTTCTCAAACTGTTTTTCTAGAAAATCAATCTTGTTAATGTGGGAATTAACGACCGTTTCCGATTGATTTATCTTTTCTTGGAGGATTTTATTATTATCTAATAAAAGCTCTCGTTCCTCCTCGATATCATGAAGTTTGATCTTTAAAGTATGATTCTCGTCTTGAATCTCAAGTCGTTGCTTCCCCAACTTCTTAATATGTTTGGCCATCTTCTTTGATTCCGTAAGAAGTTGTTGATATGCCTCAACGAGTTCTTCTTCGTCCGACTCCCCCTCACTTGATGACTCTCCGCCGGATGTTGATGTTTCATGCAAAATCAAAGGAATAGAGTCAGTGATTAAAGATGATAAGCAAACATTAGAAGAGGGAATATGAGAGGCATGTAAGGCAACGACTTTTTCCTCTTTACTTGAGGTCGATTCATTAGAAGTAGAATCGTCCCAAGTTTTCGCTTGCAAAGCCTTCGTTATATATGATTTCGGAGAAGGAAAATCCGTTGAAATATGGCCGTAGCCTTTGCATCTATAACATTGGATTTCCCCTTCGAATTCATCTTTTTCCTTAGAAGGTTTTGCAGAGCTTTTGAGGTTCGAGGATTTAGAACCCGATGATCCTTTAGTTGGTTTCGAGGATGAAGATCCCTCGGTTCGATTCTTCCAAAATTTCCGACGAAATTTCTTTACGATCCGTGCCAATTGTTCTTCAAAATCGGCAAAAGAGATTTCATCGTCGGAACTTGATTCGCTATCTTCTTCCTTTGTTGATTTGAATGCAATACCTGTAAGCTTAGATGAAGACTTGGAAGAAACTTGATTAGTAGGAAAAGTCATTTCATAAGTTTGCAAAGCACCTACTAATTCCTCTACTCTCATCTCATCCGGATGACTAACGGTTTCAATGGCGGTAACCTTTGCCCTAAACCGTTCCGGAAGAGTCCGAAGTATCTTTCTTACAATTCTCGACTCCGGGATCTTTTCTCCTAAATTAGCACAAGTATTGATCACATCTTGAAGTCTAGTGTAATAATCTGTAAACAATTCATGCTCATCCATATGAATAGAGTCAAACTGACTTGTAAGCATATGGAGCTTTTGAATTTTTACAAGATTATTACCCTCATGTGTAATTTTGAGAATATTCCAAATTTCCTTCGCGGTTTCACACGCGAAAATTCGTGTAAACTCAGTCGAGGAAAGAGAATTAAATAAAGCGTTCATACCCTTCCCATTGTAAGAAGAACTTTCGAATTCCTCTTGGGACCATCTAGAGCGAGGTTTTGGGGTAGTAGAATTTCCTACTTCCTCAACAGGATGCACCCAACCGTATTCCACGGATTGCCATACCCGCTCATCAATTGCGATGAGAAAAGCTCTCATCTGCACTTTCCAATAAGCATAATTACTCCCATCAAAAAGAGGAGGTCTATAAATATTACCACTTCCACCCAACATGATAGATAAACCTAAAACCAGCTCTGATACCAATTGTAGGTTTTTAATATTTTAAGGATCCACACGGATCTAAATAGGTACTATCAAACAACTAGAGGGGGGGGGGTGAATAGGTGTAATACTTATAAAACCAATCTCAGTGCAAAATAAAAACCAATGCGAAAAATAAAAATAGCACACCGAGATTTACGTGGAAACTCCAATCCAGGAGAAAAACCACGGGACCAACACGCAATAACAATCCACTAAGAATAGAAGAATAACAAGGTGATTACCGACTCCACGGACTCAACCCCTCCTTCAACTTCTTCGGACCTTGCGCTCCACCGATTGCACGTCCACTGCACACGTTCGAATCCACGAACGCCACTCGAATCCACGAGCACACGTTTCGAATCCACGAAACGCCTTTAACACACCGAATCCACGATGCCACGTCGAATCCACGACGCAAACTTAGCCGATAGAAATGTTGGTTTCAATGGTGATCCTTTGCTTAGATTATCATTGAAGAACCGTAGAAGGAATCTCTAAGCAAAGACTAGATCAA
Organism: Tillandsia leiboldiana; assembly: GCA_029204045.2. NCBI lineage: Eukaryota > Viridiplantae > Streptophyta > Magnoliopsida > Poales > Bromeliaceae > Tillandsia > Tillandsia leiboldiana. Next base: position 20,707,783 of record CM055066.1, read on the forward strand.
TTTGACAAAAGATAGATCTTGGAAGAACCGTCGAATTGACCTAAAAGAGGCTATAAAGAAGAACGATAAAAACCTAGCCTCTAGGGTTGCTCTCAAGTGTTTTATAAATTGATCGGTAGTTCTTGAGAAACCCTAAGTGTCTATTTATAGTTTAGAAACCTTTGGAAAGAGATAAGCATCAAAAACTGACTTAACAGAAATTTTCCCGCACGACGATCCGGATCGGATTTACGGCGATCCTGACTGTCGTCTTTTTTCAGCAATTCCTGAGAAAACAAGGTTCGGGATCCGGATCGGAATTCTGATCCGGATTGGAATTCTGATCCGGATCGGTTCAGGATCAGAAATTCTGAACTGGACTCTGAACATCCAATTTGTCCAGTTTTTGATTTTTAAGTAATGAAAACTTATCCAAGTGTTTCTAAACTACACAAACGTATTCGGATCACCAAAATTATTTAGTTAAACGTACCTGATCAATCCGAATTCATTTTCTTTAAGATTGATGTATATGATCCACAATTCTTCAACTTCAATCTTCAAGACTCAAAACACTGAGTGTCAACTTGAGATCTTGTTGAATCTTCTCTGAGTCTTCAATTGCTGATTGACAATTTGATCACTTCAAGACTCCGACTCAACTCACGAAATATGCCAACACAAAAAGCCGTAACATGTTTCGGGTCACCCTGGTTGAGTTGACACCAGGGTGTGGTGTTGGTGCGCATGCACTGGTTGTTCTTTCCTTCCCCGTCCTATTGGAGTCCCTGAGGTTTTTCCACGTCTCAGCTCAGGAGTGTTACGCTTTTGGATCCCTCGCCCGTGATTGACTCGCCCTTTTGAGATATGTGAGTGTTTAGAGTACGAGGGACGCTCGTTGCGAATTCTGGCTCGTGAGATGAGGGAATTGCGCAGTTGGGCCATGCCGTACCGGTTGTTGTTGTTGAGGAGTAATCACGGGGAGTGAGTGGCGACTTGGGAGCTAGAGACGGTGATGATGAGTACCTACCCTTGGTATTTGTTACTCCCTTTTGAGTTGTGTTAGTTTCGAGGATGAAACTTTCTTTTAGTGGGGGAGGATGTGAGGACCCGAATCCCAACGAGAGAATTACTGTTGGACTAGCGGCTTCTGGAGGCCTAGGTTGTGTGTTGGAGGTGTTTGTGCGCGAAACGGACTCAAGAAAAGGACTGTCACGCCCCGGGGGTTTAAAATAAGCAGGAAACGTGTATATATATATATATATATTTTTTTTTTTTATAAGTAGCCCCGCTGGCACGTGCGCAGATCCGCCACATATACAAATTCACTCCGCAATCGGACGGAGTCTCCTTTGTATGTGCACGGCGTCGCAAGCATAAAACGTACTTTAACCACATTGGCCAAAAATTCACATTAAGGGAAAGATATCATCATGTGCAATAACCAAGCCGACCACCCACATTTTGAAAGGATAAATCCACGGGTTGTAAAACGGTGCCCACACGACAGCTACATTTTATTAAACATTTTCGCAATCATTGTACTTGATTTGAAAAGAGTGGCCGACACAACAACCAGTAAGGAAAACGTTCATCCACGATAAAACACAGTTCAAACCCAACATCCACAACAACGTATCACACGCACATAAGCTAACTAACCAGAAGTAATTAAATCGTAAGTAAAAGAAATGTCACCAGCCCGTAGTCGGGCTAAGATCCTCGAATCGCGGCCTCACTGTTGTCCCGGACCCCACCCCCTGGCCGAACCCGTCACAGTGTGGGAAGTCAGTGACCGAAGAGTAAGAGGTAGATGTAAAACAAATAAGATGCTAAAGGTACTGAAATGAAAGCAAACCGATAAACCAGAGCATCCAAAACTTCCCCCTCATGAATCCATAATGTGATGATCCAGGTTTCCATGCACTGTTTTCCCGTGAATCCAAGTGTGAAACACCTAATGATGGTGTTTGATCCACAGTGTGTCAAAGGGACAGCACAGGTGGGTCCGTGGCAGTATTTATTGTTAGTTTGGCCTTCGGCGGGGTTTGCCGAATTTTAGAAAAGTTTCTAGGCCAAACGGATGGCGTATTTGGATCCAGCGCGGAAAAACGCTTGAAATCGGCTATTTATTTGCCGGATTTGGAGTCCGGATGCCCAAAAACGGACTCCCGGAAGTTCTAATGTCTCCTGGTGCATGGGGGAAGGCCGTGGACCGCCGGATGCCACGTGGCGGGCCCTCATTGGCCGGCCCGCAGCGCCCGGTGCATGGAACGGCGCGGCGGGGTGCACGGACCCGGCGCACAGACACGTGGCGCATGGCTACTGGCGGGCTCTCGGGACTCGGCGCAGGGGACAACGTCTGCGGCCGGTCAGGCGGCGCCTGCCCGCGCGCCTGACCGCACAGTGCGTGGGACGCGCGTCGCCTCGCCATTGGCGACCGCCTGCGGGGTTGACCGCGCGGTCGGGACGCGCGTCGGCCGCTGGCGCGCCCCGCACGGCTGTTCGCTGTGCGGGATGCGCGCCGATCTCCTGTGGGGACGCGCGTCGCGTTCTGATTGGTTCCGCCCGGTCGGACGGGACGCGTCCGACCCGCCCTGGCGGATCCGGGCCCAAACTTGGCCCGAATCCAATAACTTGGGTTTTTCTCCTTTTTAATTCTTTTAAGGGCATTGGAAGCCCGATTTCTCCCTTTCTGTTTGGAATCACTCCGAGCTCCCTCTTAGACATTTCTTCCTCTCCCAATCCTTCATCCACTGTAGTAATCTCAAGAATTTTAAAGGCTCGGATCCCAAGGTTTGCATTTATCCGGCGCGGCGCGACGATCGTTCTACGGCTACCAGATTCGTCGCATTTCGGTGTTCTAGCTCCCCCGGCTCACCCCGACATCCTGTTTTTACGATTTTTGCGCCGTCGGATTCTAGACAGGTAGGGCTTCACTTCCTCTTTTATGAGTTTCTCTTGATTCAGAGGTTTTGATGGTGGTTCTGTGGCTTCTTTCTGACCCTTTTTCCGTCGCGGAGTTTTGGGACAGCACCATCTCGTTTTGGCGATAACTTCGCGCTCGAGCATCGAAACAGGGCGACTCAAGAGGGGATTTGCATCTACGCGTCGCGAGGAATCTCCTGGAATTTTCGTGGATTTTTGTGGAATTTCCCTGAAGGTGAGGAATCCCTTTTTACAGAATTTTATATCGCTGTTTTGGGATGAATGTATTGTTTGAGGTGGTCCTCTTGTCGATTTTCGTTCTCAGCACAGAAAAATCGTGGGAAAACGTGCAGGTACTTGTTTCGACCGGATCGTCGCGTAGATCGCAGTGTATATTTTTCTGGGAATTTTGTGGGCACGTGTCGCAGGTAAAAATGGCTGAACAGTAAATCTGAATTTGGGAGACAGATTTTGGGTTAAACTTGAATTGTAATTTGTGTGTGTTCTTTGGGATCTTTGGCACAGTGTTGCGGGGTTTTTCCGGAGCGAGCGCGGACTTAGCCTTTGAGGACCGGATTTAGCGCTCGAGGTGGGTACCGTTGTTTACCTCCTACTTATGATGTCCCCACTAGGCCTATTGGAGTGCTTCACTATTATGTTGCTAAATGAACCGGAATAAGTTAAAATGGCATTTTGGTTGAGAATTGGACTTATTGCTTGGGCTACATCTTAAAATGGACTAAGTATTAATGAATGGATGATTCTTATATTAATATGTCGTTTAAACCTCACGGGGGGGGGGGGGGGGGGGGGGAGTTTTGCTATAAAGGACTATCTTACTCGTACACTTTGGGACCTCTTATGCTTATGTGATAAATGGATATGAGATAACTTAGCAAATGAAAGTTTAACTAGTGGCATACCTCTCTATTGGGAAAGATAATAATATTTAAACCCTGTTTTTAAATAAAGGACTTTGCATGCTTAAATGGACATCTAGTTAGGCCACCTTTTTCTGCTACACTATCATGCTGGAATTGACTTAGGAGAAACCATGCTTTTCTCTTCTTTTATTTATATTCGGGGGATAGTGCGCTCGGGTTCGAGCAGGGACTGGGATAGTGTAGTCAGACAGTTGTGGGCTTTGGGACAGGCAGGCTGGGAGGGCCGGGCATTGCGGCAACCACGGATCTTTGGCGGTTGACCGGACAGTGGTTATTGCATCAGATTGGGATAGAGGATTTGGATTTCTTTTAGTGGATGGGTTTTCCACCGTGATCAGAGTCATGATCCAGTCCTGCTGATTTGGTACTTGTTACCCAGGCATTATACTCGTGTGGGTCGCTCCCCTCGAGTGCCACTCCGGAGTGTGCGTTTTTACAGGCTTCGAGTCTTCGAGACTCCCTTTTCCTATCGGTGTTATGCGTAGGCTGGCATACCCGATTTGGCAGGCAGAGCAGGCAGTACCAGTGCTTACTGGTGTATCGATTGGGTCTAGACAGGCAGGCGTTGACATTCTGATGCATACATATAGCTAATCTATCAGTTAGCTCATTAGAGGCATGTAGTGGTAGCTCTATTCATCATCAGCAGTTTTAATTACAGCTTACCACCTTTGTTCATCTTTTCTGCCTCTTATAGTCCTAGTGGGCACATTTGTGTTGAGGTCTACCCACTAGGAGGAGGCTACTGTTTTATAGTAGTTCTCACTCCCCACTGCTTTTCTTCTTCTCTTCCCCTTTGTTTTGCAGAGTCGTCTGCGGCTGTTGCAGGACCCTCCACTGCGGACCGAGGTAAGAGGATCGCGGACTAGATAGCGGTCCACCCAGGCACCAGTTCTATTATTAGATGTACCCCGATACTCTCAGATACTCTACTTTTCATTCCTTTTTGGGTCTGGCTTCGGCCAGCTGGTTGTATTTGATTAGTGAGCTGGGAGAGACATATGTATTATTGAGAGTTACTTTCTGCACTTTACTTTTCTGCTTTATCTGAGATGTATTAGTTACTGTTTAGCTCTGTTTATGCTCTTTTATTATATCATCTATATTTGAGCAGGTTACCAGCGCTTCGTATACACGGGAAATTCTGTGTATACGGCGGATCTGTAGACGGGCCCGGGTTCTGGTTTACACCCGGGGCGTGACAGATTAAGTTGGTATCAGAGCTTAGTGATAGGTCAATTGGGACTTAGGAAACCCTAGGCTTTTGGCAGACCCTAGGAAGGCAGGGCGTGAGTGACGTGACATTATGCGAAAGTCGGCAATTTGGTCATATATTATTTTGACTCTTCCAGGGAGTGAAGAGGGATTGGCATGTCCTGTTTCTGGCGAACTATTATGTTGGCTGCAGACAACATAAGGTTACAGAAATAGGAGGATGCCTTTGACTTTCGCTAGATTGGGTCGTGTGTGGTTTCGGTACTGATCTGTGGTTTCTTGTGTGGCAGGATGCCTCCCAGGCGGCGGATTCCTACCCGGGGTACCCCTACACCCCCGGAGGGGCCGGAGCAGTCCGGACCTTCAGAGATTGCTGAGTTGAGGGCCATGGTGGCCCAGCTGGCGGAGGGTCACCGCCGGCAGGAGCAGAGGTTCGAGCAGCTGCTTGCTCAGGTTGGGGCCCCTCCCCCTACTACTACTGAGGCCCCCGCACCACCTGTTGTACCACCGACTATACCGCTTGTGCCTACGGCACCATCTTCGAGCAGCGGGGCCCCGGGAGCGATCCGACCTTTGGCTCCCGAGGAGGAGCAGGAGTTTACTGATAAACTCACCCATTTCTGCAAGCGGGGACCGCCTAGATTCTCGGGGCGGAGCACTCACCCTTGGGAGGTTGGGACGTGGCTTTCAGCAATGGAGAAGTTGTTCCGAGACTTCTTCATCGATCAGAAGTACCGGGTACACATGGCTGTGCATTGTCTGGATGGAGATGCGGACACGTGGTGGCGTCGGGTGGAGCCCCTGGAGTTTCAGATCACCCGGCAGCTACCTTGGGCAGAGTTCAAGAGGATGGTCCTGGACACTTACTTTTCCACCAGCGTGAAGAAAAAGGTAGAGGATGACCTGAAGAATCTCCAGCAGGGCGACCGGTCGGCATGGGACTACTTTCAGGAGTTTTCGCGACTGCTCAGCTGCGTTCCCTACGTCGCGAGGGATGGACCACATCAGGTGGAGCTCTTCGAGTCGGGCCTGCGCCCGGAACTCTATACCTTGGTGCATGCACAGAGATTACAGACCCTGGAGGAGGCGGCCGAGCATGCACAGTGGATCGAGAGAGGAGACCACGTTGTCGCCAGACGTGGGGGCCTGGCCGCTCAGGGATCGGACAGGAAGCGGCCAGCGCAGGATGATGGGGGACAGGCCAGCTCCTGGGGGCCGCCCCGACCCCCGCCGCCTCAGTTCTCAGGCCGCGGGCGTTCGGAGCGGCGAGGGCATGGTGGATCTCAGAGGCCCCCACAGCACCAGCAGCAGCACTCACGACAGCAGCAGCATTCTCAGCAGCAGAGGTCGCAGTCCCGGCACCAGGGATCTCAGCGGCAGAGGCAGCAGCAGCAGCAGGGGAGGCAGCCCCAGACCCCAGCCAGGTGCATTTTCTGCCAGGGACAGCACTCTCCTGATACTTGTGACCAGAGGTTTGGCCGCTGTTACCGGTGCGGACAGTCGGGCCACGTTCGAGCTACTTGCCCTTATGCGCCAGCACCGGCTCCTTCCTCAGCATCAGCCCCACCGGCGCCCCAGCAGCGGTCCTATGCTCCAGCGAGCAGGGCCCCTTCTTCCCACCCGGCAGATCACCGACCACCGGCACAGAGCGGGCGGGTTTATGCCGCCCAGGTTGCGGACTCCCTGGCAGCCGACCACGTGGTGGCAGGTATCGTTTTACTTTCTGGCAGTAGAGCTCGCACCTTATTTGATACCGGGGCATCACATTCTTTCATCAGTAGAGCATTTGCATCATCTCATGGACTAGAGTTAGGTCGGTTGCCACGTGCGTTAGAGGTACGGGTTCCGGAGCATACTTTACTTGTAGAGGAGTGTTGTTGGTCTTGCCCTGTACAGATCGAGTCGTGGATCTTGCTAGCGGACCTGATGGTCCTGAGTCAGCTGCGAGACTTTGATATGGTACTTGGGATGGACTGGCTGACTCGCTATTATGCGACTATTGATTGTGCCGCGAGGACGGTGACTTTTAGCGAGCCAGGCCAGGAGGTGATTGTGTACAGAGGATGCCAGAGTACCTTCTTCGCCGCGATAGTTTCGACTTCTCGTGCGAGGCAGATGATGCGCAGTGGATGCGTGGCCTTTTTGGCCAGTGTGGTTGAGGGGCCTGCGGCGGCACCGGGACTCGCGGATATCCCTATAGTCCACGAGTTCCCGGATGTTTTCCCACCAGAGCTGACTAGTATGCCGCCGGATAGGGAGATCGAGTTTTTGATTGACGTAGTCCCAGGAACTGCGCCAATCTCTAAGGCCCCTTACCGAATGGCACCGGCGGAGCTGCGGGAGTTGAAGGCGCAACTCCAGGATTTATTGGATAAGGGTTTTGTGAGGCCGAGTGTATCACCTTGGGGAGCACCGGTGCTGTTCGTGAAGAAGAAGGATGGTTCACTTCGTCTTTGTGTGGATTACCGAGAGCTGAATAAAGTGACCATCAAGAACAAGTACCCTTTGCCGCGCATCGACGACTTATTTGATCAGCTGCAAGGGTCTTGTGTCTTCTCTAAGATTGATTTACAGTCTGGTTACCACCAACTGAAGGTGAAGACCGAGGATGTTCCTAAGACAGCATTCAGGACTCGGTACGGGCATTACGAGTTCACCGTCATGCCTTTTGGATTGACTAATGCCCCTGCCGCATTTATGGATTTGATGAACAGGGTCTTTCGACCTTATCTGGACCGGTTTGTGGTAGTGTTCATCGATGACATCCTGATTTACTCTCGGAGCGATGTGGAGCACGAGGAGCATCTGAGGATAGTGCTGCAACTTCTGAGGGAGAAGAAGTTGTATGCCAAGTTGTCTAAGTGCGAGTTTTGGCTTCGAGAGGTTGCCTTTTTGGGCCATGTGATTTCAGCCGCGGGAGTGGCGGTAGACCCGGCGAAGATTGAGGCGATCCGGGATTGGCCCCGACCGACGACGGTAGCAGAGGTTCGCAGTTTTATGGGCTTGGCAGGTTATTACCGTCGGTTTGTGGAGGGTTTTGCGAAACTTTCCGCACCCCTCACTCGTTTGACGCGCAAAGGAATCAAGTTCATCTGGAGTGAGGATTGCCAGAGAAGCTTCGAGGAACTGAAGACCAGATTGATGTCAGCTCCTATCCTTTCCCTCCCTGTTATGGGGAAAGGATACGTGATCTACAGTGATGCATCGCATAGTGGACTCGGGTGCGTGCTGATGCAGGAGGGTAAGGTAATCGCTTATGCTTCGCGACAACTCAAGGATTATGAGAAAAATTACCCTACCCATGACTTGGAGCTAGCGGCTGTGATCTTCGCACTGAAGTTGTGGCGCCACTATCTGTATGGGGAACACTGCGAGATTTACACCGACCACAAGAGCCTGAAGTATCTGTTCACGCAGAAGGAGCTCAATCTGAGGCAGCGCAGATGGTTGGAGCTGTTAAAGGATTACGATGTGGACATACTTTACCATCCCGGCAAGGCAAACGTGGTCGCTGATGCCCTGAGCAGGAGAGCAGTGCAGAGCTTATCTATGATGATCACCGATCAGGCGCCATTACTGGAGCAGATGAGGCGGTTAGAGCTTGAGGTGGTGTCCCCTGGGGTTTCTGCTAGACTATTGTCCTTGGTCGTGCAGCCCACTCTGTTGGACAGGATTCGGGAGAAACAGAGTGAGGACCCCCATCTGATGAGGATTCGAGAGCAGATTCCGGCTGGAGAGGCAGGGGATTTCTCAGTTGATGCTTCGGGAGTACTACGGTACAGGGACCGAGCTTGCGTGCCTATGGACTCGGAGACTCGAGAGCAGATCTTGCGGGAGGCTCATTATACACCTTATACCATCCATCCTGGTGGGACTAAGATGTATAAGGACCTCAAGGCACAGTTCTGGTGGAGCGGCATGAAAAGAGATATTGGCAGATTTGTGGCGCACTGCTTAACTTGTCAGCAAGTAAAGGCTGAGCATCGTGTACCTGCTGGCAAGTTGCAGAGCCTCCCGATCCCTGAATGGAAGTGGGATCATATCACTATGGATTTTGTCACGGGATTGCCGAGAGCTCAGACTGGAGCGGATGCGATCTGGGTGATCGTGGACAGACTCACCAAATCCGCTCACTTTATACCAGTTCAGATGACTTGGCCATTGGATCGACTGGCACAGGTGTACTTGGCCGAGGTGGTCAGATTGCACGGGATACCCATTTCCATTGTGTCGGATAGGGACTCGAGGTTTGTCTCGCACTTTTGGAGGAGTTTACAGACGGCCCTAGGGACACGGCTTCGCTTCAGCACAGCTTTTCACCCACAGACGGACGGACAGTCAGAGCGCACCATTCAGACTCTCGAGGATATGCTACGAGCATGCGTTCTGGATTTTGGGGGCGGGTGGCACCGACATCTGGGATTGGTCGAGTTTGCGTACAACAACAGCTATCAAGCGAGCATCCAGATGGCTCCGTTTGAAGCGTTGTATGGGCGCAAGTGTCGGTCACCCCTATATTGGAGTGATGTGGGCGAGAAGAAGACCTTGGGTCCTGATCTACTATTGGAGGCAGAGGAGAAGGTCAGACTGATTCGACGACATCTGGAGACAGCTGAGAGCCGGCAGAAGAGTTATGCTGACACCCGACGACGAGACTTGGAGTTTCAGGTGGGCGATCATGTCTTTTTGAAAGTCTCGCCGTCGAAAGGGATTCGGAGATTTGGGATTCGTGGAAAACTGAGCCCTCGTTATATCGGACCTTTTGAGGTATTGGAGCGCATCGGGCCAGTTGCCTACCGGCTTGCACTTCCTCCCAGATTGGCTAGTGTTCACGACGTGTTTCACGTATCCACCCTGAGGAGATATGTTCATGACCCGTCGCACATCATTGATTTCGTCCCACTGGAGGTTGCGGAGGACTTGAGCTATGTCGAGCGGCCACTGCGAATTTTGGACCGCGAGGTTAGAGAGCTGCGCAGCCGGGCCATCCCTTATGTGAAGGTTCTGTGGAGCAACCAGGGCGAGCGCGAGGCTACTTGGGAGCTGGAGTCAGCGATGTTGGATGCCCACCCCCAATTGTTTGAGGCCCCGACTTGAGGTATGATTTTAGTTTCGAGGACGAAACTTTCTTTTAGGGGGGGAGGATGTGATGATCCAGGTTTCCATGCACTGTTTTCCCGTGAATCCAAGTGTGAAACACCTAATGATGGTGTTTGATCCACAGTGTGTCAAAGGGACGGCACAGGTGGGTCCGTGGCAGTATTTATTGTTAGTTTGGCCTTCGGCGGGGTTTGCCGAATTTTAGAAAAGTTTCTAGGCCAAACGGATGGCGTATTTGGATCCAGCGCGGAAAAACGCTTGAAACGGCTATTTATTTGCCGGATTTGGAGTCCGGATGCCCAAAAACGGACTCCCGGAAGTTTCTAATGTCTCCTGGTGCATGGGGGAAGGCCGTGGACCGCCGGATGCCACGTGGCGGGCCCTCATTGGCCGGCCCGCAGCGCCCGGTGCATGGAACGGCGCGGCGGGGTGCACGGACCCGGCGCACAGACACGTGGCGCATGGCTACTGGCGGGCTCTCGGGACTCGGCGCAGGGGACAACGTCTGCGGCCGGTCAGGCGGCGCCTGCCCGCGCGCCTGACCGCACAGTGCGTGGGACGCGCGTCGCCTCGCCATTGGCGACCGCCTGCGGGGTTGACCGCGCGGTCGGGACGCGCGTCGGCCGCTGGCGCGCCCCGCACGGCTGTTCGCTGTGCGGGATGCGCGCCGATCTCCTGTGGGGACGCGCGTCGCGTTCTGATTGGTTCCGCCCGGTCGGACGGGACGCGTCCGACCCGCCCCTGGCGGATCCGGGCCCAAACTTGGCCCGAATCCAATAACTTGGGTTTTTCTCCTTTTTAATTCTTTTAAGGGCATTGGAAGCCCGATTTCTCCCTTTCTGTTTGGAATCACTCCGAGCTCCCTCTTAGACATTTCTTCCTCTCCCAATCCTTCATCCACTGTAGTAATCTCAAGAATTTTAAAGGCTCGGATCCCAAGGTTTGCATTTATCCGGCGTGGCGCGACGATCGTTCTACGGCTACCAGATTCGTCGCATTTCGGTGTTCTAGCTCCCCCGGCTCACCCCGACATCCTGTTTTTACGATTTTTGCGCCGTCGGATTCTAGACAGGTAGGGCTTCACTTCCTCTTTTATGAGTTTCTCTTGATTCAGAGGTTTTGATGGTGATTCTGTGGCTTCTTTCTGACCCTTTTTCCGTCGCGGAGTTTTGGGACAGCACCATCTCGTTTTGGCGATAACTTCGCGCTCGAGCATCGAAACAGGGCGACTCAAAAGGGGATTTGCATCTACGCGTCGCGAGGAATCTCCTGGAATTTTCGTGGATTTTTGTGGAATTTCCCTGAAGGTGAGGAATCCCTTTTTACAGAATTTTATATCGCTGTTTTGGGATGAATGTATTGTTTGAGGTGGTCCTCTTGTCGATTTTCGTTCTCAGCACAGAAAAATCGTGGGAAAATGTGCAGGTACTTGTTTCGACCGGATCGTCGCGTAGATCGCAGTGTATATTTTTCTGGGAATTTTGTGGGCACGTGTCGCAGGTAAAAATGGCTGAACAGTAAATCTGAATTTGGGAGACAGATTTTGGGTTAAACTTGAATTGTAATTTGTGTGTGTTCTTTGGGATCTTTGGCACAGTGTTGCGGGGGTTTTTCCGGAGCGAGCGCGGACTTAGCCTTTGAGGACCGGATTTAGCGCTCGAGGTGGGTACCGTTGTTTACCTCCTACTTATGATGTCCCCACTAGGCCTATTGGAGTGCTTCACTATTATGTTGCTAAATGAACCGGAATAAGTTAAAATGGCATTTTGGTTGAGAATTGGACTTATTGCTTGGGCTACATCTTAAAATGGACTAAGTATTAATGAATGGATGATTCTTATATTAATATGTCGTTTAAACCTCACGGGGGGGGGGGGGGGGGGGGGGGGGGGGGGGGAGTTTTGCTATAAAGGACTATCTTACTCGTACACTTTGGGACCTCTTATGCTTATGTGATAAATGGATATGAGATAACTTAGCAAATGAAAGTTTAACTAGTGGCATACCTCTCTATTGGGAAAGATAATAATATTTAAACCCTGTTTTTAAATAAAGGACTTTGCATGCTTAAATGGACATCTAGTTAGGCCACCTTTTTCTGCTACACTATCATGCTGGAATTGACTTAGGAGAAACCATGCTTTTCTCTTCTTTTATTTATATTCGGGGGATAGTGCGCTCGGGTTCGAGCAGGGACTGGGATAGTGTAGTCAGACAGTTGTGGGCTTTGGGACAGGCAGGCTGTGAGGGCCGGGCATTGCGGCAACCGCGGATCTTTGGCGGTTGACCGGACAGTGGTAATTGCATCAGATTGGGATAAAGGATTTGGATTTCTTTTAGTGGATGGGTTTTCCATCGTGATCAGAGTCATGATCCAGTCCTGCTGATTTGGTACTTGTTACCCAGGCATTATACTCGTGTGGGTCGCTCCCCTCGAGTGCCACTCCGGAGTGTGCGTTTTTACAGGCTTCGAGTCTTCGAGACTCCCTTTTCCTATCGGTGTTATGCGTAGGCTGGCATACCCGATTTGGCAGGCAGAGCAGGCAGTACCAGTGCTTACTGGTGTATCGATTGGGTCTAGACAGGCAGGCGTTGACATTCTGATGCATACATATAGCTAATCTATCAGTTAGCTCATTAGAGGCATGTAGTGGTAGCTCTATTCATCATCAGCAGTTTTAATTACAGCTTAACACCTTTGTTCATCTTTTCTGCCTCTTATAGTCCTAGTGGGCACATTTGTGTTGAGGTCTACCCACTAGGAGGAGGCTACTGTTTTATAGTAGTTCTCACTCCCCACTGCTTTTCTTCTTCTCTTCCCCTTTGTTTTGCAGAGTCGTCTGCGGCTGTTGCAGGACCCTCCACTGCGGACCGAGGTAAGACGATCGCGGACTAGATAGCGGTCCACCCAGGCACCAGTTCTATTATTAGATGTACCCCGATACTCTCAGATACTCTACTTTTCATTTCTTTTTGGGTCTGGCTTCGGCCAGCTGGTTGTATTTGATTAGTGAGCTGGGAGAGACATATGTAGTATTGAGAGTTACTTTCTGCACTTTACTTTTCTGCTTTATCTGAGATGTATTAGTTACTGTTTAGCTCTGTTTATGCTCTTTTATTATATCATCTATATTTGAGCAGGTTACCAGCGCTTCGTATACACGGGAAATTCTGTGTATACGGCGGATCTGTAGATGGGCCCGGGTTCTGGTTTACACCCGGGGCGTGACAGCCCTTGCCCCTGTCGCATGCCTCGCCGTCTGCATCTGCACCGTCGCAACCGCTGCATCCATACTCGAACCTGTGGGGGGGGAGTCACCCAAGGGGTGTGAGAACTACGACATAGTTCCCAGTGGGTTCAACCACCGAGATAAAGTGTCCTACACCACTTGGTCCAATGGAAGCAATAATAATAGTGCTAGGAAACTAAAATCCTCAATATTAAAATGCGACTATGCAAGATATATGCATCACTACACTATCTGTGTATACTCATCATCCCAGCACTACACTGTCTAGTTATACTAGGCTACTAAGCACCAACTCGGCCTCTATGCCGCTGTATACAGGGTCAACTAACCCGGCCATCTTGGCCACTCAAATTTCTCTTTCTACTTTAAATTCTGGTGCTTTAGTTCAAGTTAACCCTCGGAAATTCTAATCCAACGGGCCCTTGCCCGGTAGTCCTGCTACCATAAGATAAGATTTCTAAGGTTGCCGATAACACTCGCGAGTGTTACCCCGTCCTACGGGAGAAACATGCCAGACAGGTCACTGCCCGGGAGAGGGATCCTGCCGCTCCTCCAACAAGGGTCACGTTTCCTCCCCGCAGGTACGCCCGTTTTATCTTTATATTTTCTTTCTTTTTCTTAGCCTCTTGCCTTAGAACACTTGCTTTTCTTTCTTATTCGAGCTTATAGCTCCCTTTTTGCCACGGGCAAATCTCTTTCTCTTTCCTTTGAGCATCTAGCTCTTTACTTTCACTTTAGCCTTTCGAAAGTACCTCGTCCGACGGGTCACTGCCCAGGGATTCCTGCTCCACTTGACGAGTCTCAAATTCGAAGGCGCCATTTACGTTCTCTTTATGCTTTTTAGCCACTTTTAGCTTGCTTTTAACTTTGCCTTTTTACAACAATTTATCTCTTATCCTAGGTCTCGCCATGAGGATAACTAGGAGTCACTTGGACTCATATCATTTCTCTTTCTGTTCTCTTTATCTTAAGCAATTTGCTTGTCTTGCTTATTAATCACTTTTGCTCTCTCTTAAGCTCTATTTTCTTTTCACTAATTCCTCTTTTACCCTAGGTCTTGCCATACGGGTAACTAGAGAGTCACTTGGACTCTTAAACATTTCACTTTTCTTTGCTTAACTGAAATTGAAGTTAAAGTTATCGTTCATTTGCCCAACCATCCTATGACTTTCTAGGGTTATATTTATTTAATTCTTTAATCTTGGGATCTTATCCCACTTTCCTGATTCCTCATTGAATCCTAGAGTTAACTTAACTCTATTTTTTTCTGTTCTACTTTAACTTAGAGTTACACTGACTCTAATTTTTCTGTTTTCCCCTTTCATGTCTCCATATTTGATCCATTTTTCCATTCTCTTAATTCCTTACTGAATCCTAGAGTCAACTTTGTTGGGTTATGTATAATTGGATCTAAATAGGGGAAAAAACACCTAGAGGGGGGTGAATAGGTGTAAACAATAAACACTCAAAAATCTTTGCGATATAAAACCCAATGCGAAAAAATAATAACACGCAGAAATTTTTACGTGGAAAACTCCAAACCGGAGTAAAAAACCACGGGACCGATAACACGGTGAAATCCACTAGAATTAAACACGTACAAGGTGATATACCGTACTCACAGACGACTCAACCTTTTCCATACGCTCCTAGTTGATCTTCTCCGCTCGCTCCACGACGCTTCTCGAATCCACGATTTGCGTCCAACGCCGAATCCACGGCGTCCAACGTCGAGTCCACGACGTCCGACCGAATCCACGGTCTTCACCCAATAGCACGCTTCGTATCCACGAACGTACCTCGCTCCAAATCCACGAGAGTGGTAGCACCTTGAATCCACAAGGCCACGCGAGTCCACGCGCCGATTTTGGGGTAAATCGTTGTTTTTTTGGGTGGTGATGATCCGCCGAATACTTAGATTAGAAATAGATCGGAAATACCATCTAAGTATTCATTGATTTGATTCTACTCAAAATATGAGTATGAAAACCTAGAATCAAATCAATCAATATAGATGAAGAAACATAAGATAGAATCTATGATTTCCTTTCTTCTCTATATGTGGATCTTACGCCGTATAAAAGATGACGGCTTCTTTTTCGATTATGTGGATTAGCCCTAGAAAAAGAATCATAGGGTCTATTTATAGGTTAGAAACCCTTGGAAGAAGATAAGGATAAAAAACTATCTTTTTTCTGGAATTTTTACATGACGACGATCCGGATCGGAGATCGGCGATCCGGATTGCAGTAGCGAGAAAAACAGTTTCCAGAAAAACGAAGGTTCGGGATCCGGATCGAAGTGCTTGATCCGGATCGTTCATACAGTTCACCAAACATCAACGTTCAGGATCCGGATTGCAAAGCCTGATCCGGATCGCTCAAATAAAAAGGTAAACCCAGTGTTCGGGATCCGGATCAAGGAAGGCTACGATCCGGATTGAACTGGTGTATGAACGAACAACCTTCGGGATCCGGATTGCAAGGTCTGATCCGGATCCTGAACATGTCCCATGTCCAGTTTTTGATATTTATGCAATTACAAGTTCATCCAAGTGTTTCTACACTATAAGAAGTATTCGGATCACCAAAGATATTAAGTTAAACATACCTGATCCTTTTGAATTCTTCTTTCTTGAGATTGAGTTATATGATCCAACCTTCTTTACCTTCAATCTTCAAGACTTAACCGAATTCACGAAATACGCCAACTTAAATTCCGTAACAATCTCCCCCTTTGGCGGTTTCGTGACAAAACATAGATCCACTCAAGAAAATTTAAAAAGATATTTTTGTTGCTATCACCATACAACAAAAATTTACAATGGAGATCCAAAATAAAATACATGAGTTTAAACTCCTAAAACAGACTCTAGACTTAGACATTGTACTCACTACAAAAGAAATCATTCTTGACAAAAGAAATCGTTAGATACCTCAAGAATTTTATATCATTCAAAAACCACATACAGAGATGAAGTTTATACTCATTTATACTTACCATGACATTTATACATTCAGATATGTAAATTGATCATAGTTAAAACACCAACATATCTTCTATGCAATCAAAATCCAAATGTCATGTTAGTGAACATCAACTTGTTAGTTATATTACATGCCCAAATAGTTAGTCGAATAGTTAGTCGAGGCATGCATTCAATCACAAATGAAAACCGAAAGTTGAAGTTCTACTACCTTTCAAGTTGAGGTTATACTTACCTCCATAGTTTCAAGTTTCTTTCTCACAAACATTGTATCATTGTTTATCTCTCTCCTCCCCCCTTTTTGTCACAAAAATTAGCCAAAAATTACCAAAATGGAGAGAATAGTTAACAGTTCAAGTACCTAAGGTGTGAGAACGAAAAAACTAAAACGTAAAAAACTTAAAAACCTGCACAAGAGAAGGATAAAAATCTGCATAAGAAATAGAAATTAGAAGGATACGGATTATTCAGACTCATCTGAACTGATACAGCCGAGGAATTTGGAAGATTTTCTTTAATCGCTTGTTCATTGATGACTGATTCTTATTTACCTTCTTATTTCTTCCTTTACCTCAATAAGTTCATTGATATACGTTCTTGCTCGTTGGAGAGCCTTTGCTGTTCTTTATAGATTGAGGTAACTGATGCATCATCATCAGAAGTTGATGGAGGTGCTCGTTGTGCTGCATGTGCTGGTTGGACTGGAGGGGTTGCTGCCGGTGTAGAGGTTGTTGCTTGTTGTTGTTGTGCTCGTTGTCGGTGAGGAGGTAATATGGGCTCATCTTGCTTTGTCGAGAGAGACTTTACAATCGTTGTTTCATTGATCGTTCCTAGACTATGCATGTAGGAACTCGCACTTGTGTCAGCTTTAAATTTGCGAAGAATGCGCATGATGATCATTGGATAAGGTAGTCTCTCTGAAGGGTGAGCATGTTCCACATAGCGAGCCATCCTCGCCCAGATGATGTAAGGGATGTTTAAGTTTGCTCCCATTGCTGCTGTGGGGTTTCCAAGAAGATAAAGGAATAACATCCTATCCCACCGAAGAACCTTCGTGTTCATATTTGGAAGGACGTTATAGCAAACAATGAAGTTTAAGTAGCGATACTCAGGTCGTAGCTCTTTGAAAAGACTGAGTTTCCTGCTGACAGAGTATCGGGCAGACAGATGCCATCAACTACCACTCTCCAGGAGTTGGTGTTGAAAATTTGATTCTTCAGATAATGAGCCCCATCAGCTCGGGCCTTCATCCCTAATACCTCTCCAATCAGTTGAGGGGTTACTTTAATCTTAACATTTTTGACCAATGTTTGAAAGTCTCGACGACCGCTCTCCTGATCAACGAGGATAGCAAGCATTTTGATAGAACATCCTCACTGAGTGAAGACAATACCCAGTGGTCTCGGGGAAATCGCAAATGGGAGCAAGACCTGTCTGGTCATACAGAGTCCCAAATGGCGGAGATCTTTCCTTCAAGGCTTTGACATTAACATGCCTTTTCGCCAATGCATTCCCTGTTTTCAAAGTCCTTTATCCTAGCAGAGCTGATAAAGTCTTGTGGAGGTGCTTGGCTATCAACTGGTTGCTCAATGGAAATTCCTCGAGCACTCCCTCTTTTGCGAGCAACACTTTTTCCTTCTGTCTTCCCAGAAGTTTTCTTCATTGGAGCTTTGCCCTTTTCAGCAGCAGTAGGCGGAGCCTTCGATGTTTCCGAAGGCGCTTTTCCTTTCGAAGCAGTGGGTGCTGTTGCTTCAACTTGAAGCTCATCCCAATCAATTGATTTCGTTTCAGATTCTGTATCGGAATCATCTTTAGCTTTCTTCGCTTTCTTAGCCCTATTGGGCTTGACAGTGTCTCTCGTATGTACCATAGCAGCCAGAAGAAAAATGATCCACGTGATCACCATTGCTATTGGTTTCTTGTGAAAAGAATCCTGTGAGCAACACCTCAAGAACACGAAAAAATTGTTAATTTTCAAAAATTAGAAAAATTGTACCCAAACAATCATTATCGTGTAGAGAGACTAAGAATCAAATTAGTTTTGCAAAAAGAAGTTTAAAAATAGATCAATCGCATGATTTTCGAAAATTCCCATTATATGCCCTAAAATCGAAATTTTTGAAATCGAAGGCCAAAAATCCGTTTATCTTGAGAATACCTAGCATATAATCAAAACTAATCTACCCAGAGTTCTTATTTCAAAAGAAATTTGATCAAAAACCATCCACAACGAAATAGATACAAGAATTTCATCACGTTTTGAGGAAGAATATGAAAAACTGTGAAAAAACCGAGATTTGATCAATAAAACTTACTTGGAATCGAAGAACTTGAGTTTGAAAGCTTCCAAGATGGATGAATTCTAGAGAGAGAAGCTCTGGAAACTTTGGAACAAAAGATTGGAGTAAAAGAAATCAAAACCCTTTTGTTCTATATAAACCCTAGCCGCGATCCGGATCAGTTCGTGATTATGATCCGGATCGGCTACCCGCAGAGAAAATCTGCGTTCGGGATCCGGATCGGCAGGTCCAATCCGGATCGGCTCCAACTTTTTCTTTAGAAAATTTTAGAGAAATTCTAGAAAAACCAGAAAAAAGATTGTAAGCACTTTTGTGTAATCAACTTTAAATGCAAATCATCGTTTCATACAACAAGAAATAGATTATGCCAAATCTATCAATAACATCCAACAAATGAAACAAAAATTTATAAAAATTAAATCCCTTAAAGTTGAACAACTTCAATTACATCTAACTTGATCTTATGAGTAATGCCTTTATCAAATCATCAATTCGGTAAAGAAATGAAATACCAAGATCAATAGATGTCTAACATCCCAGATAAGTTAGATAATATATCTAGTCAATTTATTGAAGAGAGTGGCTCTTGTAGCGTCTTTCATTAAATTCCAACCTTATACCAACCTTGAAATTTTGACAGAGTCAAGTATTTCAACATGCATTTTATTTAATCAAACTTGAAAAACCTTGCTTGGTATACATGTGGTAGCTGCCCACAGTACTCGAACGACCGAGGTGGTAGCTCTTTCCTCCATGTGGTGGTAGTTTTCACCCTCCACATTGGGATGTAACTCTTCCACAATCTTTGAGCATAATACTTTTCTTTGACTCCCCCTCAATTGGCTATCATTATTTAAGATATAAAGTATTCAGCCAAATATTGATCTCGATTTCATACTCGACTAACAGTCAAATAAGATAAAAACTTTTACCAAGAGATCATCAAGAGAGAAATTGACTTTGATCAAAACAAAGATGAGTTAATTGACATAAATGATCATTGCATCAAATGAAATATTATGAACATCTAAAGCATAATAAGATTTCTAAATATATAAAAGGATGCAGTTAAAGTCAATCAAAATTAATGCTCAATTAATGTTCTATGTCTAAGCATAGATAATGAACAAAATACAAAAACAAAACCTAACCTAAACAAAAGTTTCAAAAAGAGGTTATTTTCAAGGAAAGCATTCCAATTGCTTTACGCAAATGAATAAAACGTTTTTGATCCAAAGGTTTGTTAACAAGTCAGCTAATTGACCTTCAGTTGAAATGTAGGAAATTTGAAGAATATTTGATTCAACTAGCTCTCTAAGAAAATGATATCTAAGTTCAATGTGTTTTGTTCTAGAGTGCAACACAGGGTTTTTTAAAATATTTATAGTGTAAAATACCGGGACTTCGGTTAGTCCCACCGACCTCGCATGATGGCGCGAAGCGGAGATTGCCTCGGCATGTTGGCTTATGTGTTTACAGATGAGTTCGGAGTTATTTGGATCAATGCGGAAGCCCCAGTGTGATTTGGAGTTTTCCGGGTATTGTGCGCCGATAGAGGACTGGTTTTGGGGAAAGCACCGACTCCACTGTGGTGTGCAGAAAATTTGGAAATACTGGGAACAGGTGTACTTTATGATTACAGCGGAGTTCGGGAGGTTCCGGACTGACGCGGAGGGCCCGAAGGCAAAAAGTGGAGTTGGAACTGGCAATTTTGGAGCCGGTTTTTGGATTGAGCACACCGACTCCACAGTTGAGCTTTTTGAGAGGGAAAAGCTGTGGGACATGTGTATTTCATATTACAGCGGAGTTCGGGAGGTTCTGGATTGAGGCGGAAGCCCCGATGGGCAAAAAATCGACTTGGAGTTGGCTATTTATGGATTATTTAATTATTTAATTATTTTAATGGGTGAGGTTGCCTTGTGAGGAAATAGGATAAAAGATTGAGAATGTGAGAAAGGGAATGGAGTTAAGGTGCTTGAGAATTTTTTGTTGGTGGTGCATTATTACTGCCACCCACCCACACCCACCTTAATTAAGCCTCTTAATTAAGTGTGCCAAGTCATCGTCCCTTCTCTGGGCAAAACAGAGGAAGTAGAGAGCAAACAGAGGAATGAAAAGGAGAGAAAAGAAGAGAGAAGAGAAGAAGAACTAAGGAAAAGAGAGTTGAGGATGGAGCTTTGATGATGGAACACCCTCCTTGCAGCCTAGTGGGCCGAGCAGTGAGCGCGGCGAGCGGAGCGCGCGGCGAGCTTCTTTGAAGGTACGTTGTAGTTTTTTGAAGAAGCTTGGTCAATTTGGTTTGTGTTGGTTGCTTGGGTTTTGGGTGTGATCTGGGTGCTTTTGGACTTGCTGTCCATGCTGCTAGCTTGTTGGTGTTCTTTTGGGGGTGCCGCACCGGGGGAGCCGCACCGCGCAGCATGCGGGCGTTCAGCTAGTGGGCGCGCGGCAATGCGCCGCGCAGGCGCTGCGCAGGAGGGAGCTGGGCGCCCGCGCGGTGCGCGCAAATGCGCGCAGCCTGCGCGCTGGGTGCCACGCAGCGCGTGCGGGCGCTGGGGTGCCACGCAGCGCATGCGGGCGCTACACTGCGGGCGCCA
The DNA here is from genome assembly GCA_029204045.2 of Tillandsia leiboldiana. Taxonomy (NCBI): domain Eukaryota; kingdom Viridiplantae; phylum Streptophyta; class Magnoliopsida; order Poales; family Bromeliaceae; genus Tillandsia; species Tillandsia leiboldiana. The sequence continues at coordinate 20,729,080 of CM055066.1, forward strand.
GGGCGCCGCGCAGCGCAGAAGGGCGCCGCTCAGCGCAGCAGGGCGCCGCGCAGCGCAGCAAGGCGCCGCGCGGCGGGTGCCAGGGCGCCGCGCAGCGCAGGCGCGCACCTGCGCAACTTTGGGCGCAGGCGCGCGTAGCGGGCCTGGGCGCCGCGCGCAGCTGCGCGGGCGGGCCCAGGAACCGCGCGGGGCAGGCGGGCACCGCGCGGCAGGCCTGGCGCCGCGCGGCTGGTGTCCTGGCGACGCGCGGCATGCGCCAGGGCAGCGCGCGGGTGCCGCAGCGGCAGCGGCTGGGCCTATTTTCGCCGGCATTCGTGGGTGACGGCCGGTTTTGTCTGATTCTTTTTGTGGTTTCCCCCCCCCCCCCCCCCCCCCCCCTCTCTTTGCTCACAGGATGTCCTCATGAGGATGCGCGAATTGCGGCGAGGTGCTGTGCGGAGCCGAGTTGAGTGCGCGGTGTGGAGTTGGTGAGCTGTTAGAGCCTGGGCACTGTGTAGTTGTGCTGTGGGTGTGTGTGGGTGAGCATCTGGAGCTGTTTGCGAGTTGTGGGAGCTTGTGGGAAGTAAGTGGATTGTGTAATTTTGATAGCAGAGCATTTATTCTTTTTAGTGTGCTGTTATTAATTGGAGGGCTTTGAGAATGTGCTGTGGATTTATGTGTTGTGTAGTTTGAGCATTTTGGACTTATGTTTTGTGTATAAGTGGAGTGGGTGAGCTAGTAGTTTTGTGTGTACTGAAGGTTACCTATTTTGCTGGTGGGCTAAGATTTATGTATTAGAGGATTTATGTGAGAAGTGTTTCTTTATGTGGCAGTTGTTGATGTTAGTGTGTTAAAGTGGAATTAAGAGATTGTGTGTATGGACTTTAATTATTAGCATGCTTTGGAGCTCGTAGAGGGTTGTATGGACTTATGTATATTTTTGTGCTGCTTGTTGGTTGTGGGTGAGCAATGTGTGTGCAACGGAATTGTGGAAGCTGCTATGGATATTTTGGAATGTAATAAAGGAGGTGATTGTGATTAAGTGAGCAATCATTTTGTTAGTGTGCAGATTTTTATGATGGACTTGGATGTTTGGATATATGTAATTGGAGCTTGGATTTTAATTGTAAGCTATTGAAGTTGAGTGGACTTGTTGTGGGCAGATGCTTGATGCTAGAGTTTTCTGAACTTGTAAAGTTTCAATGTGAGCTTTTGGGTGGTGGTCTTGGAATGAGCTGTGGGCCCTTAGTGTGCTGTAAGCTTGTGGCAGAGGTTAAGGCAACCGCGCGCCGTTGAAGTAACTTCAGCGGATCCTTTGAGCTAGCCGCACTTCACCAACTTCAGCGTTTGCCTGCGGAAAGCATTCCAGGTGGGTTGGAAATTTCTCCAAAATTTATGGAATGCCCTCTAATGCCTCTGTAAGCATATTGATCATGTTTAGCTTATTTATCATATATTGATCATGATTAGCTGATTTATTATATTTTGATAATCTGATAGTTTCCTAGAAAATTGTAGAATGACATTCTTGAGCCCCTGACATTTTTAGTATGATCTAGAGGTCATATGACACTAGGCTGCATGTTATGTGGGCATTATTTTTGCACCCTGATCGTTTTAAAAATCGAGAAAGCCATTTTAAGGAAAAACATCATTTTCAAAGGTAGTTTTTAAATTATGAGTTCGCCAGAGGTATGGCATTGGTTCAGGGTGCATTAGACCTCGTGCCTGGGGGCCGAGGGGTCTCTTTTGTTTGAGTTTTGAGATGAATTATAGTGTCATTTGATATTTGAGCTTCCTCATGGGATAGTGAAATTACTCTAGATCATGGGTCGTATTCTGATTTAGTGGTGGAGGTGGTTCTCCCACTTAGCTTCGAGGATTTTGGGGTTCCGGCAGATCGAGTCGTGGATGTTTCCCGACTCAGCCATGGTCGTGCATTATCAGATTGAGTCGTTGAGGGTTCTCCGACATAGCTGTGAGAGTGTTTGGGCTATTCATGTTTGAGTCGAGGTTCTTTTCCGACTGAGTTGTGTTTTCGAGCTTCGAGATACCGATCTGTTTGATCGTGGATTATAGCCTGCATGTGCCGCATATTTGAGACAGTGAGACAGATGTGATACTTGAGTTCGGTGGGGTCGCACCCCTCGAGCTACGCCCCGGGTGCGATGATGATACCGAGCCTGACGAGGCTACGATGTGGTTATGCGCCAAGTTGATTTACTAGTGGTCGCTTGATACCCCTGGCCGAGCTACCATGGGGTCACTTTGTGTGAGATTGAGATAGTCGGTTTAGGACGCCCCACGTAATCCCGTCCTCTTGTGGATGCGTGGTAGTGGGCAGGTGCGTTCCTAGATGACAGGCGCGGGCTGGACTGAGCCAGTTTTGGGCAGTCTTTGAGATTGGGTGTTATGAGCGGGTGGTTACATATTATGTTCTTAGATGGTTTTTTCCTGAGAGCATTGATACTGAGGCATTTTAGCAGTAGCGAGAGTATGCATTGCATGTTTATGATAGAGTTTCCTTTTGAGCATTATGTTTGAGACATATTAGCTGTAGTTTTCCTTTAGCTTATCTATCTATCTATCTATCTGCATATCTATCTGTTTTGCCTCCAGTAGACTTAGTGAGCATACCGTGGATATTGGGACGGTACCCACTGAGATCTGCCTTCTGCAGTAGATCTCACACCCGCTGCGGTGACAGGTTGAGGTAGCTGTTCCGGCTTGGTTCACGCGGAGACAGCAGATCGAGGTGAGGACGTGGCCGATTAGTTCCTTACCAGCATTGAGAGTCAGAGGTAGATGTACCCGTTTTTATTTTATAACTCCACTTTTGTACTGGACATCCTGAGAGACTTGTGAGGATTGTATTATTTTTCATAGCTTATCAGACTTTGTATTGAGGATTTTCATTTATCCAGATGTTCAGTTGATTTCTATAGCTATTAGTTCTTTTTCAGCTCTGATACATGTTAGCTATAGATCTTTTGCAGGATAGACGCTTCGTCTGTGCGGCAGTTTCCGCACAGACGGCGGATCTGTTGGCGAGCCCGGGTCGCAGTTTCGACCCCGGGGCGTGACATATAGCACTAGTGTTGTCACATAAAACAGTTACCGAAGTTGCTGAAATCCGAAAGTCGCTCAACACGCTTTTCATCCAAATGAGTTGAGTTGAACAACTACCCGCTGAGATGTATTCCGCTTCGGCAGTCGAGAGTGCAATGCATTTTTGCTTTTTACTATGCCATGCAACAAGACAATGGCCAAGATAAAAACATGCACCACTCGTACTTTTCCGATCATCCACAGATCCTGCCCAATCGGCATCTGAGTATCCAATAATATCTAGACTTGTTTGTCACGCCCCGGGAGGAAACCAGAACCCGGGCTCGCCAACAGATCCGCCATGCACACGGAATTTTCCATGTACACGAAGCGTCGGTAACCTGCTCAGATATAAATGTACAATAAAAGAGCATAATACAGAGCTGAACTAAAAGAACTACATAAATCTCAGACTGGAAAAGAAATAAAAACTGTATAAAAATACAATAAACTCCCAGCTCACCAAAAAAGTACACCCAGCTGGCCAAAGCCAGACCTCAAAGTAAAAGTGAACTACTACAGTCTGAGTAAAAGGGGTACAATATCTGTCTAACAGCAACTCACAGCATCACAGGAGATCTATCTACTCAGCGATCCCCTCACCTCGATCCGCTGCCGATGGCCCAGCAGCTCCCGCAGAAGACTCTGCAAAACAAGGAAAAGAAAGAGAGAAAAACAACAGTGGGGGTGAGAACCACTAGTAAACCAGTAGCCTCCCCCTGTGGGTAAAGCCTCAAACTCCGACGTACCCACTAAGTCTACAGAGGCAAAGAATGAAGAAAGTGGTAAGCTATAAGACTACAAATAAAAAGGAACTACCACTAGTATGCCTCTAAACGCAGTGCCAAAATGAATGACTGTAAGTATGCATCAGTAACCGCATCTGTCCAAATAAACCCAATCTAGCCACCAGTAAAAACTGGTACCGCCTGCTGCCGCTATCATCATCGTGCAACCTGATCCGCACCAAAGTGATAGCAATGAGTCAATGTCGTCCGGTACCCACTTGGTACCCCGCACGCTTCGAGGTGGCACTCGAGGGGAGCTACCCACACGAGAGAAAGTAACCATGTCAAAGTATCATAAAAGCAGGACTGGATCATGACTATGATCAAAGTGGAAAACCCTCCACTAAAGAAAACCCCAATCTGATGCAAAGGTAAACATCCGGTCAACCGCCTAATGTCCGCGGTTACCGCAATACCCCACAAGTCCACAATCTAATGAAATAACCAATATCTGGTCAACCGCCTAATATCCGCGGTTACCACAATGCCCCCACAATCCATAATCAAGTACAACCTGTCCCAGACTCCAAGGTCCCGACTACACTATCCCAAACCCCTGCTCGAACCCGAGCAATATGAATCAAAAGTCAGAATGAGAAGGAGAAAGAAAACAATCCGGGTTCTCCTAAGTCAAATCCCAATATGATAGTGTAGCAATAAATATGGCCTATCTAGATGTCCAAACAAGCATGCAACAGTCCTCAAGAAAGATAAAAGAAAGTGTATCAAACAGTAACTCCATATGTGTATTAATAATAGTTTCGCATAAATATAACCATCATGCTAAAATAATCAGCCAACTACACATGTATATAATCCTGGTCCATAATAAATCCCAAAGTGGTACCCGCACATAGATATGTCATCATGTCCCAATACTTAATCCATTTAACAACTTTTATAAATCTATGTGTACACGGCATGTTAATTATCACTATTAAAATATCTCAATGATCATGTTCCAACAACAATATTATCCCAGTAATATTTCCAACATGCTATATCCACATAATTAATCTCAAATGATAGGCTCACATTATATCATTCAATCATGCATGATAATCAATCAATAAGTCCACAACGGGGAATCCTCTAAATAAACTTAGTGAGTAAATCACAGTAAGAGGTAAGCAACAATACCCACCTGAAAAGCTGACTGTCCAAATCCACAGCTGAAATAACAGGAAATCCAAATCTCCTACTCCAAGGGGTCCAGTAATACCCGCAACTCTCCTGGGTACAACAAAAGTCCATAAATCCCAAAAACTACCCGCATACACATACAGAAATCAGTCCCAAAAATGCCCTTATCACCTGCTAAAAATGCCCCAGAAAATTCCAATAAAAATATCACAGCGATCCTCGCGTCGATACCTTCGAAACGAGTACCTGCACGTCCAAATCGAGTTATACAGGTCAAGATATAAATTCGACAGGTAACCTTCCCTAAAGAATCCCCAAAAAAAAACTGTAGCACTTAACTCTGGAGAAATAGTGCTTTCTCCACTTTCAAAAATTCAGAAAAATCCAAGAAAAATACGGGGACGTTCCTTGTGACGAGTAGATCAAAATTGACTCTTTTAAACGCCTCGATCCTATGTTCGTATGCCAAGATACAAAATCAACAAGCCCATGCTGTCCAGGAATCCATCACAGAAAATAGGGTCAAAAAGATGCCTCGGGAACCATGCCAAAAACCCAAAATTAAGCGAAACGATCAACACGGAAATCGAAGCCTTACCTCTCAAGAAACATGCTGTCGAAGAAATCATCAAAAAATTCCTCTGGTTGCTCACAGGAAAAATCCTGACTGAACTGCGACGGAAATGGACTGAAAAAGAGGAAACGTCGAAGCGCGCCGCGTCGCAGATGACTCGCTGTCGGTAACTCCAAAAATTCCAAAACGTCCTAGAGAGATGGAGGAAGAGAGAAGA